>CM049859.1:27374571-27952071 GCA_027422415.1 Schizothorax lantsangensis | reverse complement strand
TTTGTAAGTTGGACCCAGAAAAAAACTTTAATTTATTTAACTTTAAAAAAAAATCTCACAAGTACAGTTAAGGAATCTTTAATAGAGTTATGTAAATATAATATCTATTTAGCCTTAAAGGTCACATTATTTAGTTTTGAATTTTATTAAATATTTGTATTTATTGAATGTTGAATCTGTATCCATTATGGAATAGCTTGTGACGCTTTAAATGCAACAAACTTAAATATTACCACTAATATTAAAAACTTATATTTAGGGCTTTATTGAAATTAGTTTCTTTAAATATGATTACTGGTAATAATTTGTGCTTGGAAAGCACTATTTAAAATAGAAACACTCTTCTATATTAGCTTATACCTAATCATTTTGACTGTAATATGTGAAAAAATATTTTATTTAAAGTTTGTGATTTAACAAACAAAAATGAGCACTTACCAAATTCATAATGTGAGATGTGTGTGTGTGTGTGTTTTATCTGTGACTCAGTGTTCCAGAGTTCAGCGCTCTTTGTTGTAAAGAGGATGGGCAGCACAGGAAGTGCTCCTGTTCGCTGGAGCCAGACAGGAAGTTGATGGGTAGGTCTGAGGCCAAAGCAGGAAGTGGTGGCTGTGACCTGCAGGTGACATGAGTTAGGAGTAATTGTATGTGTGTGTGCGCATACTTTCATGCTTACATACTGAAGCAGACCTTGAACCGGAGATCGGGGAATGCAGTCCACTGCTGTGGGGTCGCTGGACAGGAAGTGATGCAGGATTTGGGCGTGGCTATTCCTGAATTAATTTTTCTAGCGACTGCCCAATGTGTTTAGACACGTGTGTTCATTAGTCTGTAATGGACATGGTTTGAAGGACGTAGCTAATATCTGATGCCTCCCTCTCTGTTTTTCCGTCAATCTATATCATCAGCATTCCATTAAAGACAGTGAAAACACTCCCTCAGGCGGAACGAGCGAGGGAAGTGTGCTATAGTTGAGCTTTCAGAGAGTCTGTTGAAATACTCTGCATTTAGTGGAATTTAATTGACAGTCACTTACTCAGACTTAAAGCACAGCATCAGGGTTACCCATAATGCATTTCAATTAGGCCTTCCGACATTTTTGCATCTTTCCATATCTAATCACAGGTATTTGTTAGAACTGTCATATGTAAAAAAAAAAAAGTGTTTACATATGTAAATTATTATTATTCATGTCATTCTATCCCTGTCAATATTTGCCTTAAAGAATCATGCAATAAAATGTATGATTATAATGTTTTCTTGGGATGAATGTGTATTAAGCTTATACTGTAATTGTCATCAGCAAAAAAGGAAATCAAATGATTTGGATGACAATTAATCGTCAGCTAAGACAGCGATAGTTCTGGCTATAATAATGAATGAACGAATTACAACAGTAATAGTTGTGTTTTATAATAATATATGCACTAAACCAAAAATTGTGCATTTAACTTAATATCATTTTTGTCATGTTAATGAGTTTTGCAGATGAAGCCTTGTTGATCCAGTGCTTGCTGATCTTTTACATTAATTATTTCTAGTTTTAATCTACTAAACCATTGAGAGTTTAGAAACTGGTTTGAGTTATTGTTTGAAGTGTAGATCATTTTGTAGAAAGCATTTGCCAAATGCAAAAATGTAAATGTATTGTAGTATATGAAAGATACTCTGTGGATTCTGTTGATTGCTTGTAGGGTTATTGTCGAAAACTAAAACCATAAAAAATGTTTTTTGGAATGTTTAATGTGTTAAAAAAAAAATAACTTGTTTATTTTATTTCAGCTAGATGCCACAAAATCATTTCTTATTTTTAGTTTAAGCTGAATTGCAAAATAACTAAATAAAAAAAAAAATACTGTATACACTTTTCTTTAAAAACATGGAAACTAAAAAAAAACGAATTCATAATATTAACAAAAACGTTTATAGTGTATCAATGATACTCTAATAATAGTGATTGTTAGTCATCACTGCATGTAAAATCATCCTTTTAATTGCGCAATAATAGGTCTGAGTCATAACTACATTATCTTTGTGTGACACACCCACCTACACGCTCAGTATTGTATTGTAGAGATTGACTGGTGAGTGCTGGTGTGTAATATGGATCTGTAGTATGGATTTTAGTGGTGGTTACTGTTAAAATACTACATTACCCACGCTCCACTGCTTTTCCTTTCAGCCTACAGGCCTTAATATGCCCACCATGCGTTTGTCTATGTGTGTGTGTGAGGGTAATTAAGAGTTGTGTGTGTATTAGAGCCTAATGGCTCCACCCATGTTAGTGACAATACGACTTTTCCGTTTTACCCAGAAGGCATTGTTCTGAGCACGCTCTGAACGGAAAGGCAGAGCCCTTTTCTGCAACAATGGCTGTCAATATACACACCAAAACACACACATGACATGTCATTTCCTGCGTTTTTGCCCCCCAGAATCACACGCACTGCTGTGTCTAGTGTTTTTTCTCAAGAGGGGTCAAGAGGTCAAATCTGCATGCATGTGTTTTGAGAAAGTTTGTATGACAACAGGGTCTGTGTACTAAGTACACACTTAAACACACATTTTTTCTTGCACCAAAAACAGTTATAAATGGATTTTTTAAAACCAGATTTGACTTTTGTTTGTTAATGCTGGAAATTACACACTTTAAACAGTGTTTTGCTGCTGTACCTTTAAGATTCCGACCTCTGTTATGATTAGATGAACACTACAAAGTGCCATACTTCACACTGTTGTTTATCACAATGGGCTGAAGTTCCTACTGCATAATTGTTGTGTAAATCTGAGCATGTGGGCTGTGATATCATAATCATAACGGTTTCTTTGTGTCAGTGGGTGAATGGAATTGAGCGTCATATGTGAGAGTATTTTTAACAGCAGATCTTTCTTTGAACAGGGAGATAAATTCAGAAATACACCAGCTGCTTATGTGTGCAGTGTCTCTCTCTCTTTCTCTCTATAATTATGGCCCATAAAATTCCAATTATGATAAAACCCCACAGACGGGGATTCTAGTTTATGTAATTGCCTGTGGGAGAACGTTTGTTTGGTGATGTTTATCGCCAGCAAGGCTTGTGTATGTTTATTTGTATAGTTTAATTGTGTTGATTATATAAAATGACTCTGATCTTACATTGATTGCAGGTTGTAAATATCCCACCCTCCTCTTTCAGTGACAGATCGTCCTTCTAAACGTATCGGTCATCTCTCTGATAACCAAAACACTGCTGTGAGAAGTCAGAATAAATGAACTGAATTGTCCGGAGTTTTTTGGTCTGTGACAGACAAAAGATTTTTGATGAAAAGCATCACTGTCTTTTATTCCTTTTGTTTGCTTGTTTTGAGAACTTATCCTTTGTTTTTTTTGTTTTGTTTTCCAGAATCCCAGAAGTCTCACCTCTCCTCTTTCACAATGAAATTGATGAAATTTCATTCCCCGAAGATTAAACGAACTCCATCTAAGAAAAGCAAACAGCTCCAGTCAGAGCCTACGGTGACGACTCCAGAGAAACCTGTCAACAAGGTAGAGCAACTCTATCCACTTCCTTTGAGTTCTACTGTAACTCTACATTAATAAATATGAATTTTACACACTTCAAACTCTATAGTACTGCTTCTCTATCGCATTAAACATGAACTGTCCACCCTCAAAACTCTACAGTAACCCTGCTACTTCTCTACATCTGTGCACATTAACTCTATACCCTTGTGAAGTTATACATTCTACAGTAGCTCTACTGAAGCTCTGTCTCTGTAAAGGTTACCTCCGCTCCTTCTCTATACTGCTGCTCTATCTTAGTTCTACAGTAAATCTATTGCCACTCTATCACTGTAAACATCAACTTTACATCCTTAGTACTCCACAGTAACCTTACTGCTCCTCTGCATCAGTACAAATTAATTATATAACCACTTAACTCTACAGCAACTCTAGTGCCGCTCTATCAGCAAACATTAACTGTGTACTTTTAAGGTCCTTGCACACGGAGTCTGAAATTTTCATATGCGTTTTTTTTTTTTTTTTTTTTTATTCGTCATCCTTTCCTATCATAATGCTTGCTACGGATGCGAAAATGCAGAAAATCAAACCTGATCTGAATTTTTTTATGATGGACGAAACTTTTGAAGGCAGTGTGTAAACATGATTGACACAACGTGAGGTCGTGTTTATTTTTTAACGTGCAAAAATTTCGGACGAGAATTTTTTGACTCTGTGTGCAAAGACCTTAAGTTGTAAAGTAGCTCTATTGTCGCTCTGTGTATATAGTTTAAATCCACAGCTTCTTAGCTGTATATTAACACTACAACTGCTCTGTTTCAACTCTACATGAAGTCTATTGCTGCTCTATCACCTCAAAAATCAGCTTTCCTCTCTGTCTTTCAACAGAAGGTGAGTCGGTTGGAGGAACAGGAGAAGGAGGTGGTGAGTGCTCTACGTTACTTTAAGACGATTGTGGACAAGATGAGCGTCGATACGAAAGTTTTGCAGATGCTTCCTGGTTCGGCTAGTAAAATATTGGAGGCCATATTGCCTCTGATGCAAGTAGAGGCTCGGATACAGCACAGGTGAGTGTACCAGCATTACACTACAAAACAATATTAACATGGTATTTCGATGGTAATACCATGGTTTTCTTTGCATGCAGCCCTCACTCCATTTTTCTTATATTAAAATCCATCTCTCTAACCGCAGCTCGGCAGTGTCCTCCTGTCATAACCGCGTCTATCAGAGTTTGGCGAATCTCATTCGCTGGTCCGACCAGGTGATGCTGGAGGGCATCGACCTCGACGACAAGGACACTGTGGCAACCGTCACCACGGTGATCAAAGCTGTGCTGGATGGTGTGAAGGTGAGGGGATGAGAAGTGCATTTGTGACAAGGTTAAAACAACACAGGCATATTTATAACCCAGGGGTGTGTGTTTGTAACAGGAGCTGGTGAAACTCACTATAGAGAAACAGGAGCAACCGTCCCCGACGTCCCCCAGTAAACCAGCGCTTCCTGTGGCCAAAACTGAGAGGTACAGTCGTAAAGGCCGATATAAATGGACCTATTTTGCATAGTGACAGATAATAATGTTTGTCTCTCTTTCTCAGTGTGTGTGAAAATCCTCTAACTGAACGAGAGAAGGCGATCCTGAGTAAGACCACGCCCATTGTCACGCCCACTGACAGCTTGACTGACATGTCAGAGGAAGAGGTTGCTCCGCCCAAACCTCCTCTACCCGGAGTTAAACTGGCAGAGCACAGGTGAGGGGGCGTGGCTTTAGAAATATGAAAGTTGTTGTTGTGGGTTCAGAAAACTCAAAAAGAAACTGATCGTTTCTCAAAACATTTTTATAAAAGTAGATACTACTTTTGGGTTCATTTTGCACACTTGAAATCAAAAGATTGAGCTTGTTGCATTGTGGGATTGCTTTCTAGTAAATGTAGTAGCTCATTGAAGAATTCCATGCATACAGAAAGTTGCCCAGAATACATATTGAATGTTAGTTTAGTATGCCATTCCAAACAGGCCTTCATATTGGTTGTGTCCCAATTCATTTAACACTTCACTGTTTCCTTTACAGCTGACAGATTAAGGTAAACTTGTGTAGTGTGTAGGATGCATTGATGGGGTGCACATCAAGTGTACTTTAGTGTGCTCTAGTTAGTGTGTGCTGTAGTGTATACTCAGGAAGTATATTAGCGTGTACTAGGCAGTTGCAGTATGTAGTATCTTTAGTGATGGTAATTTCCCACAGATGAGTCATGTTCATTCTTAAACATGCTTTTTTCCACAAGCAAGTATCTAAATATATTTGAATGAGAACACATCCGACACACACACACACACACACACACATTCATGTAACAGCATCCTCTCTTGGTGACGCTTGGCTTCCGAAGCAGAAGTTTGTTTTTCCGTTTACTTTTTGTCTGTGATTAGAGACACGTAGTGAAATTGCATCATACACATTCTGCAAAGGTCACATATGGATGGTTGTGAGTTGATTTGTACCATCTGATGAGGAGAGATGTGTGTGGAGGGTGTATGAAATCATGTTTGCTATTAACGTAAGTAAGAGTACATAGCATATTTAATTCGACATCAGTGAAAACGTGCTATAGTTCAGAGCTGTAATTTATTCAAAATCTCACACTTCTGCAGGTCACATTTAATTCTCATCATTTTTGTGTTTTTGCAATAGAATTTTTTTAAATGTTCATTTTCTATTAATGATGCACCAATAAATCGACTGATATTTAGGTTTTTTTTTGTTTTTGTTTTTAATTCAGATTTTCAATATCAAGGTCCATCTTATTTTGCATTGTTAAATCAAATTATTTATATAATTTATAATTTTTTAAATATTAATATTATTAATAATTATAGCCATGTTAAGTTATTTATAGCCTTTTTAATGTCTAACTATCTATATGCAAAGCTGTATTTTAATTATTTTTTTCTGCATTTATGAAAAAATTAATGATTCATCAATAACCTCTGAAGTAGAACAGTCTACTTTACAATAATAATATTGTGCACAGTCAGCAAACAAGTAATTTAACACATTTTATTGGCAGTGTTTATTCAAGGCTGTTTGTTTTCACAATGGTTTCTCAGTGTGTGAATTTTTTTGTTGTAATTTTAGTAGAAAACACAATATTAAATAACTGATTAAGTGGAATACTGTAAATATCTGTAAAAATGTCAAACCTATTATCAGTGTGTCTCTAATATTTTAATATATAATGGTGTTATATTGGCCATCAGTCACCTGCACTCATTTTTGCATCAGTATCAGCCATTATTAAACTCACCGCGTGAGATATTGAATGAACTGTACTTCCATCCCTCACAGCCTCATTTCCATTTGTGTAAAATTAAATATAGCATCAGCTCTAATTAATGTCTGTTTAGCTTGTTATATGCCATGTTATTCTTTCAACCACTGTATCTGTTTTTCTCTCAATCTTTGTGTCTTTCAATCACACATCATCTTTGTCTTTTCTGCATTTTCATCCATTTTTGTGTGTTATTTTTCTGGAATCGTTTGTTCATCCTCTTTCTCTGTCCTCTGTGATCGTTTGGTTGTCCCGGGCCAGGAACAGGATGCAGTTGTGCTCCGATCCTGTTGCCGGGCAGCGGAGGGCCACGGCGATGGAAACGTACGTTAGCCAAAGGTGTTCTCTGTGTGCATTTTGACACAACACAGTTACACCCCTCGGCCTCCCTGATTGGACGGCGGCACTTAGCTGCATGTGCTTGTGTGGCAGTGTGCGTCCAATTGGATTGCACGTTGCAGAGTGATGGCCAATCATTGGAAAGCCTGATTGCAGTGAATTTGCATGGCTGACCAATGAGGACTAGTCTGTAAATCCTAAAAAGAATGTGAATGGAATTTCTATAATAATTTGCAGGATCCTAATGGGCATATTTTACAACACACACTGAAAAGAAGTGTAAAAAGTTGTAAATAAAACAGAAATAATATTTTTTTTTCACTGAAAATACTATTTCAGTGTTTTTACTTTTCTAAATTTCATGTTACTTGCCATTTCTTTGTAATTTTTTTGTGAAATTTACTTGCAATGTCTGAGTGAAAATTGTTTCTTCACCAAATTTTTTAGTATCATTGATATAGTTTTATTAATATTTTTTATCAGGTTTTTTTTTCATTTTTATACTTTCATTTTGTTAATTTTACTAAAAATTGTAGTAATTTTAGTATATATATTTTTTTTTATATATTTTAATTTCATATATTTTTTTAATTTGAGTTATTTTAGTATAATTAAATGAAGATGAGAACTTTTACCTTGGCAACTGGCTGAAATAATGTTTTATTTTTTTATTTTATTTCAGTTAACATTTTTTTTCAAGTAATGAAAATGTTTTATGGTTTTAGTTTTAGTTTTAGTCCCAATAGGAATATCATAATTCTCAATAGGATAAATTTCTCCTTTAGTGCATCAAAAGATCATTTTCAGGATTTTTTAAATACTGTAAAATAAACCCATTAAAAGTTTAGTTCCCCCCAAAATTAAAATGTTATCATTTACTCCCCCTCAAACCTTTATAAGTTTCTTTCTTTTGCTGAGCACAAAAACAAAAAAAAATTTTTTTTAAAGAATGTTGGTAACCAAACAGTTTACGGTAGCCATTGACTTCCATAGTAGGGGGGGGGGGGGGGATACTATAGAAGTCAATGGCTACCATCAGCTGTTTGATAACAGACATTTTTCAAAATATCTTCTTTTGTACAAAACTCATACAGGTTTGGAACAACTTGAGGGTAAACGATGACAGATTTTTTTACATTTTTGTGTGAACTCTCCCTTTAAATGTACAGTAGTCTGACAGTATTCTTGAAAATTTCTGTTTATTAAGTTGTATTTAATTCAATCCTTTGAAGATTCTAATTGATTCTCATTTGGATCCTTTACATATTTTTTTCAAATTATTCCAAAAATTCCAAATGGAATCCTGTTGGCATTCCGTCAGGATTGTTGACTAGCGCTGAATCCCTCCCACTGGGAGTTCTATGATTAGTTTATTCTAATGTTTCCATGGTTACCCGCTAGAGCTTCATTGAAGTGTAAAGAATTGTCAGGAAAACCCAAGATCTGAACTCTACCGCCCACACATTCCACCGCTGTGCTACTTTTATGTGTGTCCAATTAAATTCAAGGCTAGACCCTCACTAACTGTGTGTGGACTGTCTGTGCTCGTTTCGTTTGACCTTGTTACATTGTTTGTTTCATTCTTGTGAGCTCATTTGCATATTTCTGCATACTGTGCCGTAGCCCGCCCGCTCTGCCTCCCAAGAAGCGACAGTCGGTCCCCTCCCCCACACGTGTTGCCGTGGTAGCGCCGATGAGTCGAGTCCCATGTGGTCTCAACCTGCCTCCTGGAGCTCTGAGACAGGTACAGCACCTGAGCACGACCCTTGACCTTTGACCTCTCTGAAATGGCACCGTGCCTAATCCTGATTATTGATTATATTTTAACCACAACAATAAGCGTAATGTTGATTTCTTAACTTGAAAGTGAAGTGTGAAGTGTAATATTGAACGGTGTTGAATTAAAAACTTAATCTATTTTTGTTAGTTGAAATCAAGTTAAAATAAAAAAATATATAAATATAAATACTAGATTAGATGAGATGCTTAAATTGAAGTAAATGTGATATGTAGGAAATAAAAATAGAAATACTTAGGACACATATAAAAAAAAATCCTTTTTTGCTGATCTTAGCTGGCCAAACTGTTGCTTAGCAGGTATTAGTTTTATTAATATTAATACAAGTTCAGTAGTTGTGGCGCTGTGCAGTAAAATAGTAAAATGTAGATATTTTTATATCATGTATTTTAGCATGACTGGAACGCTGCTTTGACCAATCAGCATTCAGGACCAAATTGCCTATGACATTATTCATTACAAAAAACAAGAGTTATTAAAAATAATACTACCACAAAATCTAATTAATTATTTTTGTTGAATATTTTATTTTTAAAATAAAACTGCTTTTTATTTCATTTTTTGTTAAATATTTTGTTTAATTAAAAAAAAAAAAACGTTATAAGTGAGCATTCAACTTCATCATAAAGACATGCAAAATTCAAAACCTTATATAATAATAAAATCATATTCAAAACTTCATTCAAAATCACATATAATAGTTTTGCATGTCATTACAGTGTACATTCAGAGAATTATTTTAGAGCGACGATGTTTTGGTAACTGAGTTTTTGTCACATGATCTGTGTTTAAAGCAGCAGGAGTTTGACGTGGATCTCCTCCAGAGGCGTTTCTCCGGTGGGAGCCAGTCATACGGCGGGGATTCACCTCGTCTTTCTCCCTGTAACAGTATGGGAAAACTCAGCAAGTCTGACGAGCAGCTCTCGTCACTGGAGCGAGACAGCGGCCAGTGCTCTCGCAACACTAGCTGTGAAACTCTAGGTATGCAAACACCATTACCAATAAAAGTTGAAGGTTTTTGAACACTTACCAGGATATGATCCTCTCTTTCTTTGTCTATAGAGGGATACGATCCCGATTATGACTTCCTGCATCAGGATCTGTCCGTATCCGAGCCTTTACCGTTTCCGACGGGCACTGGCAGCAGTCTGAGCCCTCTCCCAGAATGCCACGGGGAGTCTCAGACGTTAAGCCCCGCCCAGGTCCCCGCCCACCCGCGTTTCAGTGCTCCCGTCACCAATCAGGCTTCCCTGGAGTACTGGACCCCACCCCTAACATCTGGACCGACCAATAGCGTGCATCCCCCCGCCCTCCCGCAGAAGAAGCGGCAGTCGGCGCCGATCATATCGGCGTACCCTCTTTACGAGCGCCTCCCATCGCACTACGATAACCTATCAGAAGAGGAGCAGCCGACGCCACCGTTCCCGCTGCTGACGCCAGCGTCGCCGCTGCCGCAGGTCAACGGAGGAGACGACCTCTCGCGCTGTACCGACACCGACAGCCCGCCGCCGCTGCCAGAGAAGACGGGCAAACAGAGTAAGAGAATATTGATTTTATTTTTTTATTTTTTTAAGTGGGTCTCTTGAAATACCGTCCAGAAACATGTCTGCCTATATAAAACAAGCCTGTTTTTTTGGGCCATTTAAGATTTTATGCATTGCCAAATCAATTAATCAGTTAATGAATTAAGTCTATCAGTTAAATTTAATTAAACCTGTCAGTTCTCATTAAACTCTCTCTCATTACTGTAAATCAAAAAAGTAATTTGATATTTAAATTGTATAATAATCGGCTTAATTTTCTTATGCAAAATATAATATTTATTTCTATATGTGGTTAAATCAGTGTTTATAATGAAGTTTTATTCTCTGTTGCAATAGCATTTTTCAGTCTTATGTGCTTTATTGGCATGACAAAGTAAATTTTATTTCTAAATCAGCGCAAATAAAGCAAAAAACAATTGTGCAAATGGCTCTAAATTAAAAAAAAATAATAATTAAAGAAATAATAATAGAAAAAATTTATTTAATTAAATAAATATTAAATAAATAATTTATTAAATGAAATCTTTATTTTGAAAACAAAATATTTAACAAAAAATATTTTATTAATAAAAATATTTATTAAATACAATATTTATGTAATGTAGAACTATAGGGATAAACAGTTAAACGTGCAGTTAAACATGCTTGATTTCTATTTTTGTATCACAATAAAAAAATGCTCTCTCTTTCTCTCTCTCTCTCTCTCTCTCTATATATATATATATATATATATATGAAACAACATTTTATTATCATATAAATTTAAAGACACAATAAATATGTTGTGTATATATATATATTCCTTTTTTTTATGATACCAAAATAGAAATCAAGCATGTTTAACTGCACGTTTAACTGTTTATAAACATTATAAAGACTGATTTCAAAACCACATATAGAAATAAATATTATATTTTGCATAAGAAAATCAAGCCCCTTTCAATATTTTATGCGTTGCCAGATCATTAAAATTTTTTTTAATTAATTACTGTCAGTTCTCAGTACCAAAATGCTAAAACACTCTCTTTCTCATGTAATTGCTGTAATTGCTGTAATGCAAGTAATGATGTTATTTCAGTTTAAGTTTATATGATTTTTCACTGTTATGTACAACAGGATCTGCATTTTCATAGGTTTAAATAAAAGCATACAGTCGTTTTTTATTGTGAAATAGAAATCAAGAAAATGTCTCTCTTTCACATGTTTTTCTCTCTGTAGTCCTCCAGTACATGCAGTTTGTGGAGGATTACTCTGAACCGCAGCCGTCCGTCTTCTATCAGACGCCTCAGAACGAGAGTATTTACGAGCAGCGGAGGAACAAGCGCTTTCAGGAGGTTTACGGCTTCAACGATTCCTACAGCAGCTCGGACTCCGTCCACGAACCCGTCCCTCCTCCAGCGCTGCCTCCCAAACAGAGACAGCTGGTGAGTTCTGATCATGTGCATGTGTTATCAGTGAGCTGTGTCTGAGGGCCCGGAGCATGCACCAGGTCAGAGGTTAAGCTCCTGAAGGTCAGAGGTCAAACTGAGCTTCTTTAGATTAGGCAACACGTGACTGTTTTGGAGGCCACGTCAGGGTCACTGTAAGGTCAACTGAAAAATATGGATTAACTACGTGTTTTTTTTGCTTTTTGTGAAATAGATACAGATTAGATTGGGCTCCAAAGCCGGAACTCGCATGCTGTGAGAAATTTGTGCTACAGCGGCATCTTTCTCTTACTTTCACATTGTCTCTTCATTTCTTTGCTGCTGCAAATTTATAAAAATCTATAAAAAATAATTAAATATATATATATACAGTATAAATGGAATTATGTTGTTGTTTTTCTTCTCTTCTTGTCTTTTTCTTTTTTCTTTTCTTAAAAGAATGTTATATAAAAATCCATATAAAAATGAAAGTCATATAATACGTATAATTAAAAAAAAATATATATACATTTATTTAATTAAGAATTAACTTGTGTATATCATTTTTAATTATTAATTAAATACTTTTTAAATATATTTTAATATAGAAAAAAAATAGTTAATAGTTTTCTTCTCTTCTGGTGCTCTTTTCTTCTCTTCTGTTAATTTCTTTTTTAAAGGCAACATGGAAATCCAAATTGACCCTATTTACTTTCTTACTAAATAAATTAAAGTCATTTCATCCGTGAAAGATATATATAATATCATTTAAACATAAAATACAAAGTAAATGTAAATACATAATTACATGATATATTAATAATCTTATATATTCAAAAAAGAATGTAAAAGCATTACATTTCATGTTGCCTTTAAATCATTTTCTACTTTTTTCCCTGCTGAGTTGAAATAACTCACATTGCCTTTCTTTCATTTCATCCTTTGTTCTTTTCTCTCTCTTCTTCCTGCCCCATGTTTCTCTCTTGCGCTCTAGGCCTCCTACACTTCTTCTCCTCCTTCATCCTCCTCTTCCTCTTTTTCAATTCTCCCTCCTCCTGCTGGGCTTCCGGAGGAGGCGGAGCCTGCTCTTGGTCTCAGCCTATCAGTGTCTAACTCCTTCCTCAGTGGCCACGCCTCTTTGACCACACCTGTGGTGAGTGTCGAGCAGTCAGGAATGTAACATGCATGTGAACAATTACAAAAGATTTTATCCTCTCTCTTCAGATATTTTAAAAATATTATAATAATCCAATTTTTAAAATGTATTCCAAATTTTAATATTTTTGACAATTAATTAAAGTGTCATTCTTGAGCAGAATACATTTCTGTGCTATTAAATTCATTCTTATAAAGAATCACAAATAATTTACACAGAAATTAGTTTCTACTCATGTTTTATGAACTATGTCTATTATGTGCATTGTAGGTTTGCTTGTATATCATCTGTTTTCAGTGTGTTCTGGTCATTTAGTGTGTGGTTTGGACACACGTGCTCTTCATATGGTTTTGTCATTATTTTTCACATGTCTCTGGGGTGGTTATTAAACCACTGTTCAGATGTGACTTATGGAGTTTGAAAGTCCACTTTGCCTTTTTTTTTTTTTTTTTTGGAACCAGAACCGAAGCTGAATTAAAGTTTAAGTCTAAAAGCTCATCTAATCTTCATTTATCTGTTTATCTGGGTTTAAGGTTTAAGTCCAGAGCTTATCAAAATGCTGTTTAATCTTCATGTAGCATTAAAACTAAGTTTTGGGTCTGTGCTCATGGATGCCCCACATATGTTATTTTACTGACTAACTCTGGCCTCCAGTTGTATTTGATTTCACCAATAACTTCCAGTGCTGCATTTGACACTATTTTTTTTAGTTGTTTGTTTTTTGAAGATTTTGCTCATTGCATCAGAGGTGGTTTATGTAGTCAAAATTTAGATTATCGCTAGAGTTTATTTTTATTAGACTTGAGGTCATTCAGAATGTGTCATTGTTTATATGAAGGAAAAATTGAGAGATTTTATCAGAGATTTTCAGCAGTGCGTCTAAGCTCTTCCCGCATGAGTCTCATTATGAACCGCATGAAGCGGTGATATTTTGTCTAGAATTTCAGATTCTATTGTTGATAGGATCACCCAGAAAAAAACACTAATGTACGTCATGTCCTGACTAGGCATGACATGTAATGTTTCCAGCATTTAATCATTTTTCTGTCCTCACTGAAAAAAAACTATAAAAAATAAATAAATACATGCATATAGTTTTATATAAAATGTATTTATTATATAAACTTTTTATAGTTTTTTATAAAATGTATTTTACATTTATTTTGTTCTATGGCTTACTTAGCTTTTTAAAAACTGCTAACACTGAAAATGGACTTTAGAGAGTGTTTTATTATCATTAGTGCTGTCAAATGATTAATCACATCCAAAATAAAAGTTTTTGTTTACATAATATATGTATGTGTAGTGTGTACTGTGTATATTTATTGTGTATATATAAATACAAACTAGTGTTGTTATTGTTAGCTACAACTATAAAAAATAGTTTTTGTTAATTGAAATAAATCTAAAATCAAATCAAATATAACTATTAGATGAAACTTAAACTAATTTTATTTCAGTTAGTTGCCAAGCCTGTATTTCTAAATTTCATTACTTGCATTTAAAATAAATATAAATATAATTATTATAGTTACATAATTATATTTATAAATAATTATAATTATTTTAAAAACAAATTAAAATTACAAAAGCACATAAAATAACTAAAACTGAAAATATTAAAATAAAAGCTAAATCAAAATATAAATAAACACTATAATAGTATATAACATAACACTGGTTATTACTGATGGTTATCACAAAGTGCTATTTAGAGTTCTTTTCCCTGGTGATGAGTTTTAGGGACTAGTTTGTCATGGTAACGGAATCTGGGAATTGTCCCGGAATGTTCTGTGCTCTTGACCCCTGACCTTAGAGGTCAGAGCAGAAGCAATATGATGTTTATGTGAGCGTGTGTGTGTTCGCCTAAGGAAAGAGTTCAACATTTTGGTGAGTAAGTGACCTCTTTCTGTGTGTGTGTGTGAGATTGTGAGATTATGAGGAACCATATGGAAGTTTTTTCCTCACTCCCTCCTCTGAGTCTCTGTGGAATGTCCCAGAATGGGGGCTGCTCTTCCCGATCTCTCAGGGAAACATGTTGGACCATGTTGTCTCTGTGTGTGTGTAATGGGATGATCTGGAATGTTGTTGGTGATCCGGGCGAGTCCCTGCAGGTGCTGACTGTAATCCCTCTGAGCAACATCCGGACGTTCAGCCAGGATTTGACTTGTCCAGTGTTGTGTTGTGTCGTCTGATGGAGGTTTTCTCTTTATAGTTACAAATGTAAACTCACTGTCCTAGTATTTTTCACAAAATGGAACATATTTCCCTCTCCGTTCTCCAATCTTTTTCCTCCTTATCAGATTTTTTCCATATACTTCCTCTGATTCCATCTTTCCTCTCCCATTTCTTCTCTTTTCTTCTGTCTCGACCGATCGCAGAGTTCCGACCTGGCTGGTTTGACCAATGCTGGCAAAGCTCTAGATGGTGGGGGTGTCTCTAACGGGTCCTTGACCAGCTCTCTGGTTTCTATGACCGTCTGTCTTCCTTCTGAGTCTTCTCTTTCTGATTCACTTCTTACCTCCGCGGTAAACACACCCTCAAAAACTCACACACATGTTCAGCAGTTATATAAATATGGACTTATTGAATTCTAAATTAATCCAATCATAATCACTACATCATTTTATGTATTGCATTTCTAGAATTAAAAATAGAGCATGAATGACTTTTTTCCCACTAAAGACGTCTCCAAAAGGAGTTGAAAAGCATAGCTACTTTAGACACATGCATAATTACCTTTAACGTTCTCTCTAATTTTCCTGAAAATACAATGTGGACTGACTGAGATTATGTGCAGGTCCTTGTGAATGTGAATTTACATTGTGCAAAATAATGTAAACGAGCGCCATCTAGTGCTCAATAGACTAATTTCTGTGTCATATAATTTCTGTTCTCAGAGTTTTCTGAGTGAAAAAGAGAAGTGTGCTGTTACTTTTTGAAAAAACTAGACAATTTTCATGTGTGGGACAATAAAAGAGGGTCCTGGGCAGTGTTACTTACTATTGTAGTTTGTAACTATTTTGAATTAATTTTTTTCTTTTTAATTTTAGTTAAATTTGCAATAAAATTGCATTTTTTTCATAATTTAAAGTTTTTTTCAATTAAATATTTCCATATAGTTTTTATTTTTGTAGTTTTTACATTTAGATGATTTATGTTTAGTTATTTGTGTATTCATTATTTATTTATGCATCCTTAAATATGGACATTTTTAAATATTGTGTACCATTTTAACATGTATGTCATAGGAAACGGTCACATCGTGTGTTTGATGGTGAATATCTGCTGGCTGTCTGAGTGATCTGTGGTGTTTGTCTCTGTTGTTTTTGCTCTAGAGTGAAAGTGTGGATGAAGGCGGTGAGGGAGAGTATGTGAACCTGTACTCCTCCACACAGGCTAATGGAGAAAACACACACCGCACTGTAAGTATGCGTGGCATTGTGTTAAGCTGTGTGTGCGTGTGTTTTGAGTGCAATTATACATTAGTTTGAATTCTTCAGGACCCCTCATCATGTGACGATGTGCTTCAGGACCACACCCCTCACATACCCACCTCCAATAGCAAGGAAGCTTTGTCTAAGGACAGGTATGAACTCCAGTCTTTGTACGTGTGTGTTTGCTGTCATATGGACAGGTCAGAGATATGTAAATATTTGTGATATGTTTTCTCTCGCTCACAGGCCGAAGGAACCCAGTCATGGTCAGATCGATGATGCTGATGAACTGTCCCTCATTGATCATAAAGAGATTATGAGCCGCATCACACTCAAAGCAGAGGTAATAATACTGTTTAAAGCTATATAAGGTGTTCATTAAACCTTTATTAAACAGCTCAAATCAAAAGCCAGGATGAACACAGTCATGATAAACTATGGGAATATTAGCATTGATTTCATTAGTTATTTCAACTATTTATTTAGATAAATAGTTATATCATGCTTTTGTTTATGCATTTATTTATGCATGAATTTATTTGTGCATTTATTTGTCCACTTTTGCCTGCATTTATTTATTTATGCATTTGTGCATGGATTTATTTATCCATTTATGCAGTTGTTTGTGCATTTATTTAAGCATTTATTTATCCATTTATGCATGAATTTATTTGTGTATTTATGCATTTTTTTATTTTTTTTATGCGTTTATTTATTTATCCATGCATGCATCATTTAAATATGGATATTTTTAAATGTGTTATACCATGTATGCTGTGCATGTATTTAAACGTGTTCATATTTTAAAATTTCCTGTTCGGGAAAAGTTTTGAAAATTATTAAAATCTTAAAAGTCATAGAAATGTAAAAAAAAAATGTTATGCAAAGATATAAACTATTTCATCATGTAGAAATTGGTTTTATGCGAGGGCATTATCAATAAAATGTGAAAACTCCTTATCCAGTAACCACAAACAACGGAGATTCATTGGTTAAACAAATTTAGAACTGAATAAGTATGTACTTTACAGATGACAAAACTGTAGAGCTGCAAATAGTATGTAAATTGACAATCAAATTAGCATAATTATGCATGTGATGTACAGTCAGCCAATCATAACTGCAAAATAAAATCACTGTAGGATTAATTCCGCATGGCATGTTCATTATTACACGGCTTATCAGATAAATAAATAGATTGACATGAAATATTAATTTGAGTTAAAAATATGCTGTATTATGGTAAAGAAAGAGGAATCACAGAGGAATTAAGCTAGCAGAGTTATGTTGGAAATCTGTTGCATGTGTGTATTTGATGTATTGTGTTTTTGACAAGGTCAGAGCTTTTGTCTGTTTCCTCCAGTGTTTAGACAGTAATTCTGTAGTGGTTAATGCAAGTCTAAAACACACACACACACACACACAGACGTCAGCTGGTGCAATGCTGCGATGGGCAGCCGGAGCCAAACTGAGCCGGACTTCAGTTGCCTGCAGTAATATTTCTCTCTCTCTCTCTCTCTCTCTGATAGAATGATGATGGTCCTGATGTGAGAGCCGGCTCTGGTGATATACTGTTAGTTCACGCTACAGAAACAGACCGCAAAGGTAATTCACACGCTTTCTTCATATGAAGCTCGATCAGTCAGTATTTTTCTGTTATAATTTGCCTTTAGCGTGTCTGTTAGACTGATTGATTCCTGCAGTGTTTGTGTGATATCTTGAGTGCATATTAATCATATTTGTCTGTTTGTGTTGTAGATTTGGTGTTGTACTGCGAGGCTTTTCTCACCACCTACAGAACCTTCATATCGCCTGAAGCCCTCATTAAAAAACTACACTACAGATATCCTTTCTGCTGTGTGGTTTAGTTTGATCTGTTAGTAGCAGTCAGTTTGCATGGTGTTTTTTCTTAACTCCGCTGCACATATACTCGGTTCTGTCACAGTCCAGACACCTTCAAGAAGCGCGTCAGTAAAAACACGTTCTTCGTGCTGGTGAGAGTCGTGGATGAACTCTGGTGAGTCAGTACATGATGTTGTGTTTTTATGTGGCTACTAACAAAGGGTAGCTAACTAAGTTGAAGCTGGAAAATAAGTTGAAGAAAAAATATGTTTTCAGTTTGTTTTTGCAGTAAATGCAATAGTTTATCTGCCAGAAACACAAGGACTTAAACAGGAATAGCAACATGTCATAAACATGTACAAGTTCATGGTGATTGTTTCTTTTAAAAAATAAATTAATAATAATTTATTCATAATAATTTAAAAATATATTCATATATTCAGCAAGATTGCATTAAATTGATCAAAATTGACACTGATGATAATAAGAAATGTTTCTTTCAACTAATCAGTTCATTCAGGAAATTTATTCAAGGTACTAGATCAAAAGATTGGATCAAATGATTAATTGATTAATATAAATAATGTTCCTATTTGTTTTGTCTTTTATATTTATATATATATATATATATATATAATATATAAAATATGTGACCCTGGAGCACAAAAGCAGTCATAAGTAACACAGGTATATTTGTAGCAATAGCCAACAATACATTGTATGGGTCAAAATTATAGATTTTTCCTTTATGCCAAAAATTATTAGGATATTAAGTAAAGATCATGTTCCATGAAGATATTTTGTAAATATCCTACCGTAAATGTATAAAAACTTAATTTTTGATTAGTAATATGCATTGCTAAGAACTTCATTTGGACAACTTTAAAGGTGATTTTCTCAATATTTAGATTTTTTTGCACCCTCAGATTCCAGATTTTCAAATAGTTGTATCTCAGCCAAATATTGTCCTATCATAACAAACCATACATCAATAGAAAGATTATTTATTCAGCTTTCAGGTGATGTACAAATCCCATGAAAAATTGACACTTATGACTGGTTTTGTGGTCCAGGGTCACATATATCTATTTAAGACTTTTTCAATTTGAATAGCTATATTTTATGTAACATATTTAACAATTTGTTTAATAATGTTTTTGAAAGAAGTCTCTTCTGTTCACCAAGGCTGCATTTATTTGATTAAATAAATACAGTAAAAACAGTAACATTGTGAAATATTATTACAATTTAAAAGAACTGTTTTCTATGTGAATATATTGTAAAATGTAACTCTTTTTCTGTGATGCAAAGCTGAATTTTCAGCATCATTTCTCCAGTCTTCAGTGTCACATGATCCTTCAGAAATCATTCTAATATACTGATTTGCTGCTCAAGAGGCATTTATCATTATTATCAATGTTGAAAACCGTTGTGCTGCTTCATATTTTTGTGGAAACTGTGAATAAAAAAGTTCAAAAGAACATTTATTTGAAATAGAAATCTTTTGCAACATTCTAAAAGTCTTTACTCTCACTTTTGATCAAATGAATGTGTCCTTGCTGAATAAAAATCTGAATAATGAAATCTTTTGAACAGCAGTGTATTTGTGATTGATTGACCTCTTGGTGTTGTCTGTGTCAGTCTGGTGGAGTTGACCGAGGACATCCTGCGGCAGCTGATGGAGCTGGTCTTCCGGCTGGTCTGTAATGGAGAACTGAGTCTGGCGCGGGTCCTGCGAAAGAACATCCTGGATAAAGTGGAACAGAAGAGACTCCTGCGACACATGCGCATGCTGAAACCTCTCGCCGCACGGGGCGTCTCAGCCAGGTAAAGGTCAAAGTTCAGGGGTCATCGGGACAGTTCTCATCTGTGCGGGTTTGTCTGTGTGTTTAATCGGCTCTTTCTCCACAGGCCCGGCACGCTGCATGATTTCCGCAGTCATGAGGTCGCCGATCAGCTGACGTTGCTGGACGCAGAACTGTTTTACAAGATTGAGGTAACATGCACACAGACGCTGTTGTACTTGATATAGTAATGGAAAAAAAGAGTTTTGAGATTTGTGAGTGTAAAAAGTAATACCTGCTGTTCTCACTGTCATCTGTCTTCAGATTCCTGAGGTGCTGCTTTGGGCGAAGGAACAGAATGAAGAGAAAAGTCCAAATCTGACCCAGTTTACAGAGCACTTTAACAACATGAGCTACTGGTACATATTTACTGATGCCTGCTATCCCTTCAAAATGACACGTTTTCTATACATGCATATTGTGCACAAAAATATCTTAAAACAGCATGCTTGTGTGTGATTGGCTGGATTTACGCTCAATTTGCCAGCAAACAAAGTTGTGTACAAGTACCCAGGCTGATACAAGGATTACTTCTGAGGAAGAACTGGGGTCTGGAATTGTGTAAATGAATTTTGAAGTTACAATTTTACTTGTAATTTCTCTTAAACATAATATAGTCATAGGGCCTTATGAAATCCATTGTATAGTAATTTTTCCCAAATTCGATTTTTCCTGCTTTAATTTTCTGGATTCAGTTTTAATAGTTGAATATTATCAATCAAAAAGCATTTTTAAGTAATTGAAATCATAAGGAATATAAAATCTTTTATTTTTCCCAAATTCTGTTTTTTCCATTTAATTTGGTTTAAATAAATGTTAATAATCGAAAAACATGTCTAATCAATTGAATTCATAAAACAATTTAATAATAATATATATATAAGAAAAAACATTAATAATGCCCTTTGAAGTTTTATTTTGTATTTTTATTTTTCCCCCCAGAAATTCTGTGTTGGTTGTTGTACTGTTTCTGGATTTAAAATTTAATGAAAATTTATTATCAAAATGGTGGTATTCAAATTAATGGGTCAAACATTAAATTAATTAATATTTTTAAAATTTAACAATTCCTTTTATTTTTGTCAGATACGTGATGCAAAACAGAGGTTTGTTGTTAAAATTTTAACATGGAAGAAAATTATGCAATATTCCTTAAAAAATATGAAATAATATTATTACTATGAAAAGTATGTTCTACTGTACAATAGCAATACATTTGTCACAATTTCTTCAAGTTAAACTTAACTTTTATTTTGACAAGCTGCCATCAAGAATTTTGAGTTTGTGTGTGTATATGATATGACAATAGTTTTGAATCAAGCTGTAACCCTATATTCCACCCTCTCATGCTCTACTACATATTCCCCATACTCACTCAATATCTCTGTCATCATGTGTGTACTGAAATGTGATTCCTCCTGTCCACTAGGGTGCGCTCTATCATCATCCAGCAGGAGAAAGCTCAGGACAGAGAAAAACTGCTGCTCAAATTCATCAAAATCATGAAGGTATCAAGAGTAACACACACACACACATTTGAACATTACCACGCCAAAATCTCGATCATCCACGATCAATCACTCTAAACTGCTTTAGGCTTTATTTGTGGCTGTGGGGTGATTCTGAATGCATCACTCTCTGTATTTTCTGAGTAATTTAATGGTTTTATCTCACTCATAGCACTTGCGGAAACTGAATAACTTCAACTCTTATTTGGCGATTCTCTCGGCGCTGGACTCTGCACCAATCAGACGACTGGAATGGCAGAAACAGACGTCTGAGGTCAGTCACACCGGTCTGACTTCCTTCTCACTGCTGAAGAAAATCATCCAATAGTAGCCAATCATATGAAGTGTCTGTCACTTTTTTAACCTCTGTCTCTATTGTTTCCAGGGTTTGGAGGAGTACTGCACATTGATCGACAGTTCATCGTCCTTCAGAGCGTACAGAGCGGCGCTAGCAGAAGTGGAGCCTCCATGCATACCATACCTGTGAGTATAAACTAAACTGTACTAAAATAAAAAACAGGAGTCAGAAAATGAACTGAAATTTAATAATGAGTCAGCAAATAAAGCATTTTGTGCTCATTAAAGATGGCTGTTTCAGCCTCAGACTGCTTACCCAAGGATTGTCTGGTGAAATCTGCCCATTTTCTGTCAGAGAAGCACAAATTCTTAGGTTTGACTAATTTTGTGAGGTTCATGACATTGAATTTTGACCTGCATAAAAATATGTGCCCGAGTGTTTAGTATTATTTATGTATTATTATAGTATGTATTATTATTTTAAATTACCTTTTAATTATTATATTTTAATTTTACATTTTAGTAATTTTGTTTTGTGCTTTTGTCTTTTTTATATATATTTTTTTTTATTTAGCTTTAGTTTATTTTTATTTTAGTCATTTTATTTCTTCAACAAACAGTTTTTAAGCACCATTGTTGTTTTAGTATTATTTATGTATTTATTAATCTCTTAAATTACCTTTTAATTTTAATACTTTGAGTTTTCATTTTAATTTTAAATAAAATTTTAGTAATTTTGTGCTTTTGGCATTTTTATTAGGTTTTTTTAATATATATTTTTTATTTAGCTTTATTTTTATTTCAGTCATTTTATTTCTTTAACAAACTTATTTCAGTTAGTTTCCAAGGCAAATATTTCTCATTTTCATTGAAGTTTTTCTTCTTATTGTTCAATTTTATTTCATTTCAGCTTTTTATTTTATTTACTGAAAATGATTTGCAACAGTTTTTGTTAGCAATAACACACACTGACATGCACATCTGATGTTTTCTACAGATCTGATGAATTTCAACAAAAAATGACTTTATTAAATAAATCTAAACAGAATTTATCAATAAAATAAACATTCAAAATTAATCTGGTGTGAATTATATATTTGTATAAAGTGTTTTTGTTGTTTTTTTCTGACAGGGGTTTGATCCTACAGGACTTGACATTCGTTCACCTCGGAAACCCAGATTTTATTGACCGTAAAGTGAATTTCTCCAAGCGCTGGCAGCAGTTCAACATTCTGGACAGCATGAGACGTTTCCAGCAAGTGTGAGTAATCTTCTGACCTGAAACCCAGCGTTTGACCAACATGAGATTAGATGACATGTGATTCAAGATGCAGTCCTAAACTCTGCCGTAGACTTTGCTCTAACAGACTTGTAGATGAAGCAATGAGGCATGAAAGACTGTGGTCAAATCAAACATCACGTATTTAATTAGTCAATCATAATTATTGCATAAAAGTCATAATTATGAGATACTGAATAGGGATGCACGGATACCATTTTTTTTCTGATCCGATACAAAAATTTCTGAGTATCGGCCGATACGATCCGATACAGCACTGTTTTTTTTTTTTATTATCAATGTAGATTTTCTATACCTCATTGTGTTGACCTGATCATCTGATTTGTGTGTTAAACACAATCTACTAAATATAGACTTAATTTTAAAGAAAAATAAATGAAAAAATATATAATCATAATCTATGACAAAAATACTATTATAAACTAGGTTAGTGGATAATTCAGCAGCAAAATTTATTCTAGAAAAATCATGAGTGCACAATAATTTTATAAAATCTAAACATTCAGTGAAATAACATTATTTAATGGGGAACAAATAAAAGTGAATAAGTGTAGGACTGAATGTGGTCAAATGTTACACATTGCTCTTTGTACTGTTATAAAATACATTCATGAAAAACAAGTATTTATATATAAATATATGCTATAAAATTAAAAGACATTTCTTTTAAATGTATAGCACCGTAATGGAGGCAGCAACATATGATAGATAGGACAGAACAAGAAAGGCTATTAATAATCTTTCATTGTGCTTTTAAAAGTATTATAATATGAAAGGTTCCAATACAGAGCGGCACAAAGAGTTTCACCGTCTTGACTGTCGTAACTGAACGCGGCACGCAGTCTGAATGCAGAACGGAGGATGACAGACAGACGCAGCGGAGAGAAGAGTTTACTTGAACTTGGCTTAAATATTCATCTCTACCTCACATTAATCTATGGAACGGCTTCAGAACACTTGGAATATTGTGCACGAAAACTTTATGGTGCTTTATAATGTTTTTGTGGCTTTCGTGGGGCTTAACAATAACACAGAATAGTATACGCACAATATCGGATTTGGATCGGTCTCGTCTGATCGATACCCGATCCGTGGAAAATGACCGTATCGGAGCCGTGCATCCCTAATACTGAACCCAAAAATAATTAACATGAGGTAAAAAGTTAAAGTGATGACAAAAAAAAACTATTATGACAGTCATAATTATGACAAAAAACGCACAATCGTCACATAAAAAGTAAAAAAAAAAAAAAAACAGTTATAAGTCAGTTATGAGATACTGAGTCATTATGAGATACAAAGTCAAAATTATGACAAACAATAATGGCAGTCATTTATTTTACAGTCATAATTATGACAAGTCGGAATTATGACACAATTATGACAGCCATGATTATGACAAAGTAATAATTGACATGAAAATAACAAAAAGTCAAAGTTATGAGATACTGAATCAAGAGATAAAAAGTTGAAATTGACAAAAACAATTATGACAGTTATAATTATGACATAAAAGGCACAATTTTGACATAAAACCTCAAAATTATCATTAAAAACAATTATAACATATGTCGAAATTGAGATACGGAGTCATTATGAGATTAAATGATAAAATTGACAAAAAACATAATTATGACCAAGTCAGTAATTTTCTGACTTTCTAAAGTTGAAATTGACATTAGAAGGCATAATTACGACATAGAAATTCAAAATTGAGATACTGAGTCACTACAAAATAATGAATCAGAATTATGAACGATTATGGGCAAAAAAAAATATGATGTAAAAAGTCGAAATAAGATAAAAAATGTATAACTATGATTTACCAAAACATCATTTTTTCCCCCATATATTTTAGAGCTGGAACTATGCGTTTTTTTAATGTGTAAGATTTTTATTTATGCATATTAATATGAATTAGTTTATTAGAAAAAAATATGATATTAATATTTAATGTTGTATACATTTCATATCAGGTGCAGATTTCACTAGTAACTGATTAAAAAAATTGGTTCCATTATTAATTTTTATCTTTAATCGTCTTTGTAGACACTACGAACTGAAACGGAACGAAGACATCGTCTCGTTCTTCAACGACTTTAGCGATCATCTGGCAGAGGAGGCATTATGGGAGCTCTCGCTCAAGATCAAACCACGAAACATCTCGCGGCGCAGGACGGAGCGCGAGGAGAAACCTAGAACCTGAAATCTAGAACCTGAGACAATTTACGGTGAGACCTGCACCTCCTGGGAACCCACGCTGAAATGGGCTGAACCGACACACGCAAGCTCCTATTTGCACCAATAAACTGAGACATTGGCAGTATTTTTCCCTGACTGTTGACTTTAAAAACTCACGAGGGGAATCCTGATTCAGTATAGACATACAGATATGCACTCGCGCGCGCACAGAGGGCTCCAGAGGACCCCGACTCTGTGATATAAAGCTAAATCCTCACAACTTTCTATGTTTGCGTGTGTGTTGATGTGTGGCTGTACAGAAAGACACACTCTAAGAGGGCTTGGTTCATTTGATCTTAATACACTGTGCCTGATGGAGTGAGTTCGTGTTTGTTTGTCCTGCTCGGACGTACCGTTTGACATACTTCCAAAGGTCTGATCCAACCTACGATTCGCCCGTTTGGAACTGGATCCATGGGGAAATGGGCGGACGTGTGTGCAATCTTATATGCGTTTTATAAGGAATATTGGCTGATCTGTTGAAACGAATATGTTTTGACAGACGCGGTGAGTAATGGACTATATAGAATATATTAATTTGAAAATTAAAGAATGAACTGGACATTTGGACTCATTTTTCACATCATCTTGCTATATTGTTTTGTGTGTGATCATGTGCACCCCTCATTATAACTGTTTACCCCGTCACAACGCTGACAGCCCCTCGATTCCAAAAAAATCAAGAACGTGCTTTTTTTTTTTTTTTTTACCTTAAAATAAAAAGAAAAATTTACATTGTGACATTATTTTCATGACAATTTCTTTTCATGCACATTTCTTTCTCTTCCCAATTCCCAGTAGCTTGCAAAATGCAAAAAAAAAAAAAATACATGAATATAAAAATATAAATGTTAATTTAAAATCAATTTAATGAGTAAAATCAATACTCATTAAAAAGTAAATTGCATTTGTAAGGTACAAACATAATGGTTGTATTTGTTGTACTGTGAATTAAATTTACGCTAATTTGAAGGGGAAAAATTGGTCACATTCATAAAACAAAAACATTAATTAAAAAAATGTAAATTGTTCATAAAGCCTTTATGCAATTTAAGTAATCTCAAGCTTAATTGTCATGAATAAAGTGTCATAAAGCAAAAAAAAAAAATAAACTTTTTTTTTTCTTCATCCAAATCTAATTTATATATTTTTATCTTTTGTTTATTGCAAAAAATGACCTTAATATTTATCGAAGCAGACTATGATGTCACAGAGAGGGGCGGGGCTCAGTTTGACAGCGTGCGGTGCGTATAGATGTTTTTTTTGGGGGGATGTGTATATGTTCTGTATAAATGTACATGTACAGTTGATGTATAATCTCCCATCATGTAGAGAGGGCAGAGGAAATATATTTTCAAACCAAACGAGTCATGCACTAAAATAACTTGCATTATGAGGCAAAAAAAAAACACAAGGACTGAATATGCTGTGATCTCTGGTCATCTGTGTGTGTGTGTGTGTGTGTGAGAGAGAATGTGTTTTTTCTACAGAACGTCGTTATTCACATATGGGAGAAGGGAAGCTGAAGCCGCTTTCTTCAGTGTGTGTGTGTGTGTGTGTGTGTGTGTGTGTGTGTGTGGCGTCTGTGATGTTTACCGACTTCTGGGAATTTTTTTCCTGCTATACCTATAACATCCTGTATATTCAACCACCAATAAAACCGCTCTTTGTATTTTGTGTATTTTTCCAACACTACATTTAGCACGTTTACACCTACAAAAAGTGCCATTACTAAAGAAATTAATACTTTTATTCAGCAATGCATTAAATTGATCAAAGATGACAGTAAAGGCATTTATAATGTTACAAACGTATTCCATTTCAGATAAATGCTGTTCTTTTGAACTTTCTATTCATCAAAAAATGCATAACGGTTTCCACTAAAATATTCGGCAGCACAATTGTTGTCAACATTGATAATAATCAGAAATGTTTCTTGAGCAGCAAATCAGCATATTAGAATGATTTCTGAAGATCATGTGACACTGAAGACTGGAGTAATGATGCTGAAAATTCAGCTGCGCATCACAGAAATCAGTTACATTTTAACATATTCACATAGAAAACAGTTATTTTAAGTTGTAATAATATTTCACAATATTACTGTTTTTACTGTATTTTTTTTTACTTTTTTCTTAAACATTGAAAAATCTTAATGACTCAAAAATATTAAACAATAGTGTATCTTGGAGTATTATGTAAATATCATGATCAATGAATAGGGTAATCAATATGTATCAAGTTACTATCATTGTTACCATAGTAATACCATGGTTTTCTTTGTGGATATTCAGAATCAGTACTATGGTACAATACTACCACATGCCTTGAACTAATAGCATGTTTCTCAGACATACACAACGGTATTTGTGTGCAAATAGTCATTTAAGTACCATGGTATTTCCATGTATTACTATGGTACATCACCTTCATTTGTATAGTACTATGAAAAACAGTGTACAAATAATTGAAATGAATTTGCATTATTTCTTCTATCTGACACTATTTCTTTTATCAAACACAATGTAAAATGTAAAAAAAAAGAGAGGTTTAGTCACATAAGCATGTTCTCTTTAATGTTTAAAAAAGGTTTGTACAAGAAAAATGCAAAATCTGATTACAAATAAAGATCTATTTTAAAATATTCACATTTAGGGACAAATTACAGAGAGGTGAACAACAAATTATACAGAACATTAAAAATAGAGACAAATCAGTGATAGTGAGATTAATATTTGAAATACTAAACTATCACTAATTCACTAGAAGTATTTTACTTCATTCATGTCTTATCCTGACCAAACAGAAGTTTATGATCTAGACACCCTTATGAAGCACTGAAACTTTATTTCAGGTGTTAAAAAGCCATTATACTTGATAATAGCAACAAAACTATTTGACTCTTATATTCTACATGTGTAATTACAAGCTCACATTTTATAGTGGTGAACAACCTTAATGAGACGGATCAGGCAGACTGGGCTGATGTACATTGAGTTTACCGTTACAAGTACTGACTGTTATTATAAATATCATACGAGTAGAGATTAATGTGACTAGCATGTGAATTGTGACAAGTAATGTAGGACATTCACTATTTCATATATACAGAACAGTTCCTCTTTGAGAAAGATGTGACTACAGGTTAAAGTTCACACTGAGGGTCAGGTGACTCAGTGACTTCAGCTGATAAACAGGAATAGTTCACCCAAAAATGAAAATTTGCTGAGAATGTCCTCACTCTCAGGTCATCCAAGATGGTAGATGAGTTTATTTCTTCATCAGATTTGGAGAAATGTAGTATTGTATCACTTGCTCAGCAATGGATCCTCTGCAGTGAATGGGTGCCGTCAGAATGAGAGTCCAAACAGCTGATAAAAACATCACAATAATCCACAGCACTCCAGTCCATCAGTTAACATCTTGTAAAGTGAAAAGGTGAGTGTTTGTAAGAAACAAATCCATCACAAAGATGTTTTTAACTTCAAACCATCACTTCTGGCTAAAATACGAGTCCATAATCCATAATATCGCTTCCTCCAGTGAAAAAGTTCATCTCCTGTTGTCTCTCACATCAAAATCTTATATCTCACATATTTGTTTAGAACTGTTTTCATCTGTAAACAGTTCTTGATCAGTGCATATTTCTCTCCTGATTCAGATGAGACGACTTTTTCACAGGAGAAAACAATATTGTGGATAGAAGACTCGTAAAACATCATTATACAGTCGTGGTCAGAATTATTGGCACCCTTGGTAAATATGATCAAAGGCTGTGAAAATAAAACTGCATTATTAATCTTTTTGATCTTTTATTTAAAAAAAATCACAAAAATCTAACCTTTCATTGAACTAAAACAATTGAAAATGGGGGAAAATCTCATTATGAAATAAATGTTTTTCTCAAATACACGTTGGACAATTATTGGTACCCCTAGAAATTCTTATGAGTAAAATATCTCTGAAGTATATTCCCATTCATATTCACAATTTTGAGCACTCCAGGGTGATTATGAACATGAAATTATCCAGCCATGGCTTCCTGTTTAACAGAAATATAAATAGGAGGGAAAACAAAGCCCAAATTCCCTTAATCATCCATCACAATGAGAAAAACCAAAGAATATATTTCTGATGTGCAGCAAAAGATAATTGAGCTTCACAAATTAGTGAAGTGGCTTTAAGAAAAGAGCTAGAGCAGTGAAAATTCCCATTTCCACCATCAGAGCAATAATTAAGAATTTCCAATCAACATAAAATGTTATGAATCTGCCTGGAAGAGGACATGTGTCTATATCGTCCTAATGCACGGTGAGGAGGAGAGTTTGAGTGGCTAAAGACTCTTCAAGGACCACAGCTGGAGAAAGGTTGAGTTTCGGGGTCAGAAAACATAAAAAAAAAAAAGGTGAAACAGCCCCTACATCACCACATGTTGTTTGGGAGGGTTTCAAGAAAAATTCTCCTCACTCATCCAAAAACAATCTCCAGCATATTCAGTTATCAGACACGACTGGAACTTCAAATGGGACTGGCTTCTATGGTCAGATGAAACTAAAAAATGAGCTTTTTAGCAGCAAACACTCAAGATGGGTTTGGTGCACACAGGGATAAAAAGTACCCCATGTGTACAATGAAATATACTGCTGTATTTTTGATGTTGTGGGCCTATATTTCTGCTGGAGGTCCTTAACATCTTGTTTAGACACATGACATCATGGATTCTATCAAATACCAACAGATAAAAAATCAACAAGTAACTGACTCTGTTAGAAATCTTATAATGGGCCATGTTTGGATCTTCCAACCGGACAATAATCCAAACACAAACCTCAAAAACAACACAAAAATGGGTCACTGAGCACAAAACCAAGCTTCTGCTATGATCATTCCAGTCCTCTGACCTGAACCCTGTAGAAAATGAGTGAGGTGACCTGAAGAGAAGAAGCTGTGAATCTGAAGGATCTGGAGAGATTCTGGATGAAGGAATGGTCTCTGATCTCTTGTCAGGTGTTCTCTAACCTCATCAGGCATTATAGGAGAACATTTAGAGCTGTTAAACTGGCAAATGGAGGTTTCAAAAAGTATTGAATAAAAGGGTGCCGTTAATTGTGTCTAATGAGTATTAGAGAAAAACATTTATTTCATAATGATATTTCCCCCCATTTTAAATTTTTATTCTCCAATGAAAGGTTAGATTTTTGTGAATTTTTTTAAATAAAATATCAAAAGGATTAACAATGCAGATTAATTTTCACAGCATTCTTTGATCATATTTACCAAGGGTGCCGATAATTCTGACTATGACTAGATTTTTTTGTTACAAACACGCAGCTTTTCGCTTCACAAGACGTTAATTGACAGACTGGAGTGGTGTGGATTACTTGTGGATTATTGTGATGTTTTTATCAGCTGTTTGGACTCTCATTCTGACGGCACCCATTCACTGCAGAGGATCCATTGGTGAGCAAGTGATGGAATGCTACATTTCTCCAAATCTTTTCCCATGAAGAAACTCATCTACATCTTGGATGGCCTGAGGGTGTTAATGTGGTCGTGTGCTGGGCTCCAGTAGGAGGCGTTTCGCCGGCATGTTCCCGTCTCCGCTAGATTTCTCGCTGTGTTCGGCCACGCCCCTCTTTAGACTCCGCCCATTGGCGTGCCCATTGACAGAACCCCTCTGCCATTTGCAGATGTCACCATTGAGGATGTCCTGAATATGCTGCACAATCAGGTTTATTGCCACTAAAGAAGATTCAAAAGACAAAAGAGAAGCAACAGTTTAGAAAAGCAAGGCTTATTTTTGAATATTTATTGCCTTTTGACTCATATTTACCCATGTTATCAACTCCACGAGGTATTATGACATCTGCATATTTCTTGGTCTGAGAGGTTGGAGAGAGATTTCAGATGTCATGAATGCATCATATAACTATAACACAACTATTCAATGTCAGTTCAGCTTTTGTTACGTGTGTTTTCTCACCGGAAGGCAGAACTCTTCAAAGGCTGGTTTAACAAACGTGGTGTATTGTGTGAGAATCTGTTCCAGATCTCGACCTCTTCTCATGTCGCGCAGAACTAAACACACAAAATACATGCTGTTATACAGGCAACATACAGCTAGGGTGATCGATATTTAATGTTTCCATAAAATTAAAATTAAAAATATGAAATTTTGACTAAAAACTATATGAAATAAATGGGGTCAGTAAGATTAGTAGGTTTTTTTTATTAATATTTTTATTTAGCGAGGAATCGTTAAATTGATCAAAACTGTCAGTAAAGACATTTAGAATGTTGCAAAAGACTTTAAAGGGTTAGTTCACCCCAAAATGAAAATTATGTCATTAATTACTCACCCTCATGTTGTTCCAAATCGTAAGACCTTCATTCATCTTCGGAACACAAATTAAGATATTTTTGATGAAATCAGAGAGCTCTCTGACCCTCCATAGACAGCAACACAACTGAAATGTTCCCAGGTCCAGAAACGTAGTAAATACATCGGTAAAACAGTCCATGTGACATCAGTGGCTCAACTTCAGTTTTGCGACGCTACGAGAATTTTTTTTTTTTTGCGCAAAGAAAACAAAAATAACTATTTACTCAACCATTCTTCTCCCCCGAGTTACGTGTTCCGCCATTTTGGAGAGTGCCCAAGAACATATTTGACGTAATCAGCGTTGTTTACGTTCGGGGGGAAAGCGCACGCATGAACGTAATCAGCGTTGTTTACGTTCGGGGGGAAAGCGCACGCATGAACGTAATCAGCGTATTAAGCGTTGTTTACGCTTGGGGGAAAGCGTGCGTATGCGTTGTGATACTCTCTAAAATGGCAGAAGACGTAACTCAGGGGAGAAGAATGGTCAAGTAAATTGTTATTTTCTGGACCTGGGAACATTTCAGTTGTGTTGCTATCTATGGAGGGTCAGATAGTGCTCCGATTTCATCAAACATATCTTAATTTGTGTTCTGAAGATGAACGAAGGTCTTACGGGTTTGGAACGACATGAGGGTGAGTAATTAATGACAGAACTATCCCTTTAAATAATTTAAACTTTATTTTAAATAAATGCTGTTCTTTTGAACTTTCTATTCATCAAAGAATCCTAAAAAAAATGTGTCAGTTTCCATGCACACGAAAAAAACCTGGTTTCAGTACTATTAATAAGAAATGTTTCTTGAGCAGCAAATCAGTAAATTAGAATGATTTCTGAAGATCATGTGACACTGAAGACTGGAATAATGATGCTGAAAATTCAGATTTTATCTCAGGAATAAATTACATCTTAAATTACATTTAAATAGAAAACAGTTATTGTAAATAGTAATATTTCACAGTTTTACTGTTTTTACTGTATTTTTGATCAAGCCTTGGTGAGCAGTAGAGAGTAAATTAAAAACACTTTAAAATCATAATGACCTCAAACGTTTGAACTTGTACATAATGTACATAACGTACATAATCATTTTTAGTCAATTAAAATTCCTCTAAGTTTTGCTAATATAAAATAATATACTATTTTGTAACTGTAATTAATAAGAATATATCTGTAAATACAAAATTGAAATGTGTCTTATTTCAGTGTCTGAAATAAAACAAACTGGATATAGCTCAACCTGAACCTAGCAACTTTGCAGTGATTTAGAATGTTATATTAAAAACTATTTAAAAAAAATAAATTAGAAATCATTTGAAAATGCAAAAATAAAAACCTTGCTGTAAAAGCTTTGCTATATTTTATATAATGTAAAATAAATAAAAAAGATTCTCTCTACTGCACAGAAATGACTTGGTGTGTTTGTATGATCCTTTTTTGTTTTTTTAACGATAATTTGTGCATTACCTCTGCGAGACAGGCGTACGTCTGAGTCTGTGTCCACAAACAGTTTCATGTGGAACATGTCTCTGACTTCCTGTGTGTAGAACACCAGAATCCCCTCAAACAGCACCACATCAGCGGGATACACACATATCTTCTCTGGCAGCCTACACACACACACACACAGTCTGTTCTCAGACAAACACACGCTATCAAAGTACACATGAAGAGAAAGTGTGTCATTATGAGGGAAAAGCGTGTCTCATTGCCTGGAATGGGTGATGAAGTCATACGTGGGAACCTCCACCACCTTTCCTTCTATGATGTCCTTCAGCGTCTGACACATTAACTCTGTATCAAACGCATCTGAGAGAGAGAAAACATAATAGTGCATTAAAAATGGCAATTAATGACCCTCCACATCTGTTTTCCTGAACTTTTCTTGCAATGGTTTTGTGTTTTAAGGACATAAAGATCAAATCACAGCATTTTTACACACGGGTGAATAATTCCTTATTGTTTTTTACCTGGATGGTCAAAGTTGTACTGGCCTTTCAAAGCTTTGGCCTTCTGTTCTGGAGTGAGAACCCTGTAGAAACTGTCCTGGCTGACGATAGTGACCTTCCTGTGGTGATGATCCACCTTATTCTGACCCAAAAGCTCCATGATTTTTGCACACACTGTGGACTGACAGGAGAAAAACAGCAGTTATTGTCCTCGACTGACGAATCTAGTGTCTATTTGCAATTGCATCAGCCTGAATCTCATCACAGAGCTGTTACAAGAGGACACTACATGTTAATAATACAAGGGCCTGTTGCATTTGCTAAAGGTTATCTGTGTAAATTCCTATAAAATGACATTTCCCTGTTTGTAATTACATTTTGCATGCTGTTCTTGCATGCATTTCACTTAAATGCAAACATGCACTATATATTTAACCCTCTACTGCACACAATTTGATGGTACATGATAAAAAATTATTCCACATCATTTTTTGGTTTATTTGGGAACGTTTAATTGATAAAACATCATTTTTTTCCACGTTACACTTTCTGCACATCACTTTGGGTGTTCCTGTGCACCCAGGAACATTGCATCTTCCTTGCATCTTGCATCTTTTAAATAAGATTACTAAAGCAAATAATCTTGCCGCCTTCTCACACCATGCGTTCCTGTGACCATGTGTCAGAAAAGGAAGTCCTGTCTTCAAATGTGCATGACAGTGACTCCCAAACCTTATTGGACTATCCTTTGATACTTTTCAAACATTTGAATTGGTTGCAATCATATATATATGTACTGAACATGGGGCATAAGAAAAACTTTCCGCTATGCTGTAGACTAGAGGGTTAAGGCACAAAAGAGGTACATATTGACTGTGACTTGGCTAAAAGCAAACAGTAGGTTTGCATGCATTAAAACGCCTATAACAGCAATATGCATCAGATTCCTTCATGCATGTAGTGTTTCGTACCTTGCCGCTGGCCGTTCCTCCGCTCACCCCGATCAGGAAAGGACGGTGCCGCGGCCGCTCGGTTTCACACAGCAGTCCGGCTGAATTCATGCTGGTACAGTAACAAAACGCGTTTTCTTCAAGTACGGAGTCCGGGTGAATGCATAAACACGTTCTTTAGATGATCGGTCATCAGTTGGAGGCTGTCTGGGCGGTGTATGATCGATTACTGCCTGGTTTTACTATCAGTCACGGCCGATAAGTACTCCAATGTTACTGTACTTACTGTACAATGTTTCTGTTCCTCCAGGGGGGGGCGCTAGGTGACTCAGAGGGGCGAGTCTCCATTGAGGCTCATTCAAATGTCATGACGTTTTTTGTTTTACTGGAGACATTTGTAGATTAGAAAGTATCATCTTTTAAATCTACAAATGCCCGAGATTGATTCCTGCCATTTAAGTGGAAACCGCTTCAGAAGAATGCTGTTTTAAAGTAGCCGTGTTAGTAACTCCTAACGATCGTGATTGGTCCGTTTAGTGCAGCGCTGAGAAAAGTAACAGTTGTCATGTGACTATCTATGAGATGTTTCTTCAGCGGTCTAGACAATAATTTACAATTGAGAAACGATACTGAGAAACTTTCATTTATGTTGAACTGAGAATAGATTGTATAGAACTGAAGTAGGAAAATTATTTTTTACGCTGACAAATAAGAGCAGGCCGCTAAGCCCCGCCCATCGTTAGACACCTGTTTCTGTTGATGCCATTCTACCTGTTTTTTCTATTTATGTGCTGTCGCTTCTGAACTTGACTGCGTCACAGCACGCTACGCAGACTCCACTTGTAATCAAACCCTCTTCAAAAAATTATTTCTGCTTTTTTGATTCATTTTTAAGGTCTTTTTAATGAACAAACATTATTTCCCTTTAATTTAAAGATTTTTTTAAATATTAAAATATATTTTAAAAAGAAATATATACGTATGCAACTCGTAAACAAAAGCGAAAAGGTGTTGCAATAACAGTATTGATTTAGTTGTATTTCATGTTCACCAGTCGAAGGTCGCTGATAAAGTAAATATCAAAGGACATTCAAGTGAAATCTTGCAGTGACCACACTTAAAAACAACTTCTCCAAAGTGATTAAATGGTTGTTTTAATGCTTTATTAAGAAGATTATTAAAAATATAACAATAATAAATGTCCAGTGATGCAATTGACAAATGTCAATCATGTTTTGTCTGAACCATCGGTCAGATGTGGTGGTTTCAGATCATCTGGATTATTTCTTGACGCCTCCTTTATTGATTCCTCAGCAACAATCTCCAGGGCCTCGTCCCCTTGAACTCTTTGGACTGATTCTCCTTTAGCAGCCAAGATTTCCTCTATGTTTCTATGGCAAGACAGAACATACAGCAGTCAACATCACAGTAAAGTTTTTGTCATAATTTGGGTTTTCCAACTCAGGCCCAGGGGATTAATATAGATTAAAATAAATAATAAATCTAGCAGTACAGTACTATAGTTAGTAGAAATAATACTGTAATGTAATAGAAACTAAAAAAAATTCAAACAATATTTTACACATGTATAATTCATTTTAAGTAATAATAATTTTAATCATTTTAAATGGGGGTTTTCAAACGGTTCACCAGGGGGCAGCTAGGGGGGCAGTGAAAAAGTTGAGAGAAAAACAATATAAAAAAAAATTAAAACTAAATATATAAATAAAAAAATAATCAGTAATTAATTAGTTGTAAATAAACTATACAAATAATAAAAAATAATACAAATATTTACAGATTTACACACATTATAGTATAGTATAAATTGTATTACATTATAAAACTTTTTAATTTGTAGGATGGGGGTCCCTCATCATATTTCCCAAAATGATATCTCAAAATTTAGAAACCCATGCTTTAGAGAAAATAATCAAATACAGCATGGAACAGCTGTCACAGTTAATTCTTTTCAGTTTTTAAGAATCGTTCACGCTCTAGTCTAACATACACACCTTTTCCCCTCCAGGTCAGAGAACCACTTCAGATTATCAGCGATCACGTGGTGGTTTTTACATCCAGGACAAGTTACAATGACAACACCCTTGTGATAGGCTATCTTGGATATTTTCTTCATAGAGCGAGTGGAGCACACCTAGAGACAAAATATACAATTAAATGACTGAACATTACATAAGTAGTCAAAAGTTCCCCTAAATAAGAAGTCAAGCACAGACGGAAGTATAGTCTTACTTTGCAGGTGTAAACCAGGTGATAGTGTGTTGACTGCAGCTGTCCAATGGCTTCTGTCCTGCTTACAGAAGTTGTGAAGCTCCTGCAGAAACTCAAGCTGCCTCCGCTGTGTGACACAGAAGTCCCCAGTAACGAATGAGAGAAGTCTAAAGAGGTGTTCGGAGCTCTTTTCTGTGCTTCCTCATGCTTGCTTCTAGCAGTACTACATGATGTCTTGGGTACCGCACCGCGTGATCTGGGTATTCTCTGTCTGAATAAAAAGAAACATAATCGAGAAGTCATTATCGAAACGTTACCGAGCTAACTGTTCTTTTTAAACACACGCAATCTCTCTACTAACCCTGAGATGTCATATTTGTCTTATGCGAGTTGAATCACTCGTCGCTTGCCGATGACGACAGAGACGCGCCGAAGCCCCGCCCATCATGTTTATCCGTCAGCGACATGAGGAATACATCAGTTTGAGATGAAAGACGCAAAAGTATGTTTTCCCGTGTTAATGTTATGATGTTTTGGGGAATTTGGAGTTGGAGATGAATTACTTAAGAGATAAAAATATATATATTATTTAAAAAATATATTCTCAATAAACGATGAGAGGCAGATCACGGATTAGTTTTCAGTTATTTTATATTTTTTATATTAATTAATTTAATATTTAGCTTGAACTTTGATATCCAGATATTTGATTCATTTTAATAAATAATTGAAAATAATTGTTTTTGAAGTAAAAAGAAAACATTTTGTTTCTTTAAAATCATCCCAGAGAACAACAAAAAGGATCATACACATAAACTTAATCATCTAATAATTATCACATTTTTTAACGTATGACAATGTGATAATTATTAAAAGATTAGGTTGTTTTGGGTGTGACTGTAACATTTCCTCTGCTGCTTTCCTGGCCAAATATTATTATTTATTCTTATATTATTTATTTATTTTTATGTTGATATAGATACATGGTCCAGATATATGACTTATATATGCAATCATCATACTAGTAACTACACGAAAATGTATGATGTCATAGTAACTTTCCGTTATTTACAGCTGTGTCTCTTCTTGACTTCCCCCGCGTCCGTGTCTTGCGACAGATCCTTCTGTTACAGTAAACGACCTTCATCGCAGAAGGATAGTCTGCAGCGTCCGCTCCGCGCTGCGTCAGTCACGCCCGCTCGTGCTGTATCAGCGCAGCTCCACTCAACGCGCCGCAGTACAAATCCTACTATGGCGAAAGTCTGACTCATGAATATTAAGTGACTCACACTGACGTTGCTTAGTAACGTTGTCGCAGCGTCAGTCACGCAGCCTAATTAAATATTCATGACCACAGCCTTCAAAAAGAAATGCCAATGTTTATGTTGGATAGACACTATTTTGCCAAAAGTATTGGGTCGCCCCCTTCTAATGAACAGGTTTGACTACTTTAGTAATTTCTATGAGTACAAATCTTAATATTTAAGCATATAATGATATTCTAGGAAATTGTGTGCTTCTAATATTATAGCAACAGTTTGGACAGAACCCTTTTCTATTCTAACATGACAATGTCTCTGTGTATAAGACAAGGTTCAAAAAGAAAATGATTGATTCAGTCAGTGTGGAAGAACTTGACTGGTCTGCATAAAACCAAGTCCTAATCCCAGTTTAACACCTCTGGTGTGACTGTAAATGCAGACCTTGAGCCAAAAACTCATCACCAAACACCAATGACTTGTACATATGGGTTCAGTCATAAGTCATTTCATTTTAGACACTGGAAGTGCCTTTTTCTGTTCTAAAGAAGGGGGTGTCCCAATACATTTGTCTATATAGTGTATGTACAAGTCATTGGTGTTTGGTGATGAGTTTTTGGCTCAAGGTCTGCATTTACAGTCACACCAGAGGTGTTAAACTGGGATTAGGACTTGGTTTTATGCAGACCAGTCAAGTTCTGAATCAATCATTTTCTTTTTGAACCTTGTCTTATACACAGAGACATTGTCATGTTAGAATAGAAAAGAGTCCAAACTGTTGCTATAATATTAGAAGCACACAATTTCCTAGAATATCATTATATGCTTTAACATTAAGATTTGTACTCATAGAAATTACTAAAGTAGTCAAACCTGTTCATTAGAAGGGGGCGACCCAATTCTTTTGGCAATATAGTGTATATTTGGTTTAATGTAGGAAAAGTCACTAGAAAGGGAAAAAATCTTAAAAACAGAGGTTTATAACATTTTAAACATATCAAGAGGACCATACAATAAAATTACATTGTTCTCTTTTAAAAAAAATGATTATAGAAACAGATTATAGATTACAAAATAAATAAAATAATTTAAAATAAAATTTTGTTTCATAAAATAAATATTCTAATAATAATAACATTTACATTTATGCATTTGGCAGATGCTTTTTTCCCAAGTGATGTCAAGTTACAATTTTTTTAACAACAACAACAATAATAATAATATTAATAACAACAACAACATTTACATTTATGTATTTGGCAGATGCTTTTTAAACTTGTTTTTTTGCTATTTTCAACAACAATAATAATAAAGGAAATATCACACACTAACAAAAATAATATACAAGATATATTTAAAAAAATATTAACTGTAACTTTGCAGTTTTTCTCTTTTTTTTGACGACACTCTATTCTATTGCCATGCAAATAAAGCTCCATTAAATTGAAAAGATTCGTTAAAGGTGCTGTATGTAGGATTTTGACTCTACTAAAGCATAAAAATACCATAATATGCTTGCAGACATTTAAGAAACATGCTAAGTTAACATACTTGTTTATCTGAAAAACAATGCTACAGTCAGTTATTCTCCTTTGAAAATGTGCGGTCCGGCCAGGAATGTCTGTGTTTGTTATGGTTTGTGAAACCCGCCCACTGCCAGTTTACCCAATTGTATTTCGGCACCCCGGGTTGCCAGTTGGCGGAAAACACAGCGTATTTCATTTCATTCATCGTCATGTGCTCTCCTTCCTGTTGGTGTCGTTAATCTGGCAACCTGCGTGTGCGTCAAGTCTGAGGAGGAGAGGCTGGTGAAAAAAACCGTCTCCAATATTTTGAATTTGGACTACAATACCTAGTTCAACCGCTAGGTGTCAATCCTACATACAGCACGCCATCAGACTAGGCCCATAGAGTCTCTATCAGCCAATCAGGTGCGTCTACCGCTCCCAATGTAAAGTTACGTCATTAATGTTAATGAGCTGAGCCTTCGCCGTAGTAGAATTCGAAGCACACGCGTCCCGGGCGGTTCAGCTGACGCCAGTTCCTGGGCGTGGTTTATCAGCGTTCCTCAACACTTTCCTCAGGCTGCGGGAGTGTGAGGCTGCCGCTGTGGATCGTGGACCGGAGGAAAGACATGTATCAGTTATGCGCCACAGGAGCCAGAGATCCACTCAGTAACGAGGACGGTGAGTTGCGCTGGATGTGTGTGTGTTTCTCAGGGCTTTGAGTGTGTTCGACAACACAAGACGCTTTTAAGAGACCAAAGAGACAAGCTTTAATTTTCCACCCACGGAAACCCATTAGACTGCAGGCCTAGCACTGTGTGTGTGTGTGTGTGTGTGTGTGTGTGTGTGTGTGTGTGTGTGTGTGTGTGTGTGTGTGTAAACTTTGTGTGTCTTAAGCTCTTCTTCTATGAGTCTATGAATTAATGAAATATTGGTATATTCTTATGTTTGTGTGGTGTGTTTCCTGTGGTTGTGTGTTTATGTGTTGTAGCCCTAAATCTGATGTGATTAATGTAACCCCTCATGTATTTTTATTATAGGGCCCCTTAGACCAAGGGTCCGGAGACCCACAAGGGAGGACTAGGGGATAAAACTTCAGAGAAAAACAGTGTAAAAATAAGTAAATAATAATAAAAAAAACTTAATAAATAAATGTAATTAAAACAAATTGAATATGACTAAAACAAATGTATAAATAATTAAAAATAAAATTAATAAATAATACATCTAACAGAACAGTACTATAATGTGTAGAAAAAAGGCAATAAAGTAATGTAAAGGAAACTAAATATTTTCCAAATATTGCACATATTTCTAATGGTATAAATTGGGTGTTCATACATAGGAATATATAGCTGCATTTTAAATTTTAGGATGGGAGGTCCCTTGCATGGGAATGATGATATTTGAGGGTTCAGATCATCTAAAATATTGAAAACCCCCTGCTTTAGACTGTTAGATTACAGACACTGATATAAAGTGATCTGAAATAAAAATGCAAGTGTTTTTCTCTACTTAATGTAGAAATAAAGTGATTTTGAGACACTCCCTCCTGGGTGTGTTGTGGTTTAGTGGTTATAAATCTGGGCTAGTAACCTGTTGGTTGTAGGTTTAAACCTCAGAAGGGTGAATGGTGTACCATCATTATGAACTGAACACTACATACATTTGGATGTTTTTTTCACCCAAAGCTGATTTAAAAAAAATAAGACCTATTCCTTTACGGTGCCTTTTCCTTCATTTGCTTTCATTGTAATTTAGTCTGTTTTGTCCTAGAACAAGGTATTTGCTCTAAAGTTTGACCCTGAGGCGAGAGATGTGTGTTTTGAACAAGTGCAGGCCTGATGTTTTTTCTCCACATGTGAGAAGTTGTCTTTGTTTAGCTGGAGCAGCAGCATGTGTTCCAGGAAGCATGCTTGATCTGAGCAGGACACACCCGTAATTGACTGGCTGCAGTGTGGTGTGTAAAACCCAAAGCCTGTGTGTCTGTGGGACGCCACACACTACACCACTGACTCCATTAACTCACTAAATGCATCAGAACGAATGCACAAACTGTATATACGGTCAGGTCTTTTTTGCATGGAAGAAATCAATAAAAGTAGTTCTCGACTGCATTCCAAGTCTTCTGAAGTCATATAATAGCTTTTTGTGAGAAACAGGCTATAATTTAAGCTAGAGATGTCTAGAGATGATTTGTGAATGAATCATTCTTTTGAGTCAGATCTTTTTAGTGAATCTCAAAATGATTCATTCACAAATTGGATTGTTCCAGTTTTTGAGATCTCAGTGGAAATGTATGTATTATATGTAAAACAAATTATAATACATTTTAAATGTAAAATATAGAAATTGTTAAATATAAATAATAGGTCCATATCAAAGACAAACAAAAAGAATATACAGAAAATATATTATAAATAAAATAACATAAATATAATACTACTATTATTTATATATATATATATATATATATATATATATATATAATACTATAATATATATTAGTTATATAAAATAAAAATATATTTATTATATAACATATAAAAATAATATCGAATTTATATTATATATATCAAATTATATATCAAATTCATTAAAACAAACATGTTATTTGCTATATAGTGATCAAGATGTTGTGTTAAAATGGTTTTTGCCATAAAGTAATCAAGATGCTCCATTATAGAAGTTTTTTTTTGTTTGCTATATAGTGATCAAGATGTTCCACTATAGCATTTTTTTTGGCCATATAGTGATTTAGCAGTTCCACTATAGAGGATATTCTGCCATATTCTGATGTTGAAGTCTCATATCTTGTCCTGTATTTGTTGGCAACTCAAGGGAGCACAGACTATAATGCAAATAAATCTAACCGTCTGTTATTATAAAATAAAAATATATCGAATTTATATTATATATATCAAATTCATTAAAACAAGTGTCATAGATCTAAGATATTTTAATATGTAAAAATCTGACATTTTGAAATAATTGAAAAAAAGCCTGTATACATTTGCAGTGCTTTTTGTAAGAAGCAGTTTGTTATTGTTTACTGAAAATCTTGAGATCTGCAAGAAAAGTAGAGATGTCTGATTTGTGAATGAATCTTTCTTTCATTCGGATCAGTGAATTGCTTCGTTCCATTTCTCAGTGGAAATGTCTCAGTGTAATGTTTTTTCCCATTACTGTAAATGCATCTTTTGCTTAGTAGATAAGTGCAAATTATTCTCTGTGCTAATTGGAAACATGTTAAAAACAGCTTTATTTCACTTTGCTCTGCTGAAAGTGTGGTTAATACTCAAATGCACATGTTTAATTGCTTTGAGTGGTTTAACTCCATCTGTATACTTTGGAGTCACTCTTGCTGTCATTTAGGATAGTGGTGAGAAATAGCCAGCGTTTATTATAAAAGTGTTTCCGTAGAGGAGCCATAGGATTTCAACAGACACACATCATCATGTCAGATTTGTGTAAGTGATCATTTTGTCAGATCTCTTGCTCTCATGGGTCTGCGAAGACAAGTTGACACATTAAAACCTAATTTCTCTCTCTGTATCTCAGTGTTGTTCAGCTCTTTTGCTGACAGGACAGAGTGTGATGGTTTTGGGGATGATGCACGATCGTGTGTGTTTGGGTTGCGTCCATCTTTAATACCAGCCGTTAGCAGTAGATGGGGACAGCATGCCCTTGGGGAAGCTAAACAGAGAGTGAGTTTAACAACAGATCCTTTGTGTGTGTTTGCGAGATGCACCTGGAGTTCACGGCACTCGGGACAAAATGTTGTACAGAAGAAGAGTTAATTTCATGTGTGTTCACTCACATGCTTTAAAACCATGCCAGTGAGAGTTAAAACGGGTCAGATACAGTCATGAGATGTTGTCAATAATGATATTCTTTTTTCAGAATGGCATGAGAAGATCTCTAAGTATTGATGATCTGTAATATGCTGTGCAGTTTTTCCAGTAACAAATATACATTAATGTGAGGATAGATATTTTACCATTTATTTCCTATTTTCAATACTTCAAACCAGCATGGGGATCTTTCTGATTGTTTTTATTGTACCTCTCTAGTGCTGTCCACAAAAACAAAACTATTTCTATCAGCCTTCAGTTATTTGCTGTATTGATCATGATGTTCTATTATAGAAGGTTCTTTGCTACAGTATATATTGATCAATATGTTTCATTATAGAACGGTTTTGCCATATAGTTATCCATATGTTCCATTATAGAAGGTTCTTTGCCATAAAGTGATCAAGATGTTCCATTATTAAAGTTTTTTTGCCATATAGTGATCGAAATATTCCATTATAGAAGGTTCTTTGCTACATTGGGATCAAGAAGCTCCACTATAGAAGGTTCTTTGCCATAAAGCGATCAAGATGTTCTATTATAAAATGTTTTTTGCCATAAAATAATCAAGATGTTCCATTATAGAAGTTTTCTTTTGTTTGCCATATAGTGATCAAGATGATCCACTATAGCATTTTTTGGCCATATAGTGATTTAGCAGTTCCGAGGATATTCTGCCATATTCTGATGTTGAAGTCTCATATCTTGTCCTGTATTTGTTGGCAACTCAAGGTAGCACAGACTATAATGCACATAAATCTAACCATCTGTTATTACGACATAATGTTCAGATTCAGAGAAATAGGAACATACACCGAGAATACAGTTTCTCTCTCAGCTTGTTCCAGTTTTCCTGCTGATGGGCTTTTTTTCGGTGAGATGACGTTGCTTTCTGGAGGTTATGAGAGAAGTCAATACTGCTTACTTTATGAAAGTATTTATAACTTTAACATACATTATGAGGGAAAGAACTGAGCTATTTTTGCAGTATGAAGTATTATCCTCATTACTGTGATGAGGAATGGGTTGTTTAGTGTGGAATCCAGAATGCTGAGGGAAATGTCAAGTGTAATTACATGCAAAGAAAGAGGCTTTTATCTCAAGCAAGCACACGGTAAATGGGGGGAATGTGTGTGTGTGTGTGTTGCTAAAGGTTATTGTGATGGAACAGACATCTCATGGACGGTCAGCGCTGGTCTAGACTGGATCAGCAGACAGTGTGAGGAGCCGGATGGAGACTAACACTCTCAGCGGGCCTTGTGTTAAAACAACACGTCTCCAAACGCTCCTAAAGGAAAGAAACTGATCCTCAACACACACGCACACACGGCGTCTTGTTTACTTTCTGAAGGATATGAGGAAATTGTCTGTTTAGATGATGCTTTTGGAATACTTGAAGTTTACTAAAGTACTTCCAGCTTTGTGAGGGAGGCAGTTTGTGTGTATATGTGAAGTGTTTGTGTCTCTGTGTACGAAGGTTGGTGTTTGTTAATTGTTAATAGACTCTCAGCTGAGACTCGTGGACTCAGGGGACGTGTTTAGACATCTCAGTGCACTTTCTTTTTTTTTTTTTTTTAGGAATAGTTCAGTCATAAATTAAATTCTGTCTTCATTTACCTACCCTTATCTTTACTGATCCTCTAAGATGCTCTTGTGATCAATTGTCTTAAACATAACATGGCTTGAGGCACCAAATGTACATGCTGACAGCAGTGAATTTAAAACCGTTACGAATAGAAAATGATTATACATAAAATACAGAGCAGTCATGTTAACTAATGTTAACTAATGAACCTTAATGTAAAGTGTTACCAATTAATTGTGTAATAATTGTAATTACATAATATGCTTTTCTAAAGCTGAAGTGACCTTTATTTATGTTAGAATATGTATAACTTAATATTCTAACTAATTGCAAAAACTGAATAATCAATCAAAGTCTACTGATTAACCAGTGGACTAATCGACGATTAGTCGATTAAACGTTCTAATAATCGTTAGATTAATCGATTATCAAAATAATCGTTTGTTGCAGCCCTAAACCAAAACAATTAAAAATAATTAAATGAATAGAAATGACAAATTAATGTAGCAAAAGTACATAATTAAAATTCTCAATTAAATTGAGGATTGTTTTCAACTACAGACTTATCCATCAAAACAGAAATATTTATAATAATGACAACGGCAAAATTACTAAACTTAAACTAAAATTAACATGTTGTTAACTTAAAAGTTCCATTGTAAAGCCCCGTTCACACCAAGCACGATAACTATAAAGATGACGATAAAGATATAGTTCTAAAAATCGTTCTCAATATTAAAGAATAGCAGAGTCCACACCACAGCTATAACGATAACGGCACAGAGATCATTGGAATCCCTTTCAGAACGATTTCTTTTCAGCTGATGAGCGATAAAATCATTGATATCCAATCAGAATCGATCCTGCTGTTGCGAGCTCGAGAATTTAAAGCGGCAGACGCGCGTGCGCTTAGAATATCATTCGCTGGTGTGGATGCTAATATCGTTATCTATATAGTTATCGACCTTGGTGTGAACGGGCCTTAACAAATATGAAAAAATAAATAAAAAATGACAAACATCTAACAAAATTACTTAAACTAAAATTAAAATGGAAACTTAAAATATAAAAATGAATTCAAAATATAAATAATACTATTATATAAATAACACTAAAATAACACTCTTACTAGCCCAAGTCAAAGCATTCACCCTCAAGTGTCTGTGATATTCTATTCTCTAGAAATGACTTGAGTTTACGAGAGGTTTTTGCTGTTTTAGTATAATAACAGCACACCTTTAACCAGATTTTAATTGGCTCATAACCCCTTAAAGGGGCCACACATAGGCAGAGAGGCTATTTCGGATACAAATGGCTATATATATGCATTTCAGTTAATATAACCAGATGGCTTTATCTTAACATGTTTACCTAAATAAGCAAAGCGATATAATATTTTAAAGCGTCTAATCTTTGATCATGCCATATACTCCAGTTGAAGATGTTTTGAAACGGAGGTGCTCTAACTTGGAGTCATTTCAGCCCAACGTGGAATTTTTACAAGGTCTCTCAATAAACAATTGCAGGGGCCTTTTCTGCATTTTCACTCCAGCTCCTGAATCCCAAACGGAAAATTCCCAGCCTTTCCGACTCTAAGTATAGATGTTAGCCGGAGCGGTTCTCTGACTCCAGAGTACGGTCTACACTGACGTTTGTTTGGTGTCTGTGGTCGTCTAAATGCTGGAATGATTGATTGAGGGTAGGAAATGAATTATCGGTCTGGATGCCTCATTATATCACTTTCTTCATCTCTTCACTTGTGTTCTATTAGCCTTTTCCCCAGCTAATAAACTCACCAGCTCTTTCTCCTTTTCCCGTTCCTCCTCTCCCTTTCACCTCCCCTTTTTATTGGTCTCCTAATGCTTGTTTCTGCTGTTCAAACTCTTTTGTATAGAATTGCCATTATTTAGAGGAATATTGTAAGTTACAGCTTACATTTTGGTCTGTTCCTCACACAAGGCTTTTTCAGAGGACATCGTTCATTTTTTAGCTTTCATTCTGTTAATGCACAATCATCAAGAAAGGTTGAATAGTCATAAAGTCATGGGTTTGTGTCCTAAGTCATCTGCGTATGCACTAAAATTGTGTATTTCACTGGTGTTATCAAAATAATACCCACTTTGCAGCATACTGTATGTAAAAATGATGCTCAAATTACCATCTTTGCTGGTTCTTTGTCACTTTTTACTAAATAATAAATATTACTGAATAGTAAATATTATAAAAATATATAATTATTATACTTTTTTAAGGTTCATACACTACCGTTCAAAAGTTTGGAGTCAGTAAGAGTTTTATTTTAAAGAAATTAATACTTTTATTCAGCGAGGCCGAGGATGCTTGATCGGAAGTTACAAGAAAATCTATTTCAAATAAATGTTGTTCTTTTGAGCTTTCTATTCATCAAAGAATCCTTAAAAAATAATGTATCACAGTTTCCACAATAAATAAGCAGCAACTGTTTTCAACATTGATAATAATCAGAAATGTTTCTTGAGCAGCAAATCAGCATATTAGAATGATTCCTGAAGGATCATGTGACACTGAAGACTGAAAATTCAGCTTTGATCACAGGAATAAATTACATTTTACAATATATTCAAAGAGAAAACAGTTATTTTAAATTATAATAATTCAGTTTTTACCGTATTTTTGATCAAATAAATGCAGCCTTTCAGAGGAGACATCTTTCAAAAACAGAAAAAAATCTTACCAACCAAACTTGAAAGCATTTACACATGTGGCAGACACTTATTCATCTTACATATTTTCTTTTTAATCATTTCATACATTCTTTTGAAATCTTGCTCTGCTTTTTGAGGAATAATGTTCAAACAGATGCACACTTTAAAAAATCCATCAGAAACAGTATTTCATTACATCCTGTTTTCAGCGAGCTATGATTTGGGACACTTTTTGTTTGGCTCATAGCAGACACGGCAGCTGTTGGTAATTCTTAGCTCCAATCTGGCAACCCTAATGATGTTGTGCCTCCAAAACATCAGTCCCCAGACTACTCATAAACAGCCTTTATAAAGTCAAGCGCTCTGCTGGATTTAACCACACAACTGTGTGTGTGTGCATGCATCATATGTACCTTGAAAATGCCTGCTAAAATTAGGCACAGCTTTGATTTTGTGGGACGTGTGTGAGATTTAATGGAGTTTTCTTGTCCTCTGTAACTGTACTCCTGAAAACACGCACAGCTGAGGATGGTTTGCTGACTCATTCCAGCCACTTCCTATGTCCATGATCTGAGCTCTGACTCGCGGCTACTGTAAGAGAAAGATAGGAGACTCATTTAAGGGAAACTGTGTTTGAAGTGAAAGGGGCAGAAGACAGAACAGGGTTAAAGGTCATTAGAAAACGTTTTTTTCTCACACAGTTAAAAAGATTTCAGTAGGTTTTTTTACTTCTTGTTTTTTGTCTGTTTACCATTTTAGTATTCCAGGTCTTTCCGTGAACAATGTAACAGTGAATGTTATTCCAGGGGGAAAAATGTTTGTCTTTAAGGGAGTTGTGTTATGAATGTGCTTGATAGTCATGAAAATAATGTCACACCCACAATGCAAAATGGTTTCATTGTCTATATGCAAAATATTTAGATTTTATTTGATTTATTTTACTGTATTTTGTTTACAGGTAGAAATGATCTTTTGAACAAGGTGAAGAAAAGGCTTAGAAATTACCTTGTTTGTTTGTAAAAAATAACCTTTTGCAAAAGGATGAGAATGAAATGAAAGTCTAGTAGGAAATAAAATTATTATATTAATTCATTTTATTTATTCATTCATTCATTCATTCATTTTTAGGTAGCAATTATCTTTTGCGAAATGTTTGATAATGATATGAAAGGCTTGGAAATTAATGTATTAATTAATTAAATTAATTTATTATTTATTTGTTATTATATATATTTTTTATGTTTTATTTATTTTATTTTTAGGCAGAAACTACCCTTTGCAAAAGATTGAGAATGATATGAAATGCTTAGACAAAACCTTAATAAAAAATATTTATATCTATTTATTTATTTGTTTGTTTATTTACTTGTTTTATTTTATTTTAGAAATTACATTTTGCAAAGGGTTTAGAATCATACAAACACTTAAAAATTACCTAATGCAAAATATTTCATTTATTTATTTAACTTTTTTTTTTTTAGGTAGAAATTACCTTTTGCAAAAGATTGAGAATCATTACTTCATGCAAAATGTTTTTTTTTTTAATTAAGTTTTATTTTATTTTTAGATAGACCTTTTGCAAAATGTTGAGAATCATTATTTCATGCAAAATATATTTAATTTAATTTAATTTTATTTTATTTTAGACCTTTTGCAGAATGTTGAGAATGAATGATGTGAAAGGCATAGATGACCCTGCCTATGCAAGTTTTTTATGCAGAATGTTGAGAATGAATGATGTGAAAGGCATAGATGACCCTGCCTATGCAAAAAAAAAAATATATAAATATATATATATATATATTTAATTTTTTTTTTTATTCATTATTTTCGTTTATTTTTAGGAGGAAATTACTATTTGCAAAAGGTTGAGAATGATATGATTTAAATTGAATTAACTTGTATTTATTTATATTTTTAAGTGGAAATGACGTGGACATTTGATTGATTGATTATTTGCCTGTCACTTACAGTTTGTCATTTCTTGGTTCTCTCTGTTTCTCAGGTAACCTGTCATGATTCCCATCACTGAGTTGCGATACTTTGTTGATACACAGCCGGCGTATCGGATTCTGAAACCATGGTGGGACGTGTTCACAGACTACATCTCCATCGTCATGCTGATGATCGCGGTGTTCGGTGGCACGCTGCAGGTCACGCAGGACAAAATGATTTGCCTGCCGTGCAAATGGGTCGTCAACCAGACCTGCGAACAACTCAACGTCAGCATGCCGCTCAACCCCGAGCCCAAGGGCATCCAGTACGACCTCGACCGACATCAGTACAATTACGTGGATGCTGTGTGTTACGAAAACAAGCTGCACTGGTTCGCAAAGTACTTCCCGTATCTGGTGCTGCTGCACACGCTGATCTTCCTAGCATGTAGTAACTTCTGGTTTAAGTTTCCGCGGACCAGTTCGAAGCTGGAGCATTTCGTGTCGATCCTGCTGAAGTGTTTCGACTCGCCGTGGACGACGCGTGCGCTTTCTGAGACGGTGGTGGAGGAGAGCGACCCGAAGCCGGCGGGGAAGATGAACGGCTCGATGGATAAGAAAATCTCCAGCATCAGCGACCACGATGTGGAGGCAAGCGTTCCCATGCTGCAGAGAACCAAGTCCCGCATCGAGCAGGGCATCGTGGACCGTTTGGAGACGGGCGTCCTGGATAAGAAGGAAGGAGAGCAGGCCAAAGCGCTGTTTGAGAAGGTGTGTGCGTATTATTTATTCAAGAGTTGCTCTCACAAAGCGGGGCATCTAGTGAACAGCGCTGTGTTCCAAAACCTAGTGAGCTGTCCTCTGTAGTGAGCGTTTCAAGGCATCGTAGGTGCAATTTTTAAATCTATTCCTCCAAAAAGCCTTCTTTTGGCTAAATTCAAAGGCAGCATAAGTGTAGAGTGCAATCATAGATTTGCATTGTGGTTTAAATATGATTTATAATGTGTACATTAATGCTTCATATACTAATAAATAAAATATACCTATTTCAACCAATTCTGAAATATCGATTAATAATATTATGTAAAGATTTATACAAAAATGTAATAAGTATATTTAAAATGTACATATATTATACTTCATATACTAATAAATAAATTGGTTATTTATCAAAAAGTATTGATAAATACATTTAAATAGATAAATACATAAATTACATAGATAATTATATATTTATAAATATATTTAGAATTTATACTTATTCATATACTAATTTATACTTATACATAATTCATATAATATATATAATATAGTTATAACAGCCAATGCTGAAAATTATTGATAAATATTATTACATAAATATTTATATATTAATATATATTTAGTAAATATATTTATAATTTGTACATTTATACTTAATTCATATTTCAGTATTTCAGCTAATGCAGGAAATTATGGATAAATTTTATTACATAAATATTTATAAATTATTATATTTAATAAATATATTAATTTATTAATATATATTTAATAAATATATTTATAATTTATATTTACTCAACTATATTTTGTTTATTAGTATATTATTTATTTAGCCTATACTGAAAAGTATTAATAACACACACACATTTACTTAATACACTAATAAATACAATAATTGTTATATATTATATACAATGCTAAAAAGAATAGCTAAATATATCTAATAAATACACATTTATATATTACTATATATTTAATAAATATATTTATACATTAATGCTTACTTAATATATTAATAAATAAGTTATTTTGTCCAATGCTAAAATTGTTGAAAATATTAAATATAAATTCATATATTAATATATTTAATAAATGTTTATACATTTTTGCTTACTTCATATACTAATAAATACAATAGTTATTTAATCCAATGCTTAAAATGTTTTGTTATTATTAAATATAGTTTTATATATTAATATGTTTATATTTATATATATTTATCATCTTAAAAGTATAATTATTTAATATACTACTAAATAAAACATAGTTATTGATAAATATTAAAAAAATATGTATTTGATTTCATTTTATTTGTCACATTGTTAACGTTTCTTTTAGGATGCCTTTGAAGGATGCTGTCTATGTAGGTAGTGAACAAGGAGGTAGTCCACTAGGTTTTGGAACGGAGCCCAAATATTCTGAATATATCGTCTCATCTCATCCTTCTCTCTTTTCAGGTGAAGAAGTTCCGTATCCACGTGGAGGAGGGCGACATCGTTCACCGTCTTTACATCCGCCAAATCATCATCAAAGTCATCCAGTTCATCATCATCATCTGCTACACCATGTACTACGTCCACCACATCAAGTTCAGCGTGCCGTGCACCGTGGACATCGAGCGGCTGACCGGTTATCGCACGTACCACTGCGCCCATCCTCTGGCCACGCTCTTTAAGATCCTGGCCTGCTTCTACATCAGCCTGGTGGTGGTTTACGGCCTCATCTGCATGTACACGCTCTACTGGATCATCAGCCGCTCGCTAAAACGCTACTCCTTCGAGTCCATCCGCGAGGAGAGCAGCTACAGCGACATCCCCGACGTCAAGAACGACTTCGCCTTCATGCTGCACATGATTGATCAGTATGACCCGCTGTACTCTAAGCGCTTCGCCGTCTTCCTGTCGGAGGTCAGCGAGAACAAACTGCGGCAGCTGAACCTGAATAACGAATGGACTCTGGAGAAACTCCGACAGAGGATAACCAAAAACTCGCAGGAGAAGCTGGAGCTGCACCTCTTCATGCTGAGCGGCATCCCGGACACAGTGTTCGACCTGGTCGAGCTGGAGGTGTGTGGCTTTGTGTGCGTCAACATTTGTATATGTGACCCTGGAGCACAAAACCAGTCATAAGTAGCAAGGGTATATTTGTAGCAATAGCCAACAATACATTGTATGGGTCAAAATTATCGATTTTTCTTTTATGCCAAAAATCATTAGGATATTAAGTAAAGATCATGTTCCATGAAGATATTTTGTAAATTTCCTACCGTAAATATATCAAAACTCATTTTTGATTAGTAATATGCATTGATAAGGATTTCATTTGGACAACTTTAAAGGCGATTTTCTCAATATTTAGATTTTTTTTTGCACCCTCAGATTCCAGATTTTCAAATAGTTATATCTCGGCCAAATATTGTCATATCATAACAAATCATACATCAATGGAAAGCTTATTTATTCAGCTTTCAGATTGACCCTTATTCAAAAATGACCCTTATGACTGGTTTTGTGGTCCAGGGGTCACATAGGTAAAACTCCTACTGAATGCATATTTAAAGAGTTAGTTCACCCAAAAATGAAAATTAGCCCATGTTTTACTCACCGCCGAGGCATCCTTGGTGTATATAGTCATGGCCAAAAATATCGGCACCCTTGGTAAATATGATCAAAGAAGGCTGTGAAAATTAATCTGCATTGTTAATCCTTTTGATCTTTTATTTAAAAAATTCACAAAAATCTAACCTTTCATTGGATAATAAGAATTTAAAATGGGGGGGAAATATCATTATGAAATAAATGTTTTTCTCTAATACACATTTGCCACAATTAACGGCACACTTTTATTCAATACTTTTTGAAACCTTCATTTGCCAGTTTAACAGCTCTAAATGTTCTCCTATAATGCCTGATGAGGTTAGAGAACACCTGACAAGAGATCAGAGACCATTCCTTCATCCAGAATCTCTCCAGATCCTTCAGATTCACAGCTTCTTCTCTTCAGTTCACCTCACTCATTTTCTACAGGGTTCAGGTCAGAGGACTGGAATGATCAGAGCAGAAGCTTGGTTTTGTGCTCAGTGACCCATTTTTGTGTTGTTTTTTAGGTTTGTTTTTGGATTATTGTCCGGTTGGAAGATCTAAACATGGCCCATTATAAGATTTCTAACAGAGTCAGTTGTTGATTTTTTATCTGTTGGTATTTGATAGAATCCATGATGTCATGTGTCTAAACAAGATGTCCAGGACCTCCAGCAGAAATATAGGCCCACAACATCAAAAATACAGCAGTATATTTCATTTTCACCAAACCCATCTTGAGTGTTTGCTGCTAAAAAGCTCATTTTTTAGTTTCATCTGACCATAGAAGCCAGTCCCATTTGAAGTTCCAGTCGTGTCTGATAACTGAATATGCTGGAGATTGTTTTTGGATGAGCGAGGAGAATTTTTCTTGAAACCCTCCCAAACTACATGTGGGGATGTAGGTGCTGTTTGATCTTTTTTTTTTTTGGTTTTCTGACCCCAAGACTCAACTATTTTCTACAATTCTCCAGCTGTGGTCCTTGAGTCTTTGGTCACTCAAATTCTCCTTCTCACCGTGCATTAGGACGATATAGACATGTCCTCTTCCAGGCAGATTCATAACATTTTCTGTTGACTGGAAATTCTTAATTATTGCTCTGATGGTGGAAATGGGAATTTTCACTGCTCTAGCTCTTTTCTTAAAGCCACCTCACTAATTTGTGAAGCTCAATTATCTTTTGCTGCACATCAGAAATATATTCTTTGGTTTTTCTCATTGTGATGGATGATTAAGGGAATTTGGGCTTTGTTTTCCCTCCTATTTATATTTCTGTTAAACAGGAAGCCATGGCTGGATAATTTCATGTTCATAATCACCCTGGAGTGCTCAAAATTGTGAATATGAATGGGAATATACTTCAGAGATTTTTTTTACTCATAAGAATTTCTAGGGGTGCCAATAATTGTCCAACGTGTATTTAAGAAAAACATTTATTTCATAATGATATTTCCTCCCATTTTAAATTCTTATTATCCAATGAAAGGTTAGATTTTTGTAATTTTTTTAAAATAAAAGATCAAAAGGATTAACAATGCAGATTAATTTTCACAGGTTTTCACTTTGATCATATTTACCAAGGGTGCCGATATTTTTGGCCATGACTGTATGACTTTCTTCTTTCAGACGAATCAAATCGGAGTAATATTAAAAAATGTTCTTGCTCTTCCAAGCTTTATAATGGCACTGGGCAGGTGTTTTTGTTCAACAATCCAAAAGAAGTCAAATAAAGCGCATCCATCCATAATAAAACGTGCCTCACACGGCTCCAGGGGGTGAGTAAAGGCCTCCTGTAGCGAATCCATGCGTTTTTGTAAGAAAAATATGCTTATTTAAAACGTTATAAACACTTTTCTCTCACTTCTGCTGACTGTGATATGCGGAAGCCATTCCGGCGGATGACGTAGGACGTATTCGTCGCGCCGGTGAGATATGCTAGTCTCACGAGTTTGTTTACAGGAGTAAAGGAAGCAAAGTTTCCTTACTTTAGCAAAGGAAAACCAGTCTCCGAGACCATTGGCCAAAATCCTCTGACATTTTTTTTAACTGATCCTTGTTTTGTGCTTCTAATTTGTGACCGGCGTTTTGTTTTGTTCTCTCTCCGTCTCGCTTCCACGTTCGTCATTAATCACAGGGCTGCACAGTTCACACATCAAAATTAAACTGAAACTGCAATAATTTCATATTTCCATAGTAATAATAATAAAAGTAATAATATAAATTATTAAAGGTATAGTTCACCCACCTAAAAATGACATTTGTGTCATCATTTACTCACCCTCATGGTCCGAAAGAGTATATGTAATAAATTTGATCAAACTAAATATTTCTTGCTGAAGCTACTTTTTGTAATGTCTGTTTGATGCTTTACACAACAATGACTTTAAATTATCTTTTAGGAGTAATTTCTCAGCCAAATTTGATGTGCGATTAATTTGTGATTACTTAGATTAATTAATCGCCACATCATGTAATTAATTAGATAAAACATTTTAATCGCTTACCAGCCCTAATTTATTTAAATCAATAATTTAAAATAATAATAAAAATGTTGTTGTTGTTTTATAGTCATATTGATATAATCACCAAATGTTTGGTCAAAATATACAGCCCTAAAAACAATTAATTTAAATAAATTAAATATTTTAAAATAATTATAATAATACTATTAATATTTTTTAATTATTTGATTTATTTAAATTATTGTTTTATAGTCATATTGAGGAATTCACCAAATGACTGACCAAATTATGCAGCCTACAAATAATTTATCTAAATAAGTAATTGAAAATATTATTATTATTACTTTAAATTATTTATTAAAACAGATTAATTTGTAGGGCTGTATAATTTGGCAAAAAAAAAAAAAGTCGTAGTTCAGTTATTTCCCCAAATCATGCAGCCTTACACACGAGTCCAATTCAGCTTCCCCTTGAGTAACCGCTCGCGTGCAGTAAGACTCTGTAAGATCACGTTTGACTTTTCACAGCTGCTTAGGAGGAAGTTAGAGCTGTTTCCTCACACATGGCTTGCTTTTTTCTGTCAGGTTTTTAATTCTTAAAGGCAAAGTGTATAATTTCTGTGCCACTGATGTCACCAAATTGAATTGCAAAAATAATGAGGTTTCTGGAATAATATCCTCTATGCTATTGGTCAAAAAAAAGATAGCCCTGTCCAGTCACACACCACTGGTTGCTTGAACTGCAGGTAAATGTATTCTCTGTGTTTCCCGCAGGTGTTGAAACTGGAGCTGATCCCTGATGTTACGATCCCGCCCATAATCGCACAGCTGTCTAACCTGAGGGAGATGTGGCTTTACCACACGCCGGCCAAAATCGAGGCTCCTGCTCTGGCCTTCCTCCGCGAGAACCTCAAATCACTACACATAAAGTTCACAGACATTAAGGAGATCCCACTGTGGATCTACAGCCTCAAGAACCTCAGCGAGCTTCATCTGACCGGAAACCTCAGTGCAGATAACAACCGATTCATCATCATCGACGGCCTGCGGGAGCTCAAGAGGCTCAAGGTCCTGCGGCTGAAGAGCAACCTCACTAAACTGCCTCAGGTGAGATGATGTTACTCTCAGAAATTCATCAGTGTGTTCAGAAAGACATGGCTGTCACTCGTGCTGTGTGCACAATGTACAGTATGTGATATTTTATGATGGTAGTACCATACTGATGAAAGATTCAAAATATTTGCTTTCTTGTTGTGCTTGGTTTATCAGTGCACATTATTATAAAGACAAAAAAAAGCTATTTTAATGAAATCTTGTATCAAAAAATTAAAAGAAAATGTTGTATAAATATATTAATAATTTATGTATAATTTAAATGGTTTGCTATTTAAATAATATAGAAATATATTGTTAATATAAATATATCAATAATATAATATTGTTTAAATATTTTTTTATACAATTATCATTTTATCTTTTGGGAAAAAAATTCTTTATAATATTATGTATGTAATAGAAAAGAAATGTGTGTGTATAAATAAATATATATATATATATATATATATTTACGTATGTATATATATGTATATAATTAAACATAATTTATGATATAATTTTTATAACAAAATATATAATTTCTATAATTATATAACTTAAAATATTTATAGAATTTTAGGAATTTATATAATTAAAATTAATATAATAAATATAATATTATATTATGTATATGTTTATAATAAAAATTATATATATAATAAATTATATAGATCATTATATATTAATGTATATTATTTATATTATATTTAATAAATTGTTCTTTCCTTCAGAGATAATCTGCAAAATTTACCAATAGTAAAAATAGCTTCTGTATTTATGCATTGTGTTATACTAGGTAGGTATGCAGGTGTTTTATGCTTATTGTAGGTATCTTTGTAAATATTCAGAACAAAATGTTACAAAAATGTATTTATATGCAATTTACTACATAAAAAAGTGAAAATATAAGACCGATGTGGAAATTCTAATAAGCATCGTAATATTTTTACCTCTGGAGCAGTTTTTAATCTAACAGCTGAATATATTCACACAGAATTGTGTTTTATAAGTCCTTTAGGACAAAATAATGATTCCAGCACATCTTTTTCCCGCTGCAGGTGGTGACGGATGTTGGAGTTCACCTGCAGAAGCTCTCCATCAATAACGAAGGGACCAAACTGATGGTTCTGAACAGTCTGAAGAAGATGGTGAACCTGACGGAGCTAGAGCTGCTGCGCTGTGATCTAGAGCGGATCCCGCACTCCATATTCAGCCTGCACAATCTACAGGTCATCCTTCATCTAGCAGCAAAAAAACTCTGCATAATACCTATTTTCTATACATTATGGAAAGTTTAATTTGAATTTTTGAACTCGGCATCATCAAATTAGGTAATATTTGGGCCTTTTTTGCTGTTATTTTAAAAGATGCAATCATTTGCAATGTAAATGCATGTAAAACCAGATTATTGAATGTCTTAACTTGCTGCGTTGTATAAATGCTGTACATTTCTTAATGCTTGGCATCTTACCACAGGTATTTTCATGCTCGAACAAGCTCTGTTCACTTATTCTGACATGCACATCAACTTCTGTCTGTAGGAGATCGATCTGAAAGACAACAACTTGAAGACCATCGAGGAGATCATCAGCTTCCAGCATCTCCACAGACTGGTGTGCCTCAAGCTCTGGTACAACCAGATCGCCTACATCCCCATCCAGATCGGCACCCTCACCAACCTGGAGCGCCTCTACCTGAACAGGAACAAGATCGAGAAGATTCCTGCCCAGCTCTTCTTCTGCAGGAAGCTGCGTTACCTGGACCTCAGCCACAACAACCTGACCAGCATCCCTGCGGACATCGGCTTCCTGCAGAACCTGCAGTACTTTGCGGTGACGGCCAACAGAGTGAGTTGAACATAAATGTGCAGACTTGCATGTACACGTCACCTCACGTTCCTGTGAGATTCCCTCAGACACTGCTGTCTGAGTTTGAGTTTATCGTTCCCTGTAAAACTGCAGATATACTATATGTGACCCTGGAGCACAAAACCAGTCATAAGTAGCAGGGGTATATTTGTAGCAATAGCCAAAAATACAATGTATAGGTCAAAATGATTGATTTTTCTTTTATGCCAAAAAGTTCTTTATCCAATTACCCAATTACAGGGGGGTTGCTTGTGTTGCTTACACAAGTAACGTGTAAACTCTGTGCAAGAATTATGCTGGTGAACGTCTTAATCTCAGTCAGTTCACTATGCAGAAAGTGAAAATAAAAACGGAATGATGGAGTAATGATGGAGCTTTTGACATCTGACGCTGAGATGACGATAGACAAATCTACTTTAACATATGCTGATAACGGTATACAGCTTTAATTTATTCTCTTAATATTTCTCTTGTGGCCTGTACATAGTGAAAAAAAATAAGACCAGAAATATCCAGTTTCGTGGTTGTTTTTGAAAGTCAGTGCTTGAAATAGGCTATTTATTTCATTGATATTTATTGATGACTGCAGTGTTAATATTTGAATTATTCATTGTATAATAGTCCTCTTTTAAAATACCTTTTTTTAAAACATTTTACTTTGGGAGTAATAGCCTAGTCTTTTGTTATCCTCGCAGCGTGTCAGTTATGCGGTAATATTGCGTGGCAAATTAATTGTAATTTTAATTTAATAATAAAAGTAACTTCATAATAATAATAGGCCTAATAAAAATAAGAATGCAACCGGCCTACATTAATTGGAAATGGCAGTAATTTATGTTTTTGACAATATCTCTGGCTATTGTCGATACAAGATCATGGTCTCTCGACGCACCCCAGCAAGGGGAGGTTATCACGGGGCAGACAGCACGTTGCCCGTTACATCGTTTGGGCTGCGTTGTTGAGGGCAGTGGCACTGAGAAAAATGTTCACACACTTTAAGCTTTTATTTTCCAAATGTAATAGGATTAGTCCAACGAATCGTTCGGTTTGTAATGCGTACCGAACTGAACGCCTCGTACCGAACGGTTCAATACGAATACATGTATCGTTACACCCCTGGTGTGTGTGTGTATGTATGTATGTGTATATATATATATATATAATTATATAATTTTTAATTTTTTTCCTAATGCTATAAAGTCAATACAAGTTCTTTAATACTTCAGTATGTTCCTGGTCTTATTGTGAATGATTCATAAGTGCATGTTATACCAAAGAAGAAAATGTTTTTATAATCTTTTATTATGTACTAACTTGCTCACATCTAAATTAACTTTTTAGCTGGTGTCACTTAAGCTGTGCAGACACATTGATTAATGTCGCCCATTATCAAAATGGCCATTAGTCATTGTTTTTGCTTACTGTTGTTGGTAACGCATCCTTTCTAAAATTATTGCAGTAGTAAACAGCTATGTAATGCTAGTAATTAAATTACAATTACGGCAATCATAGCAAATATTTTTGAGATTTGTAATATGAAATAGCGTGTCTGTGGAGTTTCAGGACAGGAATCCTCCACAGTCCTCTGAAAACTCACAGTGCAGTACAATGTATCAGAAAGGCGGCTCCAGTTGTGCTTTGGGAAATCCTGTTTGCTGCATTAAAGCCTGATTTTTCAGCAGCTCCAGTCTTTCCACACCCTCGAATCACGTCTTACACATACCTATCTGTCAGACGCCCATCAGAGCTGTCTCTGGGGCGTAAGCGGCATTAGACGGCGCCGTTGTTTTGTTTAATCTGGATTCTTTGAATGTGAGTCAACAGGGAACATACAGACATAAAGTCCAGGAACATTGATGCAACACACACAACCTGTGTCTCTCATGTGTTTTGAGTTTGACGGGCACTTGTGCTTGTTTTTAGTAATGGGCGTGTTGGAGAGCGTGTGTGGCATGTTTCTGAAAATAGCGCCTTTATGGAACCTCCTGTCGAGGAGTGTGTGCACTTACACACACACACACACACACACACACACACACACACACACACACACACACACACACACACACACACACACACACACACACACACACACACACACACACACAACTTTCCCGGTTCTTTCATTAGCTCGTTGTTGTCAAAATGAGTTGTGTAATTTGTGTTTTTGTTGAGAATCAAGGCGGACGGTAACTAGATGCACATGTTTGCTTTTTTTAGAGAGAGAGAGAGTGTGTGTGGGCCAAAATTAGCCGCTTACTCTGGAGATAATTGGTTTTCCTGTGTATAATATGTTTCCTGGGTCTCCGCCCTGCTGAGTGAGTGGCTTTAAATGGGGCACGTCGTTTATTACGGATAGATCATATTACACGGCTCTCTGAAATACTTGATTCTGATTGGTCAGTTGTGGCATTCTGCTGTCAAATATTGTTGCATAATGGCAGTTAAACTGGATAACTGACCCTTTTGCCACACAAGCTACTGCCAGCGTGGCTTTGCTGGTTTTGGGTTTCTCATATCAATCAGTTGGTTATTATCGCAAAATAAACCCTGAGCAAGACACCTGATCACCTGACTGTACATTACCGTTACATACTGCACAAAACACACAGATTGAATGACTTAATGACTTGAAATCAGATGAACACTTATTTTACATTAACAAAAATAACTGAAAATAGTTTATTAGCTACTGAAATAAAACCAAAATTGCAATATGACTAAGTATGATTTATCAAACAGCAAAGGCTGCAAGTTAATTAAATGTTTTATATTTTTATTTAGGGTTTTAGTTACAACTAATAATAAGTAATTAACTGTTGTTATTATTATTATTATTATTGTTATAGTCACATTGACATTGATATAAACCAGGGTTATTATAGTTAACTGAAACTAAAGCTAAAACATTAAACACATTTTCCTTACTTCAAATACAATAAACTTCAACTGATAAAAACTTATTATTTCAACTAAAAATAAATAACTGCAAAATAACAAAATCTAAAATAAAAAAATAAACTACGTATATAGACATTTAAAAATAAAAGTAAGTTTTTATAAACTACATATTTTATTTTAACTACATTTTCATAATCATTTTGTACAATAAAGTGTTTATCTTATTTTCTGTCAATAGATTACATTTTACACACTACATTTTACTATTTTTATAAACTACATATTTTCTGGTGAAAACTGAAAAAATATTGTGTGTAATAACCTTTTATAGCAGAAAACTAATGTTCTTCAAAAACGCACAGAGACCTGTGCATTATACATAATAAAGGGAATATTTTGTTTTATTGTATTTATTTATTTATTGTGGTTTTAATGAAAGTTACATGCAATAAAGTGTTTTTATTTTTTTATTTTCTGTCATTAGATTACATTCTACACACTAATGAAAGAGAATCATATTGCAGCGCTTGTGTGTGAACCATGTTTTTCTCCGTTTCAGATCGAGGCGCTGCCACCAGAGTTGTTCCAGTGTAAGAAGCTGCGGACGCTGAATCTGGGAAATAACTGCCTTACGGTGCTGCCGTCACGTTTCGGAGAGTTAACCGGCCTCATGCAGCTGGAGCTCCGTGGAAACCGGCTGGAGGGATTACCGGTTGAGCTCTCCGAGTGTCGCCTTCTCAAGCGCTCCGGACTGATCGTAGAAGAGGACCTCTTCAACACCCTGCCGCCGGAGGTCAAGGAGCAGCTGTGGAGAACCGAAAAAGAACAAGCCTGAGCGAGACAGAGGAACTCTTAAAGGCATAGTCCACCCAAAAATGAACATTTGCTGAAAATGTACTCACCCTCAGGCCATCCAAGATGTAGATGAGTTTGTTTCTTCATCAGATTCGGAGAAATGAAGCATTCTATCACTTGCTCACCAATGGATCCTCTGCAGTGAATGGGTGCCGTCAGAATGAGAGTCCAAACAGCTGATAAAAACACCACAATAATCCACAAGTAATCCACACCACTCCAGTCCAATCAGTTAACTTAATACATTTTTACTTGTAAACAGTGCTTGATCTGTGCACATTTCTCTCCTAATTCAGACGAGATGTTTTCACTGGAGAAAGTAATATTATGGATTATGGATTTATATTTTAGCCAAAAGCAATGCTTCTCAAGATGTTAACTGATGGACTGGAGTGGTGTGGATTATTGTGATGTTTTTATCAGCTGTTTAGACTCTCATTCTGACGGCACCCATTCACTGCAGAGGATACATTGCTGAGCAAGTGATGTAATGCTACACTTCTCCAAATCTGATGAAGAAACGAACTCATCTACATCTTTGATATGCTGACGGTGAGAAATGTTTCAGCCAATTTTCATTTTTGGATAAACTAAGTGGTCGTTCTGCTTTCAATTCATTTTTTTTAAATCATTTTTATTTGGGCAATAATGTTTCTTCTCCATATGACGGGAAGTTGTGGACAGTACAGTGCCATCTGTGCTTAGAAACATACACTGATACACTCACTCAAACACGTTCTCATACACAAACACACTTTTTGCAAGGTCAAGTCATTTGTGTACTGCCCCCTACAGGCACGGAGGGGCATGCATATAAACGACGACTACATGGTTAACATGTGAATGAGAGTGCCTATGTTAAAGCAGTGGCATTATTGGAATGAATAGCTATAACAAGCAATATGTGGTTTGTGCATTATTTACTTAGCGGCTGCATCCAATCAGGGAAGAGTCGACTGTTTATGAATGTGGAAGCTGAGTTATCGAATATGTAAAATGTACATTTTAAAGCCAATACCCACAGAATTAAATGCCAAAAAGGTCATATACAAAATCTACTACTTATATATGCTTTTAAAGACTATGAATATGACGCCACAAATGTCTTGCTGAAATCTTACACTCCTAAGCCTCTACACAAAGATGAACTCAAACACTCAAAAGAACAAACTTTTACCATTTCGGACGGACTCTCATTTGGATCATGTGACCTGCACGTTGCATCCCATTGGTTGACTTCTCAAAGGGAGTGATGACGTCATAATGACTCGTCGTAGCAACGTTCCCACACTATCATGGCCTTAACTCTCTCTGAGCTGTATGCTGGAGCTCATCTTAAAGATAAAGTGTACATTTTGCGTTTATAAGTTTTATAATTTTACAAAAAAAAAGAGAAAGAACAAAAAGAAAGCACAGACTCATGCAAACTGTTCATGTGTTTGCAAGAAAAACAATCCTACACGTTAATGTATCTTTTTTATATGTATGTGTGCATATGATTTTATTTTATGATTTTTATTTGAACTTTTCTTTTTGTTCGGAAGATTGCCTAATGTACACAGTATGGCTTTAAACAAAACCAAGTAAAGACTCTGATAAACATTCAAATGTGTTTTCATATTTTTCACAGAAATGGGTCATTATTTTTAAGCATTTGCTACAGTTGGTTTTGCATAACACAAGGTTAATTCAGAAATTATTGGGCTAGATGATGCAAATATAAAAGTAAATAATATAAAACACTGAAAAAGAGACGCTCCTAAATCATGTGGTCCAAAAATGATAACCCATTTAAAGGAATAATTCACCCCCAAAAAAGAGACTTCAGTCCATCACTTTTTGGCTGAAATATCTGTAATAACGTTTCATCCAGAAAAAAAAAAAAGTCCATCTCCTGTTGTTTCTCACTTCAAAATCCACCCACATACTTGTTTAGAACTGTTTTGGACTGTTTTCACTTATAAACAGTGCTTGGTCTGTCCATATTTCTCTCCTGATTCAGACAAAAATTGTCACTGCAGAAAGCAATATTATGGACTTGTCATTTACCCAGAAGCAACATTTTAAAGTTCAAATGTCTGGATGGATTTATTTCTTAAAAACACACAGTTTTTGCTTCACATGATGTTATTTGATGGACTGGAGTGGTGTGAATTATTGAGATTTTTTTATCAGCTGTTTAGACTCTCATTCTGACGGCACCCATTCACTGCAGAGCATCCATTGATGAGTAAGTGATGCAATGCTACATTTCTCCAAATCTGATGAAGACGCAAACTCATCTACATCTTGGATGGCCTGAGGGTGAGTGAATTTTCAGCAAATTAAAAATTTCGGCTGAACCATTCCTTTAAATGTAATTGTGTGTGTGTGTTCAAATTGGCAGATATTCTGATGAAACTCACTTTTTAAAGTAGTTTTATTAAAATGTATATAGCGTTTTGCACTAATTACTATCAAATAATGTGACAAAGTTCAAAACCTTATTCAAAATATTAAGTCATAGCCATGCTTGGCATTGTTTTCTGAAAAGACCCATAGACACTGACCCATAAGTTCTTAAGTACCACATCTCTCAACAACACACACACCTTGTGTCAGTGAACACTGGGCCTTTCTTTCTGTTTTCTGTGAGTAAGCAAGCTGAGGTGAGTACAAGCACCACGCCACATAAAAGCTCCCATTCTCTCTGTTAGTGAAGTCATGGTCACTTCAAACCAAATGGCAGCCAATTAAACCATAATAAAAACTCTAAGTTAGTAATGCACTTGAAACTTTTTCACTGTATGACATCGTCTGAATGGTGCACAGCCATCACAAACTTACAATTGCAAAGTGTTGATGGAGAACACGGTCTCGTTAATTGGAATTCTGTTCATTTCTGTCTCAAATCTGGGCTAGAATAAGAGAATTGTTTAGTATCCGTCGAATATGAGGGACAGGAACTGTTACTGTATGGCTGTCTAAAGTTGTTGTTTTTTCCCCCAACTGATTTGAGATCAGAATTGTTTGTTAATTGATTAAAACACTCAGACTACTAGGTTATCATCTCTGTTAAGCTTTCACTTCCTCCATATCCTTTGTGGTAAAGCAGAGGATACAAAAACAAGAGCACTGAGAAGAAGCAGAAGTGTGCTTCATGTTGACAGTCTGTGTGACGCAGGCGCCCTCTCCAGGTACAGAGACAACATGTCCCATGCAAAAACAACCAGAAAACTACTACTTCATTTCTAGAAATGTAGGCCCAGCAAAATTTTCTCTCATTCTAAAAAAGTACTTATTCATCAAAAATCTTGAAGTTGAACATGAGAACTGGATCAGTGCGAGTTAACATACAGTGGTCATTATAAACTGTTGTTGCATTGAGCTGTATGAACTTTCCTTCAAAACGTATAGTGGTTAGGGACATATTTCATAACTGAGGTGAATATTACTTTTAAATTAAAATATGCATGGACTTAAAGGGATAGCTAACCCCAAAGTGAAACTTGCAAACCTCTGTGGATTTTGGAGAAAGACATTTTGAAGGAAAAAAAATAGACTTATTAACAATTGATTCACCTATATACATTTTTACAATTTTACATTTGACCCATACGACCCATACAATAGCTGCCAGAAAAAGTTGCATAAATTTAAGTGCTTTTAAAATATTACGTGTTCAGTGCATTTTTGTTTTTAGTTTGTTCCAAAAGGTTTATGGATAATTTAATGTCCTTTAAGAAAATGCAAGAAATTTAGTTTGCAAAAAGACGACTTTTTCTAGTATTTTTCTAATAAAATAAATAATTGTGCAATGTTTCCCCCCATATAATGAAAGTCAATGTTTTTATATTTTCTTTTGTGTTCCGCAGAAGAAAGAAGGTGAGTGAGTAAATAATGACAGAAGTATTATTTTTGTGTGATATTCCTTTAAATACCAGGTGAAAACACTTGTATCTTTCTCATGCCTTTGTGTGAAGAACAAAAGATTGATTCAGAAATGAAGTTTACACACACTGTATTAGTTCACTAATGTTTTATAATGCACTGAACCAGTATTAATGAATAAATCATTCATGTAGATGATACATTTTGACCAACTTTATAAAAATGAATTAAGACACTGACTAAATCCAGCTACATTTTTCAAAGCTTGAATCTGTTTTGTGAAGTATCTTCAACACTGTCTTTATTACATGCAATCTTGCACATAATACTCTGTCAAACAAACAGTTTCCCATCCTCCACAGGACAGACAGAGTGTGACCATAGACTGTATAAAAACAGACTTTTACCTGGAATGAAGTTAACACGTGTTCAGCTGAACCCTCAGTGACTCAAGTTATGACTGCACATTTGAGTGTAATGAAAGAGTTACTGTTCAAAATCCAATTATTGCATCACCATGGTTACAGATTAATCGTATTTGACATGGGGCAACCACGTGGCTGCTTAGAGAGAGAGAGAGAGAGAGATTTGGATAAGACAGGCTTCGTTTTAGCCTTCTTCTCAGACTGTCTTCATCAGCATGGATGTTTTGACAGATCAAGACGTGCAAAAGGTAAAAACTGCATCTAAATTGAAATAGCAACTCTTCAATACGACAGCTGTTGTGTTTTTATGCACATGTTCATCAGAAACGCTGGAAAACGCAGATTTACGAGTAGCCTACAATGCTGTTAGATGACAATCAATGTTTTGCTTCTTTAATAATAAATATTTTCATAGATCAGCGCCTCGTGCACGCGTAAATATATGTATATTGGTGTAAGCACGTGTGGAATAAGTTTGATCCTAATTTGAAGTGTGTTATGTAATTCGCTAGAAACAGAACAAGCTGGTAGAACGGAATGTGGAATGAAACAAGGGGCGTGGAAATGGGCGGGGCCTAAAGACAAGGCTTTAAAGTAATAATTTAATATTTTAACTGTTCAATGTGTAGTTTTTAGTTTAACGGCTATCATTATTATTAGTAGTAGTAGTAGTAGCAGCATTTTACAGTTTATTTATTAATATGATTATTAATGTCCCGACGTGTCCTATGAAAACTATTACTTTTCTTATCGCTGTTGATGACCAGTCACAGTCTTTTTGATTACCTGGATGATGTATTTTATTGTAAAAGTAAATCAGCTGTATTTTCTCTCCAAAAACACATTAAGTTTTTATTAGATAGTACGAGGATAGGAATACCACAGAACTTTTAAACATATTGTGATACTGAATAATCACCATTACATGGAATTTACATATTATTTTAAAGAATACCATGCCACTACCATGGTACATGTGAAATATAGAAATATTTAACTGTTGGAAAAAAAAACCCAGCATATGCTGGTTAGGTATGTTTTGAGGCATGGCAGGTGGTTTGAGCTGGTTTAAGCTGGTCCTTAGTTGGTCATAAACTGGTTTAAGCTGGTCCTGAACTGGTTATAAGATGGTTATGAGCTGTTTTAAGCTGGTCCTACTAAGTAACTACCTCATGGTCAGGACCAGCTCATAACCAGCTTAAACCAGGTCATGACCAACTAAGGATCAGCTTAAACCAGCTCAAACCACCTGCCATGCTTCAAAACATACCTAACCAGCAAATGCAGTTTTTTCAACAAGGTAATGGTACTTTTTCTACTTTTTTGTGATGTCAGAAACAGCAATTGATGTTGATGTCCTAATCATATTTGAATATGTGCAGTGAATAGGTTTGTGATATGTATTTATTGTGCAGTACCAGGATGAGGGCTATCTGGTGCTGGATGGCCTTCTGTCCCCAGAGGAGTGTGATGCTTTACGGGACCGTATGAGTGAGATCATTGAGCGGATGGACGTTCCTGAACACTGCAGGACACAGTTCTCCACTGACCACGACGAGCAGCTTAAAATACAGGTAAACTCGTCCAGATGAATACCCAGAATGATCATCAGCTACCATTTACAGTAGTGCCATAATGAACGTTCTTCTACGATTTACTTCCCACATGCAACCAAATGTTTCTGGGTAAAGATGCAGGTAAATGTAGTTATCTGGATTAGTTACAAACCCTGTCGTAACTGGAAAAATGTTCCTTGTAAATCCATGTACATTCAAAAGCAGTTAAAACAGTCTAATCATGATCATATTTGGTGTTTATCCAGGGAAATGCAGACTATTTCATCACCAGTGGAGACCAGATCCGTTTCTTCTTTGAGAAAGGAGTGTTTGATGATAAAGGTTTGTAGTTTAGTTGCTTTGTTTGTCATGTTGAGATATAGAAAAAGATAGTAAATTCATCTCATAATAAGACTGATGTGTTTTCAGGAGAGTTCATTGTGCCAAGAGAACAATCTTTGAATAAAATTGGACATGGTGGGTATTAACGTCATGTTTAAACATAACCTGTCATTTATCATTCATCATATATCATTGTTTGCTCATAAGTATTTGTTTTCTCTTTCCCACAGCTCTCCACGCTTATGAGCCGCTGTTTAAATCAGTCACCCACTCACCCAAAGTTCAAGTAATGTTCAAACTTCCATGTAAACAAATGTAAACTATGGTCCTTATATAAACAGTGCACTCATGTCAAAACCTCATTTGATTTAATCAGAAGATTTATGAGAAAGCTCTTGGGAGACCTCTTTAAAACCAGACAACCCAGAGACTAGTGTTGTAAACTAAAACTAAAACTATTACAAATAATTTCAGTATTTGAAAAAAAAGCTGAAATAAAATAAATATTAGATTTTAATTTTTTAGATTAAAAACCTTGAATGAAATAAGCTGAAGTACTATATAACTGAAATAAAAATGAATTAAAGCTATATAAATGTAAAGAAATTATAAAAATGACAAAAGCACATTACAAAATTACTTAATACTTGAATTAAATGTAAACCAAAAATAAAAAAAAATCTAAATAGTGTTACTAAAACTGTAGTGCTGGACACAAACAGTGCTACTGACACTCTTTGCTTCACTCTAACATCTTGCTTAGACAACTTTTGCCCCCTTTCATCCAGACCAGCACGCACTACCCCCTCTGCCTCCTGGTTGTTCGATGTTCTCCGTGAACATCGTGCTAAACTAAGGGCTGCAGAGAGGAAATGGCACAAATCCAAAAACTCTACCAACCTTAGTGTGTATCAGTCACACCTCTCTTCCTTCTCTGCAAATGTCTCCACTGCTAAAACGACATACTACCACAACAAAATTAACAACTGTTCCGACTCTCGCGCACTCTTCAAAACTTTCTCTTTTCTTCTCTGTCCTCCTCCCCCTCCTCCTTCATCAACTCTTACAGCTGATGACTTTGCAATTTTCTTCACAAATAAAACAAGAACCATCAGTGACCAATTCCTCACATCACAAACTAATAATAACTTCATAATGACAAATACACAATCTCTCACCTCCTTTTCTCCTCTCTCGGAGACGGAGGTTTCTAAACTCATCCTTTCCAATCATCCCACTACTTGTCCACTAGATCCTATCCCCACTCACCTCCTTCAAGCCATTTCTTCTTCAGTCATACCTGCGCTTACTCACATTATCAACACCTCGCTTCACACTGGTACATTTCCCACAGCATTTAAGCAGGCTCGGGTAAGCCCACTGCTTAAAAAACATCTCTAAATCCAGCACTTTTAGAAAACTACAGACCGGTATCCCTTCTTCCATTCATTGCAAAGACACTTGAGCGAGTTGTGTTCAACCAACTCTCTTTGTTTCTTGCACAGAACAACCTTCTGGACAACAACCAATCTGGCTTTAGAAGCGGCCACTCAACTGAGACTGCCCTACTCTCGGTTACAGAGGCCCTGAGACTGGCAAGAGCAGCTTCCAAATCCTCTGTACTCATCTTGCTGGATCTGTCTGCTGCTTTTGACACAGTTAACCACCAGATCCTCCTGTCCACCCTCAGAAACCGCCCTCCTGTGGTTCGAGTCTTACCTCTCAGATAGGTCCTTCAGGGTGTCTTGGAGGGGTGAGGTTTCGAAGTCACAACTTCTTGCTTCTGGAGTTCCTCAAGGCTCAGTGCTTGAACCACTTCTCTTCTCCATCTACATGTCGTCATTAGGATCAGTCATTCAGAAGCATGGCTTTTCTTACCACTGCTATGCTGATGACACTCAACTCTACTTCTCATTCCAACCAGATGATCCGACGGTAACTGCTCGCATTGCAGCCTGTCTGAGTGACATTTCTAGCTGGATGATGGACCATCACCTTCAGCTCAATCTTGCTAAGACAGAACTGCTCGTGTTCTCAGCCAACCCATCACTTCACCACAACTTCTCTATACAGCTGGGTTCGTCAACCATAACTCCTTCCAGGACAGCCAGGAACCTTGGAGTTGTGATCGATGATCAGTTAAGCTTCACAGACCATATTGCTACAACGGCCCGGTCCTGCAGATTTGCCTTATACAACATTAGGCCCTTCCTGTCAGAGCAAGCCGCACAACTCCTTGTCCAAGCTCTTGTTCTCTCCAGACTGGACTATTGTAATGCCCTCTTGGCGGGCCTTCCCGCATGTACTATCAAGCCTCTGCAACTGATCCAGAATGCAGCAGCCAGAGTGGTCTTTAATGAGCTGAAAAAAGCTCACGTTACCCCTCTCTTCATCAGGTTACACTGGCTACCAATAGCCGCTCGCATCAAATACAAGGTACTGATGTTTGCCTACAAGACCACAACTGGCACTGCACCAATATACCTAAACTTGCTAGTTCAAACTTATGCGCCCTCCAGAAGCTTGCGTTCTGCAAGTGAAGGACGCCTTGTGGTGCCATCCCAAAGAGGTACCAAATCACTCTCACGGACCTTTTCCTGGACTGTGCCCAGCTGGTGGAATGACCTCCCGATCTCAATTCGAACAGCTGAGTCTTTAGCCATTTTCAAAAAACATCTAACGACACATCTTTTTCGTCAGCACCTGACCAACTAATACTAACACTTACCTATTCTATTTATATATAAAATAAAAAAAAATCCTAGCTACGTGTACTGTGCTGGACTAACTGAGACTTGTCATGACACTTGTATACTGTTGCTCTCTCGATGGTCTGATTGCTTCTATTGTTCTCCTCATTTGTACGTCGCTTTGGATAAAAGCGTCTGCTAAATGATTAAATGTAAATGTAACTGAAATAAAAATCAAAACTGAAAATATAAAATTTTAAACTAATACAAAATATTATTACTAAAACTATAACTGAATTAAAAATGTATTAAAGCTATATAGAAATATATAAAAACCTTACTTAAAACTCAAAATATTAATAAGTACTGTTAGTACTATGATATTATATAAATAATACTAAAATAATACTGACCTAGACCACTCTGGTTTCAAGCTAAGACTAGCCATCCACTGTTTAACCATCTTGATGTCAGAAGGAGAAATAAATCTTGCCAAATATACTTCACTCTTTTCATTATGCCAATTTTTAGACACTTTAGTTTGTCAAAATGTGAGTGAGAAATGTGTGTTTGTTTCTTATCTGCAGAATCTGGCAAAGAAACTCTGCCTTATAAATCCTGTTATTCTGCAGAGTATGTACATCTTTAAGGTACAGCTACATATAGTACTTATATAATGTTACTTACACACATTGTAAGGGTAATTATTTCATTACTCGCCTGTTCTGTCAACAGCAACCAGGGATTGGTGGAGAAGGTAAGACCCTCCCCCTATTTAACCAATAGGAATGCAGTACAAAAACTCTTGGTTGACCTTTGATCTTTGACTTCAGTGACCCCTCACCAGGACGCCACCTTCCTTTACACGCAGCCTCTGGGAAGAGTGATGGGCGTGTGGATCGCTCTGGAGGATGCTACGCTGGAGAACGGCTGTCTGTGGTTCATACCGGGATCACACAAGGGTGATTTCACATGCGCTAGGCAGATTCATTTGTGCATGCGTGCAGTTTGAGTGAAGCTGTTTTTTGCATTTAAAATGTGTTTGTGTGGCTCTTTTCCTGCTTGTGTTAGATGGGATTACCAGGCGAATGGTGCGGACACCTAAAGGCACGTTTCCTCTGACTGATTTTATTGGCCGAGAGAAGAATTATGACGACAAGCTCTTCGTTCCCACTCCTGTTAAAAAAGGTGAGTTATAGGTGATGAGCTTTTTTTTGTTTGTGTAAATATTATGTATTAATATAGATGTGCATGTACTGTAGTATTTTTTTTATATATATATATATATATATCTTTTCTTTACAAAAATAATTCAAAATATTAATACTAAAACCTAAAACTATAACACACAACACAATTGCAGAAACTATCATATTAAGTTTTATATTTTCTTATTTAATATTTTTTTTATTTTAATGAAGTCTCTTCTGTTCAACAAGGCTGCATTTCAATCATGGCAACTCTCGGAAGATTTTAGCATGGTGATGGATATCACAATATTAATGTATTTGGTCTTGGCGGAATAGATCTACTACACTGCTGCTGAATTGCTGCTGCTGTTGGTTATTGCTGTAGTTGTACTTTATTGCTGCTGCTGCAAGCAAGCACAGGAACTTGCTACTGCCAATGCATACGGCGATACGGTGCCGTGAGTATTTAAGACATACTGCTGCTGCACAAATAGCATATAAAATAACCCGTAGCAGATCTATACAGGTGGAGCTGGGGAAGGTGGAGGGTTTCAGAGAAACTCTGAAAGCGTGCTGCAAGAATCTCAAGTGAATGCTAGCCAGCCATATATATGCAAGGCAGTAAGCTTATTGGCTGCAAATGCAGCATGAACCAATCAGCTTGTGCCAAGTTGTTTAACTCTGTGAATATCATCAGTTACGTTAACACCCCGTCAGCCTGTGCCATCTAGAGTTTCATGACTGAATTATATATTTATTTGATCAAAAATGTAGTAAAAACAATAATATTGTGAAATATTATTACAATTTAAAATAACTGTTTTCTATTGAAATATATTGTAAAATGTCATTTATTCCTGTGATCAAAGCTGAATTTTCAGCATCATGACTCCAGTCTTCAGTGTCACATGATCCTTCAGAAATCATTCTAATATGCTGATTTGCTGCTCTAGAGGCATTTCTCATTATTATTAATGTTGAAAACAGTTGTGCTGCTTCATATTTTTATGGAAAGTGCGATAAATGTGTTTCAAGACTGTTTGAAAAAAATAAGAAATAGAAGCCTTTTGTAACATTAAACATAAAGGTCACTTTTGATCAATTTAATGCATCCTTGCTGAATAAAAGTAATAATTTATTTTTTGGACCACTTTTGTCGAATGTTTGTGGCACTGTAGGTGGAGCGGTTCTGATTCACGGTGAAGTCGTCCACCGCAGCGCTGCAAACACATCTGACGTCTCGCGCCATGTTTACACCTTTCACATTATGGAGTCTCAAAACACCGTTTGGAGTCCTGAGAACTGGTACGAACAGTGCATGCTGGGTAATGCAGGACTTGTATTAGGAAGCTTCGTAGAAAGCCTAGTTTGTAAAGTGAATCTGTTTTTGTCTCTCAGGCTACAAGCAACAGAAGAGCTGCCCTTCCCATCCCTCTACAACTAAAACAGACCTGATAACACGTTACCAATGATGCTGAAGATATCAGGACAGTCACATGACTATAATGAGCCTTTTTAACATCTCGACCAACAATCACCCCTTTAAATATGAAGTTTTGTAAATGGACCAAAAAATGTGAATCATTTTGAATCATCTGTATATTTTATCTACAACCACAACAGTGTTAATAAAAGGCTAGTTTTTGTTAACCAAAGAGTGTTTATTATTTATAATCTGAATTGTAGAAAGCAAGAAACATTTAATTTTATTAAAAATTCACTTTATTTCCTTTAACGCAACATTCTCTGAGTACCCAACATAATCAATACAATATAGAAAAGGTATGAACGTTTGATAATAATTATAATCTGGATTTCAAGACAAAGAAAATAAATGACCAAACTGCAGTTCTCATGTCAACCAGGAAAATCTGAAAAATAATATTTATAGAAATTGCTGAAAAAACAACTTTAATAAAGATAGCAAAAAAAAAACATGATATTTAACATAAAAAAAGTTCCAAGAGATTTTTTTCACAATAGTCTGAAAGTTACTTCTTGTTTCATGCTGAGTCACTTATGTTGTAAAAGCTGGTCTTTTGATGCAAAGTAAAAGCAATTATTTGAACAAAAAAGTGTTTTCTGTAAATACGCAAACCATTAAAATTACGATTTACAAAATAAACATCCAACAATCTTTATCATATCCCAATGTCTAAATATGGACCATTAAGTAACACATTTATTCCAATTGCCAGGTAGTTTAAAAGCAAGTTTACACAAACAAGAGTGTCATGCAAATGTCCCAGAATGCACTTCAAACCGAACAAGTGATTGACGCTTCAACCACAGTTCCCATGACAACCGTCAACGTAATACATTCAACACAAAACGCTGAGCAACAAAAAAGGCCTCAGTCAAATATCATGAATAAATTAAAGTTTAAACATGCATAATTTACGAAATGTCAGAATTACGCAGTCTTTATCAGAGTAAAGACAACAGCTGAACTGCATACATGCGTTTACAGGATAGTGATCTGTACATTAATATCTACTGCCTCCTACATACAGACCCATGCAGACAAACCGCTGATAGCATTCAACTATTCAGAATACAAAACACTTTTTAAGGCGACAAGCTATGCTACCAGTCCTTCGTATTGCATTGGACATAGAGGCAGATCCTATTCATAGCATCAAAATTATATTTAAGTATTTTTGTCATATAATAGAAAAACAATGGTGTTCTTCCATGGCTCAAATGATGCATATATGCTGTTATAAAGGACTGAAAGGATAAATTATATTTTCATAAACGGGTAAATCTGATAAAACATGTCAAAGGTCATATTTTACTACAAAATCAAAAGAAATAAATAGTTTTGCTGAAGTAAAATCCTATTTTTTTGCAATTTGACATAAGCACATTTCCACAACTTTATAATGTAAAAACAACCCTAATTCTAATTATTGTAATGCAAAAAATGATTAGTTTTAAATATTATTAAATGTTTAATTAAATACTATAAATATATATATTATTAAAATAACCAAGTATATATACATAATAGTTTGTTAACCTATAAAATATACAGACATAACAATAAAAATGTAATGTGCATAATTGTCACAAAAGTCTTGTTTTATATATATATATATAGTATGTAAAGTATATATAATATATAGCAGTACAGTAATTAGAGTAATTATGATTTTTTTTTTTTACATTTTAAAATTGTAGAAATGTGCTTCCCAAAAAAACATAAAATTATATAGAAAATATAAAAAATACAGGCAGACATGTTTTCATGAGATTCATCTAAATAAAATACAAAAAATGTGTATTGTGTTTTCATCCAAGACGCGTGTTTGTGTGTTTATCAGCAAGTTCAGGCATAGTTAAAGGGCATTACAGTTTCCATTTCTTTTTTTAATAATGTGTAACCCAATCCCTGTCATTTATACTGGAGTGACAGACGCATGAGCGAATGAAATATTAACAGCGTCTCAAGACATCAGAGCTTTCTGAGAGGACATACAAAAAATAAATGCTATAAACAACATAATTATCACATGTACACCTTGAAAAATCAAAATGAAGAATACTTAAAGGTATAGTTCACCCAAAAATGAAAATTATGTAATTTACTCACCCTCAGGCTGTTACAAACCTGTATGAGTTTCTTTCTTCTGTGGAAATGAAAGTTTTTTTGAAGAATGTTGGTAACCTAACTGTTTTGGCTCCCTTTGACTTTCATAGCAAGGGAAAAATACTATGGAAGTCAATGGGACCTGAAACAATTTGGTTACCAATATTCTTCAAATTCTGTGTCAACAGAAGAAAGAAATGCATATGGGTTTGGAACGACATAAGGCTGAGTAAATGATTTTTTGAGTGGACTATCCCTTTAAAGCTGCCAACAGCGGCACCAAACTCTGTTTTCAAACAAAGCTGTCATGCGACTCAAGCATTTTGCAATTGCCACTAGTGGTGCAAAAAATACACATTTCACCTTCAAACATCTGTTTTTGTACCATTTTGTATGTCGATTACAATATCAAGTAGTTTTCTAGTTTGTTTCACTCTAATACTATTAAGAAACCGTTTATTCTTGAATATATTTCAGTGCATTTCTATTCACTGTACGAGGGTCATAAACACTCTAATGATGTTTCATTATTGCATTTTGCTTTCCAAACTCGCAATACTAGGGCTCTAACGTATGAATTTAATGCTGTTGATACAGTATCTGTGCATTGGCATAATGGTCTGATTTGTCTGGACGGGTCTGATCTCATAGCAGCAGGAGGATGTAAAGGTACAAAGGAAGCAGCAGGTTGTCTATCTGCAACGTATATGCCTCCAGCATGGCCACCATTGTGATCGAACCCACGACCCACGAGTAGCTGGCGTTCAGGTTTATACTGCTGTCGGCGATGAGGAAAACCACCACGGCGATGATCTGAGCGAATACAGAGGTCGCCGTCCCCTCGAAGGTCTTCTTAGTGCCGGGCCAGCGGATCTCGCCGACCGTGCTGCCAAAAACAGACGCAACTGTATCGCCGACTCCCACTGCCAACACGCCGGCGTAGGGCACCAGGCCACCTGCGCCCCCTAGACCTCCATTAGGGATGCAGGACGCGGGCGTGAGCCAGACTGGAAGGGCGACGCCGAGGAGAAGGTAGATGTGAGTGAGAATAAGCGGTCCTGAGTCTCTCTCATCCAGGAATAAAGTAAGAAGGTGCCGCAGTGGCGCCCCCAGAGGTCGGATGCGGAAATAGCGGACGAATTCGAGGAACAAAAACACTGAGAGGCATCCGACCGCGGCTAGATGTAGCAGAGGACGATCTAGTGCGAGCCCAGGAGCAAAGGTTACTACGGTGAGGAGGTGGAAATACTTTCGCACGGTCGTTGACGCTTGGTGCTTCTTGCTTCCGGCCGAGCGATGACTATTTTGAAGCATCACAACAGCAACCGCTAGAAGCAACAAAGCGGCCCAGAATCCGATCAGCCATAGGCGAGTGTTGGTTTCGGTGATGAAATGCATCAACCAGGTGATGGGGTGATGCTGCGTGAGCAGGGAGAGCCAAGGAACCAATAGGCCCAATCCCAAAACGGCCGTCATGGTGTGGAAGAAGAGCGACGCCGACCAGGTTTCCGATTCCATGAATACGAAAAGCACGGCGAAGAAGATTCCCAGCAGCACTAAGCCTAACACGGCGACCGGAAGGAAATACGGAAGCGGGTCTGCGTTTGCATTCCCAGATGAGGCCAGAGAGCGTTTGATAAGCTGGTTGATGATGAAACTGATCCCGCTGAGGATGAGGAGGGCCTCGCCGGGAGTGAAGCAGCGTGGGAGGAGGTACAAGAGGATTAAGCTTAGATACACAAAAATAAGCAACACCTCCAAGACTTCGATCACCTCGGAGACTGTTAGTGTTTGCTTGACTGTATACATAATGGCACTGCTGGCGATGCCGGCTATAACGCAGGTGTTTGTGGGCACTGGGCGTGTGATTCCCAACGCGATGAGCGATAGGAACAGCGCCAACATCATGCCGATCACTGTTATGACCATTGCGAATCGCTCCATGTAAACGTTCCCCACTGCGATGCAGCGCCCCCTCAAAGCCAGTCCCAGCAGCGGCAGCACCATGCTGGCCGGTAACACGCCGCTGTTGGTTGAAGGCCGGAACTGGAAGACGGCGGCGCCGGTCCGAATGAGCCGATCCCATTTGTGCTGCACGTAAAAAGCCTGGATGGCCAGAGCGATGCAGCACCAGGAGAGCTGGTTCCACACGGCACAGTGAACACAGATCACCATGGAGAACACCACGGCGGATTCAACCAGCACTTGATCCAGCTGCATGATTGCGGGGCGTATGTGTGACAAAGGTTTCCAGGAATTTGAGACTTTGAATATGGCAGTCTGTCAGAAAGTTCCTGGTGAACACACAAACATTGTCCGCTTTTTGCTCTCCTGCACACGGCAAATTAGACCTGGGTAAAGACACACCAAAATATCATTAGACAAACCACAAAACCTAAAAAATGTACCTTAACCTTAAAGAATAATAATTTAATATGCTTTAATTTAATAATAAAATGCTTTCTCTTATTGTTTTTAGCTATTTTGTTCTCCACACAAAAACACAACAAACTAAAACATAATTTAATAGACATAATTTAATGCAATATTTTCTCAGATTTTTAGCAACAAACAAAAACACAATCAACTAAAATAAACACAATTTATACGTTATATTTCTCCTATTTTTAGCATTTCCTCTACACAAAACACATACACTAAAATAAACAAAATGTAATACTATATTTTTTTCTCATTCTTTAGCATTTTTTTCCAAACAAAAACACATAATAAACTAAAATAAACCAACTCTAATAGTAATAAAATGTTTTCTCTCACTTTTAGTATTTTCCTCAAACAAAAACGCATAATAAACTAAAATAAACAAAATATAATACAATATTTTCATATTTAGTATTTTTATCCAGAGAAAAACACATAATAAACAAAAAAAAGAAAGAAACTTTTTTTTTTTTTTTTTTTGAAGCTAATTAAAATGAATATGTCCTATAACAGTTAAGTATCATTATGTTTTGGCAAATATACCATGGTAATTTCATAGTATTATTTTAAATAATTGGAGTACAATGTAAATACCAATTACATGGTAATTACAAATATGTAGTATGTTAACCATGTAGTATCATTTGTTATATGTCAAAATACTATGGTGTTACCATCTGATATTAAACTATTCCATGGTACAAATCATTCTATCATGGTACAAATTCTGAAAGAAAGAAATTGATTTACTCAATGTTATGTGATATTCAATGTGATGCCACCTACAGACAGACTGTGGCTCAAAACCTACCTAGGCAGCATTTTTGGGCACAATAGACATCCCTAAAAATGCTAGATAGGGAGCTAACTATGTTTTGAGACACATCCGTACTGTCCAGAGCTTCTATTCTCTCACTGTGAAACTAAAGAAGGATGTCAAATTTCTCAACGGCGCTTGAACTCTAGACACTGTGAACTTTAGCACTGTTGAACGCTCAACACCAGCTATTTCTAAACATCATGGTAAATTATGAAAAGACAGTGTCGCTTTGTCAGCGAAAGTAAAACGATCTGCTTTTAATGGCTGGATGCTCTGGCATTACAGTGATTAATAATATACGTATAATAGAGAAAACCTGGCCTGTATCGCTATACTTTAATAGAATATATTAGTGTTTGAAATATTGGGGTTTTATAAGCACCCAGAAATATTGTATCAAAAGCAATAACATTAATGTGTACATAATATAAATATAAGTACTCTGAAAATAGTATATTAGAGAATATGATTTTTAACAAAACCTTACTCAATACAATTTCTGGGTAATCATAAAATGTATTATATTATATTTATATTATTTAAAAACAAATTACATTTTTGTAAATATAAATAATAATATAAATGTATTATTAGACATAAAATATTATAATAGAAAGGATTGTTTGACAGCCTTGATGAAGAACATTAGCTTGTTGGATAGTATGCAATTGCATACATGTTACACATATATTTGAAGGAATTAATATTAAATTATAATACGCAATGCTGATGTTTTATGTTATTTTATATGGTTTTGTTTCTGATAGAGAGGATGATGATGGGCTCTTCAGCAGAAATGACAGCTCATTCACTGCAACACCAGCTGTTCATTAAACACCTGTACAGTAAATAAACGCAGAAATATCAAATTACAGCAAATAACGGTTCGTCTTACCCTTTTTTTCTGCGATTTAACGCTTGGTTCTCGAACAGGAGAATATTCCCAATGTTTTGCAGTGACTCGTGCTTTGCGCGATCAGCTACTCAGCGCGCACTGACTGACGGTCAACCGGGTCACGTGGTGTCAGAATAATCACGTGGCTAATGTCAAAACAAAGATATTTTAGTTACGATTTTTTTTTATTATAACATTGCCAATTTACATGTAGAAATGTATTAAAATAAGTATTTTATTAATATATACGTATTATAGGATTTCATTAAGTCACGTGATAGGAGAGCGCTCGTTTGTGTTAGTCACGTGATCCGGGTGAAGATGGCGGACTCGGAGATGTGTGTCAGGTAAGATGGAAGAAAGCGAAACTTACGAAGGTTGTTCACAAAGAGCTACAGCGAAATTTATAGTTGGATAATGTGTAGATATTTTATACCTGCTATTTAGCCATAATATGTGTGGGTGATATGTCTTGAACGTGCTGTTTAATTGACATTTATCGGCCGCACGTGCTGGCAGACCCGCGCGACTGCAATTCAAATGATAATCTGCACAGTTTATAACATCTTTTAAACAACCGTCATCTTCTTAAACATTATACGAAATAAATATATTGACCTTGATTAATTGTGCAAATGTTCCTCTTGTTTTGACTCTCTTGGTGAGAACGAATTATAGGAGTTTGAATTGATGAATGAGTTTCTTTGTTTGTTTATGTATCTTATTACACATCTATACAGGGTATTTATTAATACAGGGTATATATGGTGTGTGTATATATACAGTTTATAAAATGTATAAAAATAAGTAATTGAGCTGTTAAAAGCTGTTCCGAGTTAATATTTCTAAAACGTTTTTTTAGTTGAAAATGAATGGCTTATTTCATGAATATGATTTGATGTGAAATAATAAAATTAAATAAAAAAAGTTACACTGGCTTTATATGATCAGTCCTGAAAGCATAATAATGGCACATTTAAATACTTTTATTTAGGAGCAGCCGAGAGTTATGGACTATCTTGCTGGGCAGATCTGCACTTCGAGATCCGGTTAGTACTCAGACCAATCATTTCTGATGTATTTAATAACAACATAAGTACACACTACACAGAATGGTTAATTTGAGAGAATTCTGTGAAGAAACACTATTAATAAAGCGGTTTTATTCTTAAACTGTACTGATGTGGTGACCTTTGATGAGGTATCCTTTTACAATGTATCTCAGTGAGTTCCTGTCTCCATCATTTGTGACCTGTGATTTTCTTGTGTGATCCTGCAGGCCCAAATCGAGGCTGAATTGGATCGGGACTGGGAGAGACTGCTGCAGGGTCTGTACTTCTACAAACCACCCAGGTAACACAACATTAAAAATGTACAAACATGTAAGATGTAAAAATAAATAACCTCAACACAAAGAAGAGTTTGGCTTTATCAAGCTAGGGAGATATTATTTAATGATATACATACTCAGTGGTATACCTGTTAAGCACATCCAGTTTTGTTTAGAATACATATAATGTGCATGAAAACAAATATGCAAATTGGATTGCAAATTTTAGGTTTACATGAACAGACTTTTCAGAATATGGAATCTGATTCATTTCTTTTGAATTGATGATAATTAGTCAGGGTATTATCGTTAACTAAAACCATAAAAATATTTTGGGTACTTGCCAAGGCAGCATTTCTCATTTAGTTTAAGATGAAGTACTAAATTAAACTACAATTAAAAGGATTAATTCAAAATGAACAAAAACTATAATAGCATATGTGATGGTAAAACACTCAAATTTGTGTATGTGAACACATACCTTAAGAAATGTATCTTTTTGCTGTTGTTGAATATGTAGTAAATGATGAAATGTTATGTGCAGCACATCGGCTGCAGACAAGCTGAAAGCAGATAAAAACACACCACAAGCTCTCAAAGACTTCGGACTCCGGATCAGCAAACTTCTGGTGAGTGTCTGGGCATGTTGGATGTATTTTAAAACCTAGTGAGCTGCCTACTTTGACCACAACTTAAAGTGCAGCAAATTATTTTGTTTATCATATGCATGTTTTTACCCAAAATGCTTTCTAGGATAATGTCTCTTGGTTTTTGAAAACATTGCACTCTCTCTTATTTGATTTATACATACTGGCTAAGTAAGAGTAACTGGATTGAGACATCAGGAGTGGACAAATATTTGTATGTGTGTGTGTGTGCACGCGTGTTTCATGTCAGGGTTTGGATGAACAGCAAAGTGTGCAGATTCTTCAGTGTTACCTTCAGGAGGACTACAGGGGCACACGAAACACACTCAAGGTGAGCTCGGCATCATGTGGTACACACATGTACAGCTGAAGCATGCACGAACATGACAAGAGCCAAGTTGTGTGAATAAATAAATAAATAATCCTCCTTTTGTTCCCATCAGGCTGTGCTGCAGGATGAGAGAAAGAGTCAAGCTCTGCTGCTGAAGGTTTGAAACTAAATATTGCTTCAACACTAAAAATGACTCTAAAATATATTGAAATGTGACACGTTGAAATTGTGTTGTACAGATAGCAGATTACTACTATGAAGAGAGACTGTGTGTTCTGCGCTGCGTTCTCCACCTCCTCACGTACTTCCAGGATGAGAGACATCCATACACGGTAAATAAGAGATCAGCTATTCTATTAGACAGTCAGAAACCAAATTAATTTAATACATCCTTTTTCTTTTTAGGCAGAGTACTCCAACTGTGTTAGTAAACTGGAGAAAGATCTGGTGTCCAACTACAGGCAGCAGTTTGAGTCGCTGTCCAAATCAGAAGCTCCAACATGGGAGACGCATGGAAACCTGATGGTGAGCAGATGATATGATTGTTTAAAGCAGCATCACCTGTAGAATTTGACTCAGGATCTGTTCAACTCTGTATAGACGGAGAGGCAGGTGTCCCACTGGTTTGTGCAGTGTCTGAAGGAACAGGCCCTGCTGCTGGAGATCTTGTTCCTGTATTATGCATACTTCGAGATGCCGCCCAATGACCTTTCCACCTTCACGCGGCTGTTTAAGGAGCAGGGCTTTGGACAGCGGCAGACCAATCGACACCTCGTGGACAAGAGCATGGACGTGCTGGTTGAACGCATTGGGTCAGAACATGCAGTCACCTGATCCGTTTCTTCTCATACAACCACAAACAATGTTTTAAAATATCTGAATTGTCATCCTCTCAACAGCTATTTCAGTTCTTTGATTCTTGTGGAGGGGATGGATGTCGACTTCCTGCATAAATGTGCTCTAGAAGACAGAACAGAACAGCATCAGTTTTATGACCAACAGGATATTTGCAAGGTATTGAACATACGCTACCATACAGATGTTGAAGAACTCTTATACTCACCAAGTTCATTTGATCAGAAATACAGTAGTATTGTGAAATATTATTGCAATTTAAAATAATTGTTTTCTATTCGAATACAATTTAAAATGTAATTTATTTCTGTGATCAAAGCTGAATTTTCAGCATAATCTTCAGTGTCACATGATCCTTCAGAAATCATTCTAATATGCTGATTTGCTGCTCCAGAAATATTTTTTCTCATTATCAGTGTTGAGAACAATTGTGGTGCTTCATATTTTTGTGGAAACTGTGATACTTTTTTTTTTAGGATTCTTTGAATAGAAAGTTCAAAAGAACAGCTTTTATTTGAAATATAAATCTTTTGTGATATTACAAATGTCTTTACTGTCACTTTTGATCAATCTTAATGCATCCTTGCTGAATAAAAGTAAAAAAAAAATCCTGCTGAGAATGAAATTGCATATTTAGAAATTAACTTTTTTAAATGGATAATTCTCGCTCTAAAAGCTGAATGGATGAGCAATTTTGTTTTACTTAAAATGTAAAGGATGTGCTTTTTTGTGTTTATCAACTGTTGTGTGTGTGTGTGCAGGAAGTGGATCAGATGCTGTTGACATTTGGTGACATCTCTCACCACGGGCCGGTTCTCTTGGCCTGGGTTCTGCTGCGACACACACTGCGTCCAGAGGAAGTGAGCTCTGTGATCAGACGTCTAGGACACACGACGCTGCAGCTCGGAGTCTTTCAGTACCTCACCAACATGCTGCAGGCACTCGGCAGCACTGGAAATAACGTAAATTGCTTAGATTTAAAAAAAAAAAACTTTCTCCAATGGTGACGTGGACCTTTACGCATACTGTCACATGTCTCTGTCTCATTTTAGTGTACAGCAAGCACTGCGCGGATGTGTATATATGGTCTCCTGTCTTTTGTCATCACCTCTTTTGAAGAAGACACACTCGGCAGCCAACAGGTACAAAAATACACAAACCAACAGACAGAGATCAAAACTTCATATCGTGTTACTGGTATTCATTAATAATAAATTACGCATTCATCTTGGACAAGTCTGTTAATTATTCTGTCTGTAGCATCTGATCAATGCAGCATGTGAAGTTCTTGCTGCTCCGAGTCTGGCTGAGCTTTTCTGGGAGTCGGTGAGCAAAACAATTGATGCACATTAAATAAAACCACCATATGTAGATTCTCTGTTTTCTCTGAAATGTTTGTGATTTGACCTTTGACCTCTGTGCCCTACAGAAGCCAAACATGGGTCTCGGTGTGATTCTGGACAGTGCAGTGGGTGTGTTTCCATATAAGACTGGACCTTTACTACAGCTGCTCACTGCACTGCTGTCTGACAAATCTACAGCTAAGAAGGTAAAACTGAATGGTTTAAAAATGTCCTCTTAACATTTTCTAACATCATATATATGTACATGCACACTTATACACAATATTTTAGATCTGGTGGACATTTCATGGTCTGTCTCTCAGGTGTACACCTTTTTAGATAAGATGTCGTTCTACACTGAGGCCTATAAGCACAAGCCCAACGATGTGATCTCCAGAGAGGACGGCACTCTGTGGAGGAGACAGACTCCTAAACTCCTCTACCCTCTGGGTCAGTGCTGAAAACATATGTTCCTGTGTCTTGACGTCTCTTTGCCTGATTGCATCTGTGTATGAAAACATGTCTTTGTGACATTTTCTCTCGTGTTATCTGTATGTTCAGGGGTGGGTCAGACCAACCTGCGTATGCCTCAGGGATGTTTTGGATTGGTGTGTGAAGGAAAGCAGCTGTCTGTGGGTGAACAGGGTGTCCTGGTGCGCTGGGACTATAGCTATAGCTCATGGACTCTCTTCACCTGTGAGATCGAGATGCTGCTGCACGTTGTTTCTACTGCAGGTACGAACACTCAAAACTTACATGTATTAAGCAGGGATGTGATTTTTCCGTATAAATACAGATTTCTGTATTTTCCGACTTCTGTGGGAAGACCCATGTGATTCGCGTAGATCCGATTTTTTCTTTTTTGTTGAGGGGGGGTTGGTTGGTTGGTTGGTTGGTTACTGCATGATGATTGAAATCGCACAAATGGCCTGGAGCTATTACCTAAATAAACTGTGAAAAGATTGTTTTCTAAAACATCATGGACGGAATGATCCTGAGAGCGCTGCACGAGCTCGCGGCGCCATCTGCAGGACAGTTCAAAGCGTTCAAATGATTCAAAGTGCCAGAATCAGCGCTGAAATGTTACTCGACCCGGTGATTTTTTTTTTTATGAATGGCGGTGAGAATTTGAGATTGCTAGTGCTGTCATAAAACTCCCAACGGTTGTGTTGTAATTATATAATAGGCTGTAGTCTGACACGCTACATGTCTGCTGTTACAGTACTGTTTTTCGTTTCGATTCACTGTTAGTGCTAGCTGCGCTGCGATTGGTTTGAGCCGCTTTAATTTGCATTTAGGAACGCAACATTCGTCATTAGAAACGTTTATAAATCTGTTGTTGTTTACAAAGAGAAGTTTCAGTGTCACATAATCCTTCAGAAATCATTCTAATATGCTGATTTGCTGCTCAAGAAACATTTCTCATTAGTATCAATGTTAAAAACAGTTTTGCTGCTTAATATTTTTTGTGGAAACAATGATACCACTCAAACATTTGTATAAGATTTAAAAAAGAGAGAAATTAATAATTTTATTCATGCATGAAAGTGATAAAGTGAGTGAAGACATTTAAAATTATTTATATTTAATAAATGCATTAACAAATTAAATTATTATATTTGATAAATGCAAATAAATGCTGTTCATTAAACTTTATATTTATCAAAAAATCCTGAAAAATAGTGCATCACCATTTCCACACAAAATATGAAGCAGCAAAATTGTTTTTAACATTGATAATAATCAGAAATGTTTCTTGAGAATCAAATAAATTAATGATTTCTAAAAGATCATGTGACACTGAAAACTGGAGTAATGATGAAGAAAATTCTGCTTTGCATCACAGGAATAACATTACATTTTATAATGTATTAAAATTGAAAACTTTTTTTTTAATTTGTAATTATATTTCACTATATTGCTGTTTTTTTTAAAACTTTAATCAAATAAATTCAGCCTTGATGAGCAGAAGATATTTATTTCAGAATCATTAATTGTAATGTTTCCAAACTTTTGGCAGGTACTTTAATAATAATAACAATTCTATCTACTATATACTTTACTATAATATATTATAGTACTTTATTATAATATATTATATTATTATCATGATTAAGTGCTGCTTTTTATTTTTTACAGGACAATAGTATGTATTCTTACAGTATAATATATATCTTTTAATGTGCTAAAATATATATTTTTAATAAGTGATGGGGGTGTGGCTTGTGGGCGTGACTTGGGGTGTGGTCAGATTTTCCTTCTTTTCTTGTCTCTAGCTGATCATGCCTGATTAAGGGCCCTATTACCCCCCCCCCCCCATTCCATTTTTCCTGTTTATAAATTTTTTTTTGCATTTTAATTTTTCTGAATTCTGTCTAAATGAAATTTTAGTAATCAAAAAGCATGTCTAATTATTTGAAATAATGAAACATGTACAAATATAACAAGTTTATTTATAATAACATTTTTAGGTTTGATTTTTAATTTAAGTCAAAATCTGTTTTCATTAACAATTCTGTTTACATTAACAATTTAATTCATCTTTTAAAATGTTATCAAATGAAAATTTAACAATTTTCATTTGAAAATGTATTCGTTTAGCAAACAAAGTGCTACACAACAGAGGTTTATTGTCAATAGTCCATATCAAGATTTGATTAAGTGTACAGCCCTACTTACTTGTATTTATCCAGAATTTGCCATTACATATACTGTAAATGTTTATGACTGGATACATAGTGGAAATCATAGAGCCCTATGTATTTAAAGATGTTTACATTTTGTTAAAATGTTGCTGCCTTTTTACCTGCTCTTGACATCTGTCTCGGGCGAATAGATGTGTTGGCACACTGTGAGCGAGTGAAGCCCATCTTGGATCTGGTTCATAAGATCATCAGCACAGATTGGACGGTGTCTGACTGTCTGCTGCCGCTCACATCACGGATCTACATGCTGCTACAGAGGTGAAGTGCACATGTAAACATGAAGACCAAACAGTAAACAATGCATTATAAATGAAACTGACGGTGTGTGATTCGTGTTATAGGTTGACCTCCGTTATTAACCCTCCGGTAGATGTGATCACTTCCTGCGTCAACTGCCTTATCGCTCTGGCTGCTCGGCAGCCTGGGAAGGTAAATGTTCACAGTTATATTAAGTCAGGGTTATATGAAGTGATGATCTAGGACTAAGCAGCCTTTCCTCCTGATACAGGTTTGGTCCAGTCTGCATCACACCGGCTTTCTTCCGTTCGCCTCCACCCCTCTGACTAACATGGCACAGGCCATCAGGTGATACACACACACACATGCAGAACTAGTGAACAAGAACAGCAGCGTATTCATCTGTTAAAGTCAGAGAAACCTGAAGAATGACATGTTTGGTGTGGGTGTGTATGTGTGTTTCAGTGCAGAGGGCATGAAGGCAGGTAACTATGGCAACCTGCTGGTATTGATCGAACAGCCCAGAGGAGAGTACAGTGTGACCATTGCCTTTTTAAGTCTAGTGACCACACTCGTCAAGGTAATGCATTTATCACCCAATATGACCAATCATGTCAAAATGACCAAGTTTTTAGCTAACCACGTATCACTACAATACACAGACTACATTGTAAGGCTGCATGATTAATTGAAATCTCTTAAATTTATGTTTTAGTGTCTCAGTTTAATGTTTGAAAATGAATTAAGACAGCCATAAATATTATCATTGTAATTCATTTAATTGAATTTGTACTCTAAATAGTAATAATAATAATAATTGTTATTTCATATATTATTTAATACATCATTACATAAATAATTTAAATATACAATAGAAAAACTAATAGTAATATTTAATGTATTATTTTCATTTATTATATCAAATATATATATATATATATAATATATATAAAAAAATTTTCTGTATTTTGTATTTTATAACAAAGTTACAACTGTAATATTTTTGGTTTATCTTTAGTAATAATATAATAATATCACAACATTTTTGGCAAAATTTTACAGCCCTACAAATAAGTACAACAAACCTGGAGTTTTTTTTTTTTTTATTATTATTTTTTTATTGCAATTAGATTTTTCTCATGCAGACTTGGTGCAGGATATTAAGTAATTTTAATGTGTGTGTTTTCAGGGTCAGTTGGGCAGTACTCAGAGCAGAGGACTCATCCCATGTGTGCTGCTGGTTCTGAAAGAAATGCTGCCTACATATCATAAATGGCGCTACAACACCTATGGAGTGCGAGAGAGGATCGGTGAGCAACTCGCACAACATTATTGTCTGAAATTCTCAGTTTCTCTTAAATTTACTGGTATTTGCTTAACACTCTCTCTACTCACTGTTCTCTGTCAGGTTGTTTGATTCTAGAGCTGGTTCATGCTATTCTAAATCTGAGTCAGGAGGGGGAGTCAGAGGGCAGGTAAGAGGATGCAGATGATATCTCATTTTCATTTATTTCATGTGGTCTTCATTTGGTTCTCACATTCTTGATGTGTGACCTCTGCAGCGCCCCAAGTCTGCAGTCGTTGTGTATCTACAGTCTGGCCAACACAGAGGCAGGACAGGCAGTGGTCAACATCATGGGTGTGGGAGTGGACACTATCAACATGGTGCTTGCAGCACAGCCCAGCAGGTACGCGATTGAGATTTTAATATGGATTCAGTCTCCTCATCCTCTCTACATGAGTCAGTGGGTTTGAGTTTGTGTCTGTCTGCAGTGGTGGGTCTGAGGGACCTGGTCAGGTTCTGATCCAGACTGTGAAGTTGGCGTTCTCAGTCACCAACAATGTGATCCGCCTCAAACCGCAGTCTGATACGGCCTCACCTCTGGAGCAAGCGCTGACACAGCATGGTTAGTACACACACTTCAGTGCATGGTAGATGTGAAAGAATTAGACTGTTCTGTCATGGATTGCTTACAATAATAAATACTTAACCTTTCCCATAGATTTGTCTGTTCCTGACATCTAGTGATCATGCAAGCGTTTTTTTTCTTTTTCTTGCAGGTGGTCATGGCAACAACCTGATTGCTGTGCTGGCGAAGTATATTTACCACAAGCACGACCCAGCGCTGCCACGACTTGCTATACAGCTGCTGAAGAGACTCGCCACGGTAATGCTCTTGACATGTTGCTTGTGGTCTTCATGTGGAAAACAGCTTCATAAAGGGACTAAATAATGTAGTTTTACATGTAAAATGCCTGAACTTTGGGGTTTGAGTGAGTGTTGTTATTGTTAACTAAAACTGTTAAAAATGTTTACATTTTCGTTAATTGGAATAAATTTGAAATAAAAATATTAGATGAAAAAAAAAAAAAATTATAATCAAAAATCAAAACTAATAAAAATGACAAGCACATAAAATAAAAAAAAATAAAAAAACCTGAAAATATAAAAATTATTCAGAATATTAAGACATATAATATTCATACATGCATACATACAGTAAAGTAACACTGGTTTAACTTTTTAGTAGAGGGACACCAGGTAGTTGGTTTGACTACTGAATTAAATACTCCAACTGTTCAATATAATCACTGCTAAAAAAACAACAACAAATTAATCGTTACTAAAGCTGAAAAATATTACAAATATTTCACATAAATTTACTAAACTTAGAATTAATTTAAGCTAAATTAAAAAGTGAAAGTATAAAAATAAGAGCTAATTAAAATATGAATAAATACTATAATGTATTCAATTCAATTCAAGTTTATTTGTATAGCGCCTATAATGTATAAAAATAATACTAAAATAACACTAGTTTGAATAAATTTATAGTAGAGATAATCCAATAATGGATTTGATCCATTGTTTTTATTTAATACACTTTAAAAAAAAAAACTAAAACTGAAATAAAAAGACAAATAGAAATATAAAAAATGTCAAAAGCTCAACAAAAATACTAAAACTTGAACTAAATTTACACACGTTAAAAACTGAAAATATAAAAATAAAAGCTAATTCAAAATATTAATAAATATTCTAATATATATAAATAACCTTAAAATAACACTTTATTTATTTATTTTATCATTCACTGTTTAATATAAACAGTATCAGTCATTAAATATTTTGGTTGATGTGTTATAGTCATTCAATTTTTTTGCTAATTATGTTAGTTATTTTAATTTAATAACAGTAGAAGTCCCACCATGATATAGGGCTGTGCAATTAATTGAAATTCAGTTTCGATTTTGGCCTCCAACGATTATGAAAATACAGTACCAAAATACAGCCCCATACCGCCCCCTTTCCAGCGGTGCTCTTTCATTCCTCCATAAAAGCCCAATTTCATGTGCAAATCAGTAAAATCATGTAAAATACTTGTTTATTCAAGTAAGATTTATTTATGTTTTTAAAAGTGTGAAAGAGAACTTGCGCTTCCTCTGGAGTAAAGAGACGGAACACAACAAGGACATTTTTAGCACCTAAACGATCAAATACGTGCGGCTTAGTGATTATTCACGTTATGTAATAAATTAATGTGACAGTAAATTGGATCGGGCTCTTAAAGTACAGCGGGCTTATTCCTGCGGCCGACTGTGTGCTTTATATTAATCAAACAACAAAAGACAAAGAAAATCACTCACTGCTCTTGACTGAAGGACATTTGAAGCTTTAATAAGAAACAAAGGAAGTTTAATTCTTACAGTGAAGACTATGCTGTTTTATTTTACATTAGGTTATTCAATTTCTCTAGTAGGCTGTTAACTGAATAGCTACTTTAGACATGCAGTAAAAAAACAAAGCACAGTTTGTTTCATTTGTATCTTTTTTATTCTGTTGTATTCTTTTGCTTTTTTATTACTGGCATTGTATTCCTTTGCTTTATTATTACTGGCAGTTTAATTATTTTCAATCATTTTGAGGACTTTTTTTTTTTACTAATATTAGTTGCTCTGGTATTCTGCTGTGGTATTGAGAATTGTGACATTTCGCTGGTCTCTAAAATGTAGATGTCATAGCAACCTTATTTACAGAAAATATATATTTGATATATCACTATCTTTAAATAAATGTGGTCATATGGCCCACTAATAATCATTTTAAATAATCGTGATAACAATATTGACCAAAATAATCGTGATTATGATTTTTGTCATAATCGAGCAGCCCTACCATGATATAAGAAAAGTGTATTGTGTGTGCTATGTTCAGGTGGCTCCCATGTCTGTGTACGCTTGTCTGGGCAGTGATGCCGCTGCGATCAGAGATGCGTTTCTGACACGACTACAGAGCAGAACTGAAGACATGCGTATTAAAGTCACCATACTGGAGTTCCTCACCGTGGCTGTGGAAACACAACCTGGACTCATTGAGCTCTTCCTCAACCTGGAGACCAAAGACGGCAGCGACGGGGCAAAGGTCAGATGTCACGTAAATGCTCATAGAGTTAGTGTGTGATGGTGAATGATTCAGAGCAGTGTGTGATTGTCTGGTTTGTCTCTCTCTGTGTGTAGGAGTTTTCTCTGGGACAGTGGAGCTGTTTGTCAGTGGTGTTGGAGTTGTTGGACTCTAAGCAGCAGGGGAAGTACTGGTGTCCTCCACTCCTGCACAGGGCGGCACTGGCCTTCCTCCACGCGCTCTGGCAGGACAGACGGGACAGCGCGCTCTCGGTGCTCAGGACCACGTGAGTTTCTCACACACGACGCAGTTGGGCAGTGCTTCTCAAGCTTTTTTGCTCAAAGGTGTTGTCCCTGTTGTCCAAAGCAGTATTCAGAGCCTTTCTTATAGGCAATTTCCAGTAATTCTGTCATAGTTGTGATGAAGCTGCTGTTTTCAAACATTTTTATAAAGAAGCTAATATTAATATATTAAATTAACCAGCCACTGTTCATTTTGTAATAGTTTCAAAAGCTGTTTTTTTTTTTTATTAAATTGGGGAAAATAGAAATATAATAATGTGATTTCTGTCATTTTATTTTTATATATTTTTGTTTATTTTATAAGCATTTTTATTTAAAATAATAATAATAATTTATTAATTTTATGAATTCAATGCGCTTGTTGAGAACCACTGCCGTAGGGGCCATATTCTACACTTTTGTAGCATGTATGTCCACTTACTTTAGTCAAGGTTAGTCATCGTTTGGTTGGTTGTAATTAAGCATTAAACTAACCATGTGATCTTTTATCGTTACAGAGAGAAATTCTGGGAGAACTTAACAACTCCTTTATTTGGAAACTTACCTCCCCCATCTGAGTCCACAGAAGTATGTGTGTTTGTGTGCATAAATAGTAATAACTTAAAGTCCGAAATGTTCCCAAAGCATTTTATTTCTTGTTTGATTGTTTCTTTGTGTTTCTTTTTGTGTAGCCGTGTGTTCTGGAGTCTTGTGCCTTTGTGATGAAGATAATCGCCCTTGAGATCTACTATGTTGTCAGGTATGAACCACACAAGTGTGTAAGAGGCCATACTCACAGGATATGCTGTTCCATTCAAAAACAGCTTATACTATAAAGTAGGGCTGCACGATATTGGAAAAAACTCACATTGCGATATTTTGTTTTTCTGCAATATATATTGCGATATGAAGAAGAAAAAAAAAAAAGATGATTTTAATATCTCTGTTTGGAAAAAAAAAATCAATGATTGGGGTGATTTTATAGGTGAGTAAATCAGCATAGAAAATAAACAAATTACAACCATAGCATCTGCGTGGCTCTTACCTTGTCTACACCTGATGCGCGCAACGCCACAAAATACTGTAGAACCCATAATCAGTGATGCTGTCTGTCTACACTGGATGCATGCGCGGCGCGACAAATTCCCGCTCTAATCCCGGTCTAAATCCCCGCTCTAACTGATGCCTCGCTCTATTTATGATGTACTGACACAAAAGTTCAAATGATTTGTAACAGTAGCTTTGTCGCGTCCAGTGTAGACAGACTTTGGGGCCATAGGCCGTTCACATGTCGTGGCTAAAAATGCGTGGAAAACGCCAGCCGCGCTGCTTTCTCCTTCTTTCCAAAGCACTCAGGAGCTTGCGCTTTCGTGGCTTCTGCCGTTGCTAAGCAACCGTGATCAGCGCTCTCCTCGACAACGCGGAAGTTTCAGCAAAGGATAAATGGATTTCCAGCACTGAAATCTTGCAGTAGCTCTGCTACTAAATTTATTTAAAAATGGATATCTCTGTACAGCTGTCGCAGTGTCTACATACACTGTAGATGCAGTGTCTGTGTGTGAGCAAAGAAAACAATCAGTATATATATAACGAAAAGTATAGGCCTACTAAACATCGCACATCCTGCGATGTGACTATTGCGGATATGCGCACATCGCGATATCGATTCTGAAACGATATATCGTGCAGCCTTACTATAAAGGCCCGTTCACACCAAGAACGAATAACTATAAAGATAATGATATTAGCGTCCACACCAGCGAATGATATCGTCTGTTTATTCTAAGCGCATGCTTGTCTGCCGCTTTAACTTTTCGAGCTCGTGATAGCAGGATGGATTCTGATTGGATGTCAATGTTTGTATCGTTCATCAGCTGGAAAAAATCGTTCTGAAGGGGATTCCAATGATCTCTGTGCCTTTATCGTTATAGCTGTGGTGTGGACTCTGCTATTCTTTAATATTGAGATTGATTTTTAGAACTATACCTTTATCGTTATCTTTATAGTTATTGTCCTTGGTGTGAACAGGCCTTAACAGCTGCTTCAAAATTGATAAAATAATTAGTAAAAGAGGTGTTTTGTTTTCTATTTGTAAAGCACCAATACAGATTCACAGTTGTCTGTCTGTCTGTGTGTGTCTCTCAGTGGTGTGTTGGATCCGTCTCTGAAAGCGGCTCTGGAGAGTTTCAGCAGTAAGCGCCGCTATGAGTTCTGGTCGGATTACGTGCGTGATCTGGTGTGTGTGGCGTGTGACGGTGAAGAGGAGGGTCTGCGCTCCCTGTCCGAGTCTCAGATGCTCATCTCTGCCTGGAGGACGCTCTTAATACTCTCCACCAGTCATGTGAGCAGCTACACTCCTTCACACATCTCACGGTTATACTGCTGGTGTTTATCATAACCTGTCTCATGTGTTTGTAGTCTGAGGTGATGCATCTGAAGGATGACACTGTCAGGCAGAAGCTTTTCATGGACGTGTTGGAAGGGACAAAAGCAGCGGTAAGTTCCCCTATACATACGAGCACCCAGGACTATATATCTAAATATGGGCTTTAATGTTCTTAAATTAAACTTTAATAGTTACAATTATCTTAAATCCTGATCTTACTGCGTAAAGAGTTTTTTTTTTTCGTATTGCTATGTTACAAACACTTATGATATATTGGTACAAAAACCTCAAACTTCCATCTTTCTCTCTTTCTCAGCTGCTGATGTCTCAGTCTGTTTTCTGTCTGCGTCTGGGATCCATGATGGTCACGCTGCTCCTCATCCTCCTCAAACAGTGGAAAAGGTGTGTGTTTTTGTAAATGATTGGCTCAGCTTCACGTGTGAAATGAATAGAAAAGTCAAGGTTATTATAGTAAACTAAAACCATAAATTAACATTTTTGTTACTTAAAATAACATACACATATATATATATATATATTTATAACTTATTTTATGACAGTTTCCAAAGCAACATATCATTTTCATTTAGTTTAACTTGATGTACTAAAATAACTAAATGTAAAACTGAAATAAAAATTTATAAGAACTATACTGACATGGACATAAAAAACAGTAACTAATAAAAATGACAAAAACACAAAAAAATTATGAAATTTAACAAATTAAAATAAAAAGGGAAAATACACAACGTTTTAGTATCATGCTATTTTATACACACACAAACAGATATTTTCCTTTTTCGTCTTGATTTCAAAGTTTTAGTTGTGTTTTTGTTGTGTTCTTGTCGTTTTTAGTTTTGTTTTAATATAATTTTAAACATTAAAAAATGTTTACTGAAGATAAGCAACAAAAACAATTAAATAAAAAGTCATGATGAACTGGGAACGGTGTTTTGAATGTTAGTAGTGTCTATATAATATTTAAAACTCTTCAAAAGAGCGTGTTAACTAATATTGCTGATGTGGTTTGTGTCAGTGTGTTGGTGTCCGCTCCAGCTCTACTGCCGCCCCTGTCTCTGATGATGGAAAGCGTTCTACATGCTGAACAACAGCTCGCAGACCGAACCAAAGCCAAACTCCTGTCAGCTCTCATCTTAGCCCTGCAGATACAAGGACTCAACGGTCAGTCTGCATGTTTGTTTGGGGAAACACATTCCACCAACTGTGTGCATATTGTTTTTGTTTTAACAATTGTTTAACATTTACTGGTTCAGGAGGAGAGATTACCCAGCTTCCCCAGCTGCTGTTGTGTGTGTGTGAGATAGTTCAGGACGAGGCCCTGGCGTTGATTGACAGCACACGTCACACGCTACAGAGAGGTGACGTTCAGGAGGACAGCATGGAGACAGACAGCCCACACATCCAGAAAGACCAGCAAGACTCAGTGAGTGTGTGTTTGTATGTATAATGTACACAGAATGTATATATGCTATCCCATGATGCACTGCACTTGACCTGACATTAACAATTTAAACTCCCAAAAGCCAAGAATTGACATTTGTCTATTGACATACAAACTCAGAAACTGAGAATTTATATCTCAGAATTGCAAGGAACAAAACATTTTTTTCTGTGGTGAAAAAACAAGCTTTCATAACATGTTACTGTTTAAAGTCTTGAGTATATAATACATGCTATTCACATACATTTTATAGGCAGTATATTGTGCAGTATATACAGTATGCAGTTATTCCATTTAGATCATAACCAGTATCTCTCTCTGTCTCAGGTGTGTGTGTTAGCTCTTCATCTCTCTAAAGAGTTGTGTCGGGCTGATGAGGATGGTGAGCAGTGGCTGCAGGTGGTCAGGAAGCTGCCGGTTCTACCGTCGGTTCTGAGCGCTCTAGAACTCAGTCTGCGCTCCAAACAGAACCTTTACTTCACCGAGGCAGCGCTTCATCTGCTGCTCACACTCGCAAGAACACCGCAGGTACACACCGCAGCTTTAGAAACCTTTATCCAAAGCAATTACAAAAGAGGAACAAAAGCCAACAGTATTCACCAGGATATAGAAATCTTGGATATGTAAGGTAGCATAATTATAAAAGTGTGATTTCTAGACATGGAAAAGTCATGTACATTGATCAAAACTCTATGGATATGGGTATATATTTTATGAATATACTTTTTTTTTTTTTTTTTTTTTAATTTTCAAGTAGTAACTGAACTGTGAGGAAAGTAAATATAAAAAAAAAAATCTTATCCTAAAAGCCCTAGTTCACCTAAAAATGGAAATTGTCATCATTTACTCTTCCTCACGTCTTTCTAAACCCATAAGACTTTAGTTAAAACACAAATGAAAATATTTTTATAAAACCTGGGAGGTTTCTGTACCTTCAGTGAATTTCCAGGTAGCCAAAACTTAGCAGATCATAAAGGCCTCGCAAAACGAATCCATATGAATCGAGTCAAAAAGGTTATGAACCGCTGATTTTAATGCAAAGTGTATGTGAAACTTGAGGGGATATGACTGTGATATGGGTGACATGTTAAAATCATTAACAACATTTAATATGTATTTCACTCCAAAAATGAACAAGTACAACACACTAGGACTTTAGGGAACATCAAGTGATGACTCAAAAATGAAATGAAATAAATAAACTACTGGATATATGAACAAACTGATTGGCTGAAATGAATGTTTGTCATGTTCCTGTAGGGGGCAGCAGCAGTGGCAGGTGCTGGAGTGATTCAGAGCATCTGTCTTCCTCTGCTCAGTGTGTATGAGGGTCCAGCTAACGGAGCCACGCAGGTACTGCCTTACAACTACAACATCCTAATTTGACTTTTTTTCTTCTTTCCTGAGGAGGTTCAGAGACTCTGTGTGATGGTTAAGGCTAGATGGTTTACAGATTCGTCTACTGGGCATGCGAACATCCCTTCTAGCTACAACCCTGTATGACCGCAGCTGTTATCTCGTTCTCTCTCTGTCAGGCGTTTGTACGGAAGTCTCAGGACGCCCCCAGCTGGCCGGGTGTGTACAGACTGAATCTGTCTCTGATGGAAAGTCTGCTGAAAATTCTCCGTTACAACTTCATTAATGAAGCGCTCGACTTTGTTGGCGTGCACCAGGAGCGCATCCTGCAGGTGTGTTTTTATGCCTATGTTTATGTTGATTATATATACATATATATATATATATATATATATATATATATATATATATTTGGTAATATAAATGTGAATAATTTTAACAAAATAAGAGAGATCATACAAAATGCATGTTATTTTTTATTTAGTACTGTGAGTAAGATATATTTTATATTTCTTTCCCTGTTTGGGAACAATACTGTATGGATGATCCAAGTTCTTTTGTTTTGCAGTTTTTCCAGTTATTTTCCTTTTGTAGATTTTCATTTCAACATGAGTATAGATTTCTTTTTTGGATAATTAAACAGCATTTTTTTTATTCAATATTGATGCATTAAGAGGAAAAACTTTTGAACAGGATACATTTTTTCTTTTGTTGAAATATATATTTTTTTCCATTTATTACTGCCCTTCGGAAGCAACAGAAGATACTTGCATGTTTAAGACAAATTAAGTACAATTTACCTTTCTTCACTCTATATATTTGCAGAGTAACATGCATTTTGTATGATCTCTTTATTTTGTTAAAATTATTCACATTTTCACAGATTCTACAAGGGGTTCCCAAACTTTCGCATGCCACTGTATATATATATATATATAGAAATTTATTTATTTTCTTTCCTAAAATTACATTGTTTTTATTTTTCAATATATTTACTTTTTTTTTTTTTTTGTAGTTCTCATCCTCAATAGTGATTTTCATTTTTAATGGATTTTATGAGCATAATTTAAAAGCATTACAAGAAGTGCTATAATTTAAATACTTTTAATATACTTAATTATAATGAAATGGTCATTGGAAAAAATTATAAAGGTCCTACAATTAGGCTTCATTATATATGTAAAATATATATTCTTTTGATTTTGAAGTGATGTATAACCTACATTTGTTGTTGTTTTCTTGACATTCACTCAAAATATATCCTTCCATTCCATCTTTCTCATTTTCTTTGTTTTCTTAGAGTAAGTTGTTGTTGACATTGTTCCAGTTTTTTCTGTTCTGGTGTGAGCGTATGACTGCTCACTGAGGATGTTGTGTGTTGTAGTGTCTGAACGCGGTGAGGACGGTTCAGTCTCTGGCGTGTCTGGATGAGGCCGATCACACGGTGGGCTTCCTGCTCCAGCTCTCTAACTTCTGCAAAGAGTGGCACTTCCACCTGCCACAGCTGCTCAGAGACGTACAGGTACACTCCAGCACTTCTGCTGCTTCCCTCAAATTATTTCAGAAGATAATCATTTAAGACAAGCATTTGTACTGTAACTTGTAGTGTTAGTGTATATATAAAATACTATGAGCTATGAACAATTGAATTCATTTGAATATTGACTTAAAATTAGGGCTGTCAGTCGATTAAAATATTTAATCTAATTAATTACATGTGTTGATTAATTAATCTAATTAATCGCAAATTACATTTGGCTGTGAAAATACTCCCAAAAGATTATTTAATGCTATTTTTGTGTTAAATGAGAAAGTATTAAGTAGACATTACAAATAGTAGTTTTAGGAAGAAGTATTTTATTTGATTCGACATAAAATGTATTACACACAAATGTTTAGGCTACAACAGCCCAACATAAACTATGGAACATAAAAGAAGATAATTTGAGAAACATCTCAGTTTTTTTTATTCATTCATGCAATGGAAGGAATAAGAAACTAAAACTGCCAGCAGGTGGCGGTAAATGTCTTTGAGTCTTTCATTCATTTGATTCGTTCAAACGGCTGATTCATTCAGGAATTCAGTAAACGGCTCTCTCTATGAATGGGCCTTTGAATCATTGATTCACCCAATTTGTTCAAAACACAGATTCATTCAGAAACTAGTTCTGCTGTGGCTTTATAGGTAATATTTTTGTTGGCAAAACTGAGCAAAAACAGTTTAAAATATAACACATTAACTTCTTATTTACTGAACTGTTGTATAAAATCACATTTGCACTTGTTATATTCAGGACAAAAACAGCACTTGTGTGATTGCTCTCACTGCTCGTGTGATATCGCTTATCATGCGATATAAATATGAAACCAAAACTCGTACAGGGGATTTTGTATCAATATCTTGAATTTTAGGGCATAACTGTGCTTATGGAGTTGTTGCCCTGTGTCATATTTGTCAACATTAGGGCTGTCAAATTGGCTGAAAAACTAAATTCGAATTTTGTACTAAAATATTATCAATATTCAAATTATATTCAAATTTAAAAGGCATAATTTCTGTTAGGGGGAAAAAGCTTTTGGCTTCTCTCCTGAGGCCACAAGAGGATTCATCGAGCAAAATATTACTAATGCACGTTTCTTCAAAATAAAATAACATGACTATCTTTTAAAAAAGTGCAGAATGTTTAAAATAATGTTTATAAACCATATATAATTAATTACGTTGCTTAAACAATTAGAAACAAAAAGCATCATGTATGTATGTATAGCTTAATACTAAGGACTGAAAACCAATCACAGAGCACTTTTTTTTCATTTAAAAACATGAGATGCAGTGGGATGCAGAAAAACCGCCATAAAGTCTCAACATGTTTTTTAAAAGTTGAACTTGCATTAATTTTACATGGCTTTCTAAACATGTGGCTCTCTTGTGAGACGCGAGTGCAACGGTGATAGATGTCCCTGTAGAAAATACGATAAATGTCGGCGCCGATAGCCTTGTGGTTAGTTCGCTGACATATAGTGCAGTTGTGCTCACAGCGACCCGAGTTTGATTCCTGTATCGAGGTCCTTTGCTGATCCCTTCCCCTCTCTCTTCCTAATGCTTTCCTGTCATCTCTCTACTGTCCTGTCCATTAAAGACATAGAAGCCTGAAGATGTAACTTAAAAAAAATAATTAAAAAAAATACGATAAATATGCGTTCTGTGTGAACGGCTTGGTTTCAGTTTTGACGTAAACATCTCTGCATTGATGTTCTCTCTTTCTGCAATATTTTGAATGAGCAGCGCTGCATCCAGTGGGTTCAACTGGATAGGCTGAAAAAAAGCATTAAAATGCAATGACACCTACATCATCATGTCATCGCATCTTGTGTGCCACTGATAAGGCAGCCTGACGCACACCTAAAATTCAAATGCAACGTTTTTGCATTCGAATGTGGATTTTTATTTTAAATTCGATGAATATTCGAAATGTGAAATTTTTTTGACAGCCCTAGTCAACAGTCAACTGTATGAAATGTTAGATGACGTACAGGTCTGGGGGTGGGGCCAGTGTGTTAACTGTTAAAATATTTTTATCGTGTTATTTTTTCATAACTAATTAAGTTAACATGTTGAACTGACAGCCCTACTTAAAATATTTACTTGAAGTCTCCCCTGAGATTTTGTCTAAAGCACTGGTCTCAAACTCAACTCCTGGAGGGCCACAGCTCTGCACAGTTTAGCTCCAACCCTAATCAAACACAGCTGATCCAGCTAATCAAGCTCTTCAGGATCACTACTAACCTCAGCAGGTGTGATTTAGAGCTGGTTGGAGCTCAACTCTGTGGAGCTGTGGTCCTCCAGAGATTGAGTTTGAGACCACTGGTCTAAAGGGTTCAGCTGCCAAAAAGTTGATGTTTGTGTGTTTCAGGTGAATCTGTGCTATCTGTGTCAGACGTGTACATACCTCCTGCACAGCAAGAAAATGCTGCATCATTACCTGCAGGTATGAGACGTGACGCTCTGACGCATCGTTAGTTTGTCAGTGCTGTAAGTGGTTGATTTATTATGTGAGTCTGTTTGCTCAGGCCAAGAATGGGGAGGGGCTTCCACCAGGGCCACACCCCCAGCGTGTCGTACAGCCCGCCTCCAAAGAGCAGGTGGAGGGTGAGAGAGAGGAGGCGGAGTCTAAAGCACTGCAGGCGGTTCAGTGCAGTCTGTTAAAGATCCTCAGCAAAACCCTGGCCACGTTACAGCACTTCACACCGGACTGCTGTCAGATACTGCTGGACCAGGTACACATCCACACAATATAAACACTCGCCATTCACGGCTGGAGCGTTAAATCACACGTTTCTCTGTGTGTTTAGTCTATGGACCTTGCGGAGTACAGGACGCTGTTTGTGTTGAGTTTCACCACTCCTGCTTTTGACTCTGATGTGGCTCCGTCGTTTGGGACTCTCATGGCCACCATTAATGTGGCGCTGAGCATGCTGGGAGAGGTAGTGCAGTGCTTTCAGCTCTTCTCGTGTAATGTTGTTTGTTTCTGTGCTGATTGTGTTGTTGTGTTTGTAGATTGAGAAGAGGAAGGAGCCGCTCGTGGTCTCTGAGGACACTCAAGCGCTGAAGTGAGCAGAAACGCTCCTGTGATGTTTACAGTGCGGTGTGGGTTTGATCTCGATGTCGTCTCATGATCTTTCTCTGTGGTTTCAGGGCTTTGCTGATGTTCTCGATGGAGAACTGCTTCTACGTGTTGATCTCTCAGGCTGTTCGCTGTCTGAAGGATCCTTCAGTTTTGCCCAGAGACAAACAGAGACTCAAACAGGAGCTCAGCTCAGAGCTGGTGAGTCCTTCATTGGGCTTAAGATATATTTAATTATTTCATTAAATCAACTTTATTGCCAATCATGAAATTAATTATTTGACTTCAAAATCAATTTGTTTCTATTTTTTTACTTATCTGTTTAATTATCTACATTTATTTTAGTTTTGTGACTTATTTTCATTACTGTAAGACCTAAATCATCATGTCTGCAGTGTTTTTTTTCCACAGATTCCTTTAGAGGAATTCTCCGTGTATGAGAATTTTTATTTATTGACTGATTTTTGTTTAATTATCTACTTTTTATTTTATTTTTATTACTGTAAGACTATAATCATCCTGTCTGGACAGTGTTTGTTTCAACAGATTTATTATATTTTTATTTACTGACAGATATTTATTTATTTGTTTGTTTAAATATCTACATTTTTATAATTACTTCAGGACTATAATCATCCTCTCTGGACAGTTTTCCGCTGATTCCCATTTTTTTTTATTTGGTTGATTATTATTGATATTTTTTGTGGGTTATGTTTATTACTGTAAGACTATAATCATCCTGTCTGGACAGTTTTTTCCCTCCACAAATTCCTACTTTTTGATTAATTTGTTTATCTGTTTGTTTATTTTTTTTCATGTTTTGTGAGTTATTTTTACTACAAAACCATAATTATCCAATCTGGACACAGTATTTTTTCCCCCTCTTATTTATTTTTTTCTGGTTATGAGCAGTAGGCCAATAAATGCCACCATGATATATACAAAATTAGATTTTTATATCTTTTGATTTTGGGGTGAAATATGACCTTAACCAGTTTTTGACCTATTTGCGTGAGAGTCACCCAAATATTTTCATGTTTTCTTTCAGAGTACGTTGTTGTCGACATTATTCCGTTTTTTCCGGCGTGGTTCCCCTTCCTCCCCAGCCAGCGGGCTGCTTCCCTCACCGCAAACCAAACCACTTGCACCAGGATCCAAGGCCACGCCGGAGGGCCAGGAGCCCTTCATCCAGCTGGTCCAAGCCTTCGTCCGGCACGTCCAGCGCTAGACGCGCACATCCCGCTCTGATCAGAGCTCTGTATTAAACGCTGATTCAGAGATCTGAATCGCAGTCAAAGGGAACCTCCAGCACAATGAATCCGTTTCAGTGATTCTGAGCCTGTTTGGTGCCAAAGCTCATCGCACACAGGGCCTTTTCTATTTAAAAGCGGTTTCCTTTTTTTTTTTTCATAAAAATACAGACGGTCCTACAGCAGCTGATAAAAACTGTCAAAATACATTTAAATGTTTTTGTAGTCACATGTATATAATTAAAACATGTTACAGATGTTTGTCATGATGTTGTTTTGAATGAAACCTTTCTATGTCCCAGTTGCTATATATTTGACTTATAACCATAATAAACTGAAAGGGAGTAAAGCTGAACACGGTCCGACTTTTTGAATGGACACTAACACTTGTGCTGAAAAATAATGAAATATTTGTAACATTTAATTTTTAGAATTGGAATTTTAATTTTTTGTGACATTTACATTTTTATATTAATTGTTGGAAAACATTTAATGCATAAAACCTTATTTTGTTTATTTTTTAAGTCTATCTATATGTATATGAAATATTAAAAATGTTAATGTCACTAAAATTATATTTTAAATGTACTGGAAAATAAATGCTAAGGTTCTGCGCTTAAAGTTAATTGTTAGCATTAATTGTATAGCTAACAAAACTTTAATCTACATTATGCTGACATCCTACTTTAACGTCTACAAATACATTTTAATGTTTTGTAAAGCATTTAATATATACAAACATGCACAAGTAATAGTAAGCAATAGTGTATTTATAAATGTATACAAATCTAATTGTTTAAAAATTGTCATTCGTCTTTTATAGTCATATGTTGCATGTTTCGTTCATGCATGACAACACTGTTTTGGTTAAATGTGTAATTTATTATACAGTAATAAGTGCTGTGTGATATTATGGATGTCATTGTAGAAATGCATCATTCACATTCAGCCTTGATTTGTTTATTCCATTAAAATGTCCAATAAAAATGTTTTCATAGACAAATTTCATAGGCTTACTAATAAAAAACTTAAATCATATGTAAATGAAAAATTGAGTGAATAAGAAACCTGGCTAAAATAAGATTTTTACAGTTTCTCATAAAGCCACTCATTTTGCATATAGCAAAAATATATTAAAATCTGACTAAAGTCTTAAGTCTTGCTGTAAAGGTTGAGTAGTTGTATAAAATCTAATGCTGATTAGTCCAGTATAATTCAAACCGGTTTACCATGAAAGCAGAGAGACTGTTTTATGAGGGTTTATACATTTACTTTAAACACAGTCTGCTACATTAAACCATGAGTTCATTTAATGTACATGTACCACTCATTTACATCAAAATATTAGATCTTAAGCAGGATACTACAGCATCACAGGAGACCGGCAGTGAACACGAGACTGTCTAAAACAGTATAAAACTAAAGCATTTACAGGAGAAAATCTCTTCTGCTATTAAAAAAACATTCCCTTTTACACGGTTAAATGCTCACTGTATATGTGCAAATACTTCTGAACGGCATCAGCGTACCTCAAAAACAGAGTAATAAATTAAGAACGCAAATTAAAAGAGAAAACCACGATGTTAGGAATCAACAGTCCTGATCTGGAGTCAGTGTTGAGTTTCTAACAGCTGCAGTGGGAGGAGTTTTCACTGCAGGCTGAGCTTCTGCCTGAACGCTGCTGAGGACAGGCCACACCCACCGACTGCTGATTGGTCACTGGCCATTCAGAGGGACGTCCTGCAGAAACACAATCAGGTAAAACTATCAGCGATGTGTTGGGAGCCAAACGATTAAGCAAATCCATGCAGAGCATCTCGAGCCTGAAATAAAACCCCTTCAGACAAACACAGCAGAGACATGGAGTAACACTCTTCATACGGGCCACGGGGGTTTAAACAACTGCAAGCAAAAAAAAAAAAAAAAAGGAAAGAGAGCAGTGAACATGCAGTGATCGTCATGCAAAGAAACAGATCTGCTCCTGAAAGCACACAAACACACGAGCCGTCATTAAACTAACCTTCCACCTGCAGACCCTTCAGCCCAAAAACATTCAGATAGTTAGACTGAAAGACAGGTGAAATAAACCACAGCGGCAGAGCATTAATATCATGAAGACAGGAAAGAGAAAAAACTTAAATATATCCAGATAAATGTCCTTTACAAAGAAACGTTCAGGACAAACATTAAAAAATAGTTTTGGCATGAAAAAAAAAAAAAGGAAAATGTTAGAAAATAAATGTCATACTAAGTCCACAGTATTGTCTTGTGATTATAAGTTTTTTTTATGGCAATAAATTAATTCTGACATCCGAAAAACAGTTTAACACCAGATTCACCATTAAACTCCTTAAATACTTTGGGTCCAAAAATATGTTTGCAAGTACTTTATTTTTTAATGTCATTCAGTTGTATCACAATTTATTATTACAATTTATTTCATATATTTAAAAGTCTACTATATAACTATTTTATTTTTAAAAACTGTATTTATTATATAGTGTATATTAAATAATAAACTAATTCTGGCATTCCCCAAAAAATTTGTTAGGAAGCATTTAATTTTTTATTCTATGTCATTCAGTTGCATCACATCCTCCATGTGACCACCATGAGATTTTATGAAAAAATATTTTTTCATTAATATTTCTGAAAAGTCTTCTCTGCTCACCAAGTCTGCATTTATTTGATCAAAAATACTGTAAAAACAGTAATACTGTGAAATATTATTGTAATTTAAAAAAGGTGTTTTTAATTTGAATATATTGTAAATACTTTATTTCTGTGATCAAAGCTGAATTTTCAGCATCATTACTCCAGTCTTCAGTGTCACATGATCCTTCAGAAATCATTCTAATATGCTGATTCGCTGCTCAAGAAAACAGTGGTGCTGCTTCACATTTCTGTGGAAATCACGATACATTGTTCCCAGGATGAACAGAGTTTGAATGCATGTAAAGAACACAAAGGCAAACGCACCTCCAGGTTTCCTCTGGCTCTCTTCAGCACGCCGTGAGTCAGAGACACTGCAGAAACAAGACACACATCAGTGTTGGTAGACTCTGCATGAGTGTGTGTGTGAGCTTCTCTCTTACGCTGGTCGATGATGACGCGCTCCATGCCCTCTTTCAGCTGGTTGGTGGATCTGAGGCGTTTGACGGCTCCACTCAACATCCGCTCCTGCTGAGACAGACGAGTCTTCAGACGACTGATCTCACACTTCAGCAGCTCCTCCTGATGACACACACACACAGATGAACGAGACACAGTTAGCACAGTACTGCTGGCAATGGTTTTACTATCAAAGTTTCACATAATCACTGAATTAGAAATTATTGTGTGAGGTTTGTTGGTATCACGGTTTATTTCTTAGTGAAAGAATTTCATTCCACTGCATTCACAATGTCTTCATTTCATCACTGATTTTTTAGTCTATATTTCATATATACTATAAAACAATGGGAGGTGATTTTTATTTCACAGAAGTAAACTTTCAATTCTATTTTAAATCAATTAATTTTCACACCTTTAGTCACATTTTATAGTATTTTTTATTTAATGGTAAGAACACTCCACAGTGTATTTCATTATTTTACAATATATTTAATTTAGTCACCTGTATTTAATTAGGTGTATTTTAACAAATACATTTTAACTTCATTTTAATTAAAAGTAATTAATTTCACACCTTATTTATAGTCACACTTTATTATATATTTTTAAAAATATATTATAAGGTATATTTTATTTCACATAAAATGAAAAATAAATAAAATACAATAAAATGTGACCATAAATAAGGTGTGAAATTAACGATAGGAACACTTTACCATTTTTTTATTATTATTTAACTTAATTGTCATACATTTAATTTAATCTATTATATTACATTTCAAGGTGTATTTTACTTCACAAATACATTTTAATAAAATGTTAACGTCACACCTTGTTTCTGGTCACAATTTATTGTATTTTTATTTAATGATAGGAACACTTCAACATGTATTTAATTATTTCATCATATATCATTTAGTATACTATATTACATTACAAGATGTATTTTATTTATAAGTAAATAAACAAATTGATAAAAATTAACTTGATTATACAAAGTCAACATTGTGATTTTTTTTGCCCATAAGCCAACAGTTAAGTGAAGTTTATTTTCCTGGAAAGTATTTTATTTCACATAAATAAATAAATAAATTTCACCTACATTTCACTACTGATTATACCCTGTATGATTGTGTATGTGACAAATAATAAAGAACCTTGAACTTATTGATGTCACATTTTATTATATTTTTATCCAATGAAAGGAACATTTCATGATGCATTTAATGTCAGTTACCTTCCTTTATTAGTCTTAAGTCATTATGGTGTATTCACACCTGTCTTGTTTGGTTCGACTGAATCGAACTCAAGTTTGTTTCCCCTCTTGGTGTTGATCTTTTGGGCAGGTGTGAATACAGCAATCGCACTCGGGTGCGGACCAAACAACCGGCTTCCAAACAAACTCTGGTACGGTTGAATGGATGAACCAATGAATAGATGATCTTAGCACACGTGTGGTTTTATTTACAATTTCTGGTTCACTTATTAAGATTACATTTTTATTTGTCACATACACAATTACATAGAGAGTATATAACCAGCAGTGAAATGTATTCTCTGCATTTAACCCATCCTAAGTGAACACACACCCGGAGCAGTGGGCAGCCATGTTACAGCGCCCGGGGAGCAGTTGGGGGTTCGGTGCCTTGCTCAAGGACACCTCAGTCGTGGTGTTGAAGGAGGATACTCCCCCCACCAACAATCCCTGCCGGACCTGAGATTCGAACCCACAACCTTCCGCTTACAAGTCCGACTCGCTATCCATTAGGCCACGACTGCCCCTTAAATGTCACATTTTGCAACAAGGGTAGTATGAAAGCGAATCACACCAAACAAACAAAAAAAAATCAACATTGTATTTGGTCCGGACCAAAGCAAGTGAACTAGTGGACTTTCCTGGTGTGAATACACCCTATATTTAAGCTTTATCTAAATAAAAACCTCATGTTACCTGTTGAGTGTGTGTGGCGTCTCCTGAGGGTAGTGAGACTCTCCAGAGCAGTTTGAGAAGTCGAGCGGCCTCCTCCAGAACCTGCTGCATGGTGTTCACACTGCCAGAGACGCTCTTCAGCTGATCCACAGCCTGACACACACCACAGGAAACACATTCAGTGCTGAAACATGACCCTAACACACACCAGACTGAGTGACTGAGTGTGTGTGTGTGTGTGGTGTGTGTGTGTGTGTGTGTGTGTGTGTTCTCACCCGGCCGCAGTCGTGGATCTGTGTGTCCAGATCTGCAGTGAGTCTTTTGGCTTCAGTGATCTGTTTGCGCAGGGCGTTATAGTCCTCGATCAGACCCAGAACGTGACGCCCGCGTCTGTCCGCCCACAGCAGGTGACCCGGGACCAGCCGGGACGGAGCGTGGGAACCAGAGTCCGCTGAGCTACCACTGTCTGAACACAAACAGAAGTGGAAATGACCTTTTCATTTTCAGGGTTTATGAGCAAACTTCACAAAAGTAACTTGGGAGTCACATATAAAAGAACATTTACATTTAGTAATTTAGCAGACACTTTTATCCAAAGCGACTTACAAAGTAAAAGAAGTGCATAAATAAAACCCAAACCTATTTTTAGAACCATAAAGCTTTTGTGATATTATTCTCACTTAAGCACCAATTGCAATCTCATTACTGTAATGAATCTCAATGTTTTTAGTTTTATTCTCTTTTATTTAGATAAAAGAAGATTATTTACATTCTCTACTGTAATAGCATGTTTATTTTACTAAAAGAATATTTATAATAATGTATATATAATAATAATAATAATTATTATCTTATTCACAAACCCACAAAATGCTACTAAAACAAATACTACTATGATGTATAAACAACGTAATTCATCATTTGTCCTATAAACAGGCTGTAACTTTTTATTCATTTTCATGCTCTTTAGATTCATCACTGCAATGTAAATCTGTCCATAAACTGACCAAAATCTTTATAATCATACAAACAACAGAAAAGGCCAAAGATGCGTACCATGTGCAGCATTGGACACGTCTGTATGCAAGTGAAGAACATCCGATTTACCAGCTTCATCTGAGAAAAAGAAATGAAGGAAAGAAAGAACAGAAAGAAAAAAGGTGAAAGACAGATAAGAAGAATGAAATGTCAAAAGAAAGAATGACCAAAAAGAACAAGACAGATCAAAAGAAAGATAAATCAAAAAAATGAAAGAAAACAAAAAGAATGAAAGAACGAACAGAAGAACAAAAGGAAAAGGAAAGATTGAAAGAACAAAAAAAGAAAGGAAAAATGAACAAAGAAATAGAAAGAACAAATGAAAGACCGATTGAAAGAAAGAACGAGTGAAAGAAAACAACCAAGAGAACAAAAGATAGACCAAAAAAAAAAGAAAGAATGACAGAAAGAGAGAATGAACAAAACCAGAAAGAAAGAAAAAAAAGAAAGAAAGAACAAAACCACGCAGAAAGAAAGAAAACGAAAAATAAATTTAAAAGAATGACAGAAAAAATGGAAAAGAAAAAAACAAACGAAAAATAGATTGAAAGAATAACAAAACAATAGAAAGAGCGAAAAAAAAAAAAAAAAAAAGAATGAACAAAGAAAGAATGATAAAACAATGAAAGAAAGAATGCAGGAAAAATGAAACAAAAGAAACAGAAAAAAAATTTTTTTGCATCTCAAATAAAGACACTGTGTGTGTGTGTGTGTGTGTGTGTGTGTGTGTACCTGTTTTGGCCAGCAGGTAGTTGATGTTGATGGTTGATCTGGGGTCGGTGCGGGTCAGCAGCTGTTGTTCCAGTCTCTGTCTCAGTGTGGTGTTGATCTGGATGCTTCTCTCCAGCTGAACACGCAGCTGTCTGATCTCAGCCAACAGCTCGCTCAGATCCGCTGCTGAACCGCTCTCAGATCCAGAGCCACGGCCCTCACCTGAACACACACACACACACCGATATCAGCAGTGTCTCAAACCTCCCTCGACAGCATGTTCAGGCATCACGAGCGTGTGTGAACGCACCTGTGTGAGTGTGTGTGGAGTTCTTCTTGTGCTCATGCACCTGCAGCTCCACACGCACAGACTGCAAGAGCTGCTGGGTATCACACAACTGCTGCCTCTGATGACTGTTCTCACACTGCAACCTGAAACACACACACACACACACACATCAGTGCATGCACAAAATAACTTTATTATGTTGTCCTCACTGGTTGCATGCAAAACTAACATACAGTGCAACAGCAACTATGTTCGATGTCAAACAAATTCTTTTTAGATGATTCTTTTTATTTGAATCAGTCACACTAATTTGCAAATTAGTCTGAATCATAGATTTGAATTTGTCGGACAACCAACTCACTCACTGAATGAGTGCAAACAATTACTGCATTAAAAAAAAAAATCACTTACTGAATGAGTCAAAATGATTACTTCATTAACAATTGAACTACAGGTGCATCTCAATAAATTAGAATGTCATGGAAAAGTTCATTTATTTCAGTAATTCAACTCAAATTGTGAAACTCATGTATTAAATAAATTCAATGCACACAGACTGAAGTAGTTTAAGTCTTTGGTTCTTTTAATTGTGATGATTTAGGCTCACATTTAACAAAAACCCACCAATTCACTATCTCAACAAATTAGAATACTTCATAAGACCAATAAAAAAAACATTTTTAGTGAATTGTTGGCCTTCTGGAAAGTATGTTCATTTACTGTATATGCACTCAATACTTGGTAGGGGCTCCTTTTGCTTTAATTACTGCCTTAATTCGGCGTGGCATGGAGGTGATCAGTTTGTGGCACTGCTGAGGTGGTATGGAAGCCCAGGTTTCTTTGACAGTGGCCTTCAGGTCATCTGCATTGTTGGGTCTGGTGTCTCTCATCTTCCTCCTGACCTTCCTTCAGGTCAGGCGAGTTTGCTGGCCAATCAAGCACAGTAACACCATGGTCATTGAACCAGCTTTTGGTACCTTTGGCAGAGTGGGCAGGTGCCAAGTCCTGCTGAAAAATGAAATCAGCATCTCCATAAAGCTTGTCAGCAGAAGGAAGCATGAAGTGCTCTAAAATTTCCTGGTAGATGGCTGCGTTGACTGTGGACTTCAGAAAACACAGTGGACCAACACCAGCAGATGACATGGCAGCCCAAATCATCACTGACTGTGGAAACTTCACACTGGACTTCAAGCAACATGGATTCTGTGCCTCTCCACTCTTCCTCCAGACTCTGGGACCTTGATTTCCAAATGAAATGCAAAATTTACTTTCATCTGAAAAGAGAACTTTGGACCACTGAGCAACAGTCCAGTTCTTTTTCTCCACAGCCCAGGTAAGATGCTTCTGACGTTGTCTCTGGTTCAGAAGTGGCTTGGTAGCCCTTTTCCTGAAGACGTCTGAGCGTGGTGACTCTTGATGCACTGACTCCAGCTTCAGTTCACTCCTTGTGAAGCTCTCACAAGTGTTTGAATCAGGCTTTGCTTGACTGTATTCTCAAGCTTGCGGTCATCCCTGTTGCTTGTGCACCTTTTCCTACCCAAATTCTTCCTTCCAGTCAACTTTGCATTTAATATGCTTTGATACAGCACTCTGTAAACAGCCACACATTTCAGTAATGACCTTCTGTGACTTACCCTCTTTGTGGAGGGTGTCAATGTTCGTCTTCTGGATCATTGCCAAGTCAGCAGTCTTCCCCATTATTGTGGTTTCAAAGAACAAGAGATACCCAGAATTTATACTGTATGGATGGTCATTTATTGAAACTCAAATGTAAATATTCTAATATTTTGAGATACTGATTTTTGACTTTCATGAGCTGTAAGCTCTAATCATCAAAATTCAAACAAAAAAAAACTTGAAATGTTTTACTTTACATGTAATGAATCTAAAATATATGAAAGTTTCACTTTTTGAAATAAGTTACAAGAAAAAAATAACTTTTTCACGACATTCTAATTTATTGAGATGCACCTGTACTTACTGAATCAGTCACAATTATTGCATTAGCTGACTCAATGAATTGGTCAAAATGCTTACTGCCTAACCAAAAAGTCAGAACGATTACTGCATCAACAACTGAATTGCAGATTGAATCAGTCTTGAATCAGTCAGAAACTTATTGCATTAACTCACTCACTCACTGAACAACTGGCTCACAGAATCAATTACTGCATCAACAACTGAATGACTCACTGAATCAGTCAAAACGATTAGTAAAATAACTGAATCACTCACTGAATCAGTCAGAAAGATTACTACATTTAAAACTGAAACACTTATAGAACCAGTCAGAGCGATTACTGCATTAATAACTGAATCACTTACTGAATCAGTCAGAAAGATTAAGACATTAATAACTGAATCACTTACTGAATCAGTCAGAAAGATTAAGACATTAATAACTGAATCACTTACTGAATCAGTCAGAAAGATTACGACATTAAAAACAATCATTTACTGAATCAGTCAGACCGATTATTGCATTAGGGTCACTCACTAGGCCTACTGCATTAAAAAATAACAACTGGATTGGTCAGAATGATTACTGCATTAGAAACTGAATCACTTACTGAATCAGTTAGAACAATTACTGCATCAACAACTAAATCACTTCCCTGAATCATTCACAATGCTTACTGCATTAACAAATGTCTCACAGAATCAGAACATTTTCTGAATCAACAACTGAATCACTTACTGATTCAGTCACAAAGCTTACTGCATTAACAACTGAACCACTCAGAAAATCAAATCAGACTCAAAACTGACATTTAGCAGGTGAGAAATGCTGAGCTAAAATGTTTGTAAGTTTTAAAATCATTTAAATATTAACTGGTTGTTCCTAGTTAAAGATACTCATTTGTAAATATAAATGGAGACGTAGGAAACACTGATGTGCAACAACTAAAAAATTCAGGGACGACATAATGAGTGTGTTTGTAACATGAAACTCATTAGCCAATTACACATTTACCTCCTGGATTACAAATAATTGCAATAATTAAAAGCAACTCATTACACAGGCCCTCTGAGAATACACATGATACACAAACACACATGATCACTAGGGATGTGCGCTACGACTAATTTGACTGTCGTTTAAACGGAAGTTTGTATCCGACTAGTCTAAAAGCTAGAAACCCCCCAAAAATGGCAAAAAAATAAATAAATGTGTGTGTCTATATAACAGCATACAGTTGGAATACTTAATCTTTGAATCACACTGTCAAATCCCTCAATGAATTCTGCTAAAAATAGGTCACGATTATGCCGTATGCTTGCCTCGCGTTATCATCAATTAATTTTAGGTGGTCGTTAAACAGAAAAAAAGGAAGAGCATACACTCTTCATAAACCAGTGCGTAGCTTATTTATTCAGATCGGCTGGAGCAATGCAGAAATGGAAAATCAATCAATAGACTGACAAAATTCTTCATTTTCATATAACGTTAGCCAACATATTAAAACACATTAAAACAAAAGTAAAAAACAATAGGAAAGTTTATCAAGGAATAGCATTAAAACGGCTTTTAAAAATGTACTTCATGTTGGCTATATTGTCTAAAAACAAAAAGCTCGTTTTACTTACTCAGACCGTGCGCATTTGTTCAGTGAATTTAACATGTTAATGTGGTCTGGCGAAAGACGGGACTAGAGGCGATTCTGCACTTGAAAAAAAAAGAGCACTCGGCAGGAACTAAAGTCCCAGGCACGCAGAGAAATAACTACAAGCAAGCAGACAGTTTCGAAAAGAGCCTGAAAATCCCGCACCACCACCGAAGTGGGTCTTCGTTTAGAGGAATAGACAGCGCGGATAGGATCGTGGACCGCAGCGGCAGGTTGTAGTGTATGACATGATTGACATTTGGCTTTGGCTAGCCTCCAAGCTAACGCATTCATGCCTGTATTGAATATGATTATGCATAGCTCCAGTAAAGTTATTGTAAGCCAATTTGACATTACACAGTTTACACAAAACCTTTCCATTTCCTTCTAATTCAAAATAATCCCACACCTTGCTGGTCTTTCCGCCGCAACTGACATGAAGAAAACACATGTGAGGTAAAAATGTAGTTTCCGCCCAGATACGCTTTTAAAAATATTTATATATTTAAATATTTTGATATGTATTTTTTCAAAAGTTGTATTTTAAATGTTTTAAATGTAACGTTAAAATGATGGTAATTTGAATGATAAAATCATCATGTTTTTTTTTTCTCTCGTGTAATCGACTATTGTTTTCAGTGTCGACTAGTAGGAGCTGACCCGCACATCCCTAATGATCACTGTGTGAATCTGCAGCTGATCTCTTTTATAAGAAACACATTTTCCTGTAGATGGATGTGCCGTATATGTGTTACCTGTACAGGTTGTCCTGTAGTTGCGTTTTCTCCTGTTTCAGTGTTTCACACTCTTTTCTGCTCAGCTCTAGTTTAGCGGTTCGTCGGGCCAAAGTCTCTCTCAGGCGGTCGTTCTCCTTCTGTTTATCTGTTTAAAACACACACACATAACTGTGACAACAGCTAACAGATCATATCTATAAGTAGTTTTAACAGTATAGAGCCTATGTTACCTCGTGCTCCCTGGTTGAGCTGCTCTTTGAGTGTGTGGTTTTGGGTGAGAAGAAAGTGACGTTCACTGCTGATGTGAGCATGATCCTCAGAACCAGTGATGAAGATGTTGGTGGCTGTTAATCACATAAACAAACACTCACATATTGAGTGATCTGAGGAGCGTTGTAAACCACTTAAAACATGAAATGAATGCGTACGAGTTTGTGTGTTCACCTGAGTCTTTTTCAGCTTCCTGTAACTTTCTTTCTAACTGTTCTCGGAGTCTCTCGTTGGTTCTAATCGTCTCTTCAAGACGCAGACGCAACGCTCGGATCTCCTGCAGGTGTTCTGCTAACAGATCTAAAAGAGAAAGTAGGAAAATAAGTATGTGGATGAAGCCAATGCTGCAGCTACTTGCATACTATAACATTATAGCTCTCTGACTCTACCTGAGTTGATGGTCTTGCTGGCTGACGTGTTCTGCTGCTCTGGCTGCTTGTCTTCGGTCTGTGGGTTGTGCTTCAGGATAGATCGAGTGAGGTCCAGTTCACTACGAAGTGTAGCGTTCAGTTCCTCGCTGCTTCTCAGCTGCTCCTGCAGATGGCCATTCTCCCTCTGTAGCATTTGGACACTCCCCTCTCCATCATCATCCACGCCCCCTTCAACAGCCACGCCCCCAGAAGCCAGCCAGGTATTTGAAAATGCATCGCCATTGGTTGCCTTCAGCCCTGCAATAAACGACAAGAAAGACTCGTTTACAACTGCAACAAGAATAAGCATGAGCCGTAAAGTAATTTTATACATAACATGTGTTCTCGATTATTTCTGGTGAATTTTGAGTACAAAAACATGCTAATAGCATTTCAGCAATTTTGTGTATGTTTACCTTGCCGTCATTCAATTGTATTATATTAAATATTAGACACATCAGCGTTCAACTGTTTGAGGTCTCTTCTGCTCACCAAGGCTGCATTTATTTAAATACAGTAAGTACAGTAATATTGTGAAATATTATTACAATTTAAAATAAGTCTATTTGAATATATTTTAATGTAATTTACTGCTGTGATCAAAACTGAATTTTCAGCATCATTAGTCCAATCTTCAGTGTCACATGATCCTTCAGAAATTCACATTACAAATACAAAAATTGTTTTTGGTAATTAAAGTTGAAATAAAATATAAATATATTGGATGAAAAATGTTGCATCAACAACCAATTGAAATAAGTTAAAGTACAACGTACTAAAATTACTAAAGCTAAAATTGAAGTAAAAAAACAAAACTAAATGTAAAATTTTAAAAATTATATTAAAAAGAATTTAAAACAAAAATAAAAGCTAACTGAATACAGATTGATAAAGATACTGTAATAGTATATACATAATGCTAAAATAACACTGGTTCAAACATCAACTTCTGTTACTTAAGCCTAACCTATAATTCAAGACAGCAAGGCATCAGCAGGACTAAAACGCAGAACTGGACATTAACGCTAGATTTTTACCTTCCTCTTTGGAGGCTTTAAGCACTTTTCTCCATCTGCTACGAGAGACGCCTTTATGGAGCACAATTTGTTCACTCATGTCCAGAGCCGAGCTACTGTTAACCTAGACCTGATCTCAGTATAACTCCAGATCTCAGTATAGGTTCAATCCAGTAGAAAGTTTAGCACAGCTGTTAAATTCTCACAAACATATATCCCGTTTAAACGACAATTCAGCATCACTTAACATGAGACACTCTCGCCTCTAAGAGCGTTAGGGCTAAATAACCTGCAAATACGGTGTAGTCCATCAGGCGTTCACTGAATACATCTCCAATCTCTTGATCTATTGTGTCCCAGATGCTGGGAAATGCTGTACCAGGGCGTTCTGAAGAGAGATCAGGAGTAAAAAAATTCCTTCTGTTTGCTAATGTAGTGCTATGAGAGTTAATCCAGCATCTTGTGCCAATGCTTTTAGTGAAGAGCAAAATCTATCCATTTCCATGATACTAAACACTCAACAAATCAGCAACACACCGGCTCAGGGCTCTTAACGGCTCTCAGGAGGGCAGAGGAGATAACAGTGCATACTGAATAATGCATCTGTAAGGGCCAGTAACAGGACACCAGCCTCAGCTCCTGCTGTTTCACTACACGACTCAAATACTCAAGTCGTCAGGACCACAGATTAATGAAAATAGATAAATGCATATCTAATCAAGACAGCAAACACGGGTTCACTACAACACCTCTAAAGACGCAATCAGTGATAATTAATAAACATGTTTCACTGTAATATTGTATTATGCATCACACCAACAAACAGAATTTAAAACTGAAAATTAGAAATGTAAATTAAACTTGCTATGGCAACGGACTGAAATAAGTTTAAGTACTAAAATTACTCAAATAAAACAAAATTAAATAAAACCTAAATAGAAATTTTAAAAACAACAAAAGCACATAACATTACTAAAAAAAATTAAAATATTAATAAATATTATAAGAGTTTACTAAAATATCAGTGTCACTATAATTACTAAAAAAAAAAAACTAATTTTTTTTTAAAGACAAAAGCACAAAAACATTACTAAAATGAAAACAGAAAGTACAAAAATAATAGGTAATTGAAAATATTAATAAATATAAGAGTTTAAATAATGCTAAAATAACACGGGTAATAAAAAAAATCTAAATACATATTTCAAACAATTAAAAAAAGACATACACAGAAAATTATAAGACAAAAATACAAAAATAAATCAAATTAAATAATGCAACAGTACATAAATAATACTAATACAACATCAACCGCTGTTACTTAAACCTAACCTATAATTCAAGACAACAAGGCATCAGCATCACTTAAATACAGAACTGGACAGTTAGTTTACATAGAATAATATTACATAAGCATTGAAACTGTGAGACAGTGAGAAATGGCACAAGGCTTCAGTGTTCCTAAGTACCAAAACTCCTTTGACCTGCATATCTCTCCAGGTCAAGAGGTCACTGGCAAATCAACAAGAGCCCCATGAGAAGGTTTACTGGATAAATAATTAAGCTTGATTTAAAAGGTGCTCCGCCTTGAACTGAGATTACATTCATCTATTAGCAAGGAGTCTGTTTCAGGTTGATAAAACATTGAAGAACTTTATTGGAAGGATGGGAACATTCAGTTCTAATTTGGCATTCTGATGTTAGCTGAGATTCAATCAGACACATTTAGAAACAAACTTACACCTGACGAGGTGAGTGTTACCTGTGTGAAGTTTGTTGGGTGTCTGTTTGCGGACAGCAGGAGGGCTGTCGTGGAAGGAGGTGGTGCCATCGTTGGACAGCCTATCACTCATCTCGGAGTCGGAGTGCTGGTGCATTCTGGGAACTTGCATTCGCAGTTGATGTTGCAGAGAATGAATGAGCCGGTCTTTCTCCTGTAGTTCTGCAGAGAGTCTGTCACACACACAAACAATTACAGAGAGAACAAAACTATCTGGAAACAATCAGAGGGACACGATAAAACAAATCAGCAATACCACAACAACACACAAGATAATAAGCAAATTAGGAAGTAAAAGAATAAGGCTAAATCCCAAAGCCTATACTTGTACTAGTCTAAAAAGCATACATGGATGCATACTTTAAAAAATAAAAAACACTATCCCTTAAAGTTTTAACAGTCAGTATTTTTTATTTTAATGTTTGTGAAAGAAGTCTCTTCTGCTCACCAAGGCTGCATTTATTTAATCAAAAACAGCAAAAACAGTAAATATTCTGAAATATTATTGCAATTTAAAATAAGTTTTTTTATTTGAGTATACTGTAATATGTAATTTATTTCTGTGATCAAAGCTGAATTTTCAGCATCATTACTCCAGTCTTCAGTGTCACATGATCCTTTAGAAATCATTCTAATATGCTGATTTGCTGCCAAAAAACATTTATTATTATCACTGTTGAAAGCAGTTGTGCTGCCTTATATTTCTGTGGAAACATTTTATTTTTTAAGATTCTTTGAATATAAGGCTCAAAAGAACAGCATTTATTTCAAATACAAGGTTTTTGTTTACATAAATTTATTTTGGGAAAAAAGTAGCAGTGTAATTTGTGACACATTAATCATCTTTCATACTATATAATATGGATAGTATATGAATTGGGATGGAGCCTGAATCTGGGCATAAAGACTGTCACCCAAAGAGAAAATTCAACTCAAAAACAAAACTCCAAGTTATTTTTCTAAGAAAGACTTCCATTGTAGAGATAAGAAACACACTGCACTGCACACGGGCCCTTGCAGGCAGCACTCACAGGTCAATGTAATGCTGTGTGCTAATGGCAAGATTCTGGTTCTGCCTGCACAAATAAACCATCTGTAGCTGCTGCTGTTCTCTGTCGCCCTCTAGCTGAGAGCGCAGGTACTGCAGCTCCTCCCAAAGCCACTCACAATCACTGTCGGGAGGAAGCCAAAGACTAAGCTATCAAACACCAGCTGGATAAATGACTAATAGTAGCAACAGACTCACACCAGCGTAACCATGCATACTAATGCAGTGTTCCATTCCATTTCTTCTCAATTACATACTTCAGATTTCAGTATTTGTGAGATCACGGTGCATCGTTCTTAGCAGATATGAAGCTGAAAGCTGTTCTCACCCGAGCTTCATCTCTGACTCTGCTTCTTCTTCATTATCCATACCAGACCCTCTTGTAGAAACTAAAGGATAACAGAAAACATATAACTTCAACATTTTTGTTTATTTATGGCTGTTCTCAATGGAATACTACTGCTCTGCTACTTACAGTATAGTATATATATTATACTATGTCGCCTACAACTGTTTTAAATAGTATGTGTTCAGTATCGAGATACTATTTCAGTCCAATTTTGAATAAAAACATCTTAACTTTTGAAATTGTTTAATGTACATTGTGGCAAATGCAGATGCAGGTTTTCTTGATATCTCATGCATAATAAATAAATAAAAAATCAGCATACTGCATACTTCCTCCAATAAAATTGTTTATCTATACACACTCCATGTTTTGGTTCTGCCTCTGCTTCAAAGTTTCCCATCTCGTCCATTCTTCATTAGTGTTTCTCTGTGTGTTTGTGTATATTTACCCTGCTCCAGTTTCTCCAGCAGGCTCAGGCTGTGATCCAGCTGCTCTCTGAGCTGGGTTCCCTGAGCGGAGTGCATGTTATTAGGCTCAAGTAACTCCTCTAGAGCTCCTCTGAGCTCCAGCAGCTGTTTACGCTGTTCCACACCCAAACCACGAGACACACGGATCTGTTCCCGCAGCTCACACAACTCCCGGGCCTGAGACTGGATCAGAGACTCAATCCTGCCAAGAAAGAGAGAGAAGATGACATTTAATAAAAAAAGCCACAAGATGAAGTATACCGTTGTTGATGATGATCATGAAGATGGTGCTGAAAGCTACCTGGAGGGAGAGCCTGCTTGGCTGCTTCTGTTCAGGGTTTTCTCTCTTTTTAGCTCAGTGCTCAGCTGGGCGATTTGAGCCTTCATCATCTTCGTTTCCTCCTCCTCTTCACTTGCTCTGGGGTCAGAGGTCACACTCAGGAGTTCAGACGACAAAGACTTCTTACGCAGCTGCCTCTGGAGGTTCTGGATGACTTTGTGCTGTCCTTCGATCTGTGACCTGAGCTGCTGGATGTGCAGGGTGGGGTCGGTGTGAGGGTCGGAGGGTCGAGGGGAGCTCAGGCAAGGAGAGCTGGGGTACGAGGGGCTGGATGCGGTAGTGTCAGGTGAAAATCGGTCCTGATTGCCCGTGAGGACAGGAGACAGAGTGGGAACCAACCGCAAAACACCGTCCACATCTGATAGTGACATTAAACAAACAGAGGACAAAGAAAACACACATACAAAAGACATAAAAAGGTGGATTTAAGTTAATTACAACAATGGTGGAAGGAGGTTACAGTCCTCAAAGATGCCACATTAGTTACATTATTAAATCAGGGATGGTTTGGTCATGCAGTGGAAGTGATGCAAACCATGTTAAAACAAACTGAGCAAACAAATACGTGCAGACAAACACATAACCAATGTTAAAGGATAAGTGCACTCAAAAATTGTTTACGCTACCTCGTGATTTTTACCCACAGGAAAAAAAACACCATCATTCTGTTAAACTTTGGTGTTAAGTGGAGTAAGAAGTTATACAAGTTTGGAACAGCGTGATTTAATGGAAGTATTTTCAATTCTGGGTGAACTATCCCCTTAAATTACCCAAAGTGTAACACCACTGTTTATTATGATCATGCAGTCAGTAGCAATTTGCATGGATCATCAATGGAGATAGGAGAGTCTGAAATTGCCTTTCCATGCAGAAACCCTCACATGCAGTCTTATTAAAAAGAAGTGTTTTTCCCCTGTCTACCTGTGCTACTGCCCTCCACCTCTGTCTCACTCCTTCCACTCGTTTCATACCCGAGGTCCTGCGCCTCCACTTGCACCCCTTTATCATCCCGTTCACTAGGGGGCGCTAGAGCAGACAGGCAGGGTTGAGAACGGCATCCCCAACCAGAAAAACAAGCAACAGGCCTGTCGTAGTACCGCAATAAATCTGAATGGCAGTTCAGATTTGGTCGGTATTGGGCAACTTGATATAAAGTGCTTTTATAAAGTAAATATAAGAATAACTTTTTAGATTGTAAGTAATATTTTGAGATGAAAATCAAGTTCAAATGTATCAGATATGATCCATCAGGCTTTTGAAGAATGTTTATTTGTTCATCTCTCAATTATCACTGTATTGCATTGCATTATACGTTTTGAAACTACAAGAGCTTTGATCATGAAACAAAGCATTTAAACACATCTTACGGTGACATATTACTAGGAGGTATAGAGTGACGTTATATTTTTATAATTTTATGAAAGTATCTGCTATATTGTTATAAAGATCTCACTGATTTACAAGCTACCAGAAATTAATCTTTTTGACCATATAAATATAAACTGCTTCGAATTGTCAAGTATGAGCTCCATTTTCTCACTATATAATACAATATGAGTCATAAAAGCCTGATGTATCAAATATGATGCTCAACATATTTTATATTTCAGGCTTTATAAGCACGTAGGTCCCAGACCCTTATGCCAATATGTAGCTGATTCTATACAGATTAAAATTTAATCCCTGATATAAATAATGAGGTGAAATAATGTACAATCACATGCGCCATACACCAATAAAAACTTCTCTGTGCATTTAAAAGAGCTAGTTTGAGCAGTGTTTACCCTCAACTGAGTGTATTGCATGTGTGTTCTTTTCACCTTTGCGCTGATCAGACTGTTTCTCCTTATTTGAGCCATGCACTGCGATGACAGACTGAGCGATCGCCAGTCTCTCCTCTAATTTCCGACACGCCCTCTGCTTCTCCTTCAGGGCCTTCTGCAAACTTTCGATCTGTGCGTTCCTCTCCAGAGTTTCATTTCCAGGTGCATCTCCACCTCCTCCACTTTGGCCACGCACACTAACAGCTTCCTCAAGTTTGCTCATTTTCTGAGCACGCTCAGTATAAATCTGAAGAAGCATCAAGAGGTTCTTATGAAGATTCTGGTATGAGGTCACAGGCTCCCAAACGTTCTGTTGCCGTTCTGGTTTAGAACTCTCAGGGTTCTGAATGGGTGTACTTGTCTTTTGTTGGTGCCTCTCAGTGCAGACTGGGTCCTCCAGAGACTCTCTCTCCAGCAGAGCACGCTGCAGCCTCTCCAGCCATTTCTTTAACTCTGGACTGGACAAGATCTTCTCATGAGACTGGTTTGGTTTGGAGCAAACGTCTGTGAGAGACTTGACCGTGCCTTCAGCAGCTCTTATGCACTCAGATAGACAGTCCGTCAACTGTTGCTGTTGCAATGAGAGGACCTTTCCTTCTGGTCCGGGAGTGTAATTCCCCTCCAGACCTCTGGGTGCGTCATTGCACTTGGCGCTGACAGCTGCACTTAACTTTTTAACAGCTGCTTCTGAAGTCCAGAGCTTCTCCTGCAGCTCTGCATTCATCTTGCACTGCTGCAACAGCGACTCCTGCATTGAGTCCACCTGGCGCTGTAGCTCAGAGTCAGGTCCAAGTGTTGGACCAACATCTGGGTTATTACAGTCTTTTGACCTGCCATCGCTTTGCTGAGAAATTCTGATCTGTCCAATCAAGTCCTCAAGCCTCTCACAAAGTGCTTTTGGGTCTTCTTGTCCAAGATCCATTTGGCTGCTTGCAGTGTCTACATTTCGGAGCAATGCAATGGCGGATTCCGCAGAGTTCAAGCAGTCCAAGAGCTGAGCGTTGAGTCGGTCTTTCTCCTCAACAGCCTTCTGAAGATCTGCACAACGTTGCTGCAAGGTTACATCTCCTGTTTGACCGATTCCACACTCCGAGTCCAAACTGCATGCGGTGAGGTATGCGATAGTAGACTCTGCCGCTTGTAGGGCTTCCAGGTACTCTCGGTTGAGCTTGTCCTTCTCCTGTAGCTCCGCCTGTAGCTCATCCCATTCCTGGACCTGTTCCCTCAGGCGGGAGATTAGCTCCTCCTTCTCTTGACATTCTTGATTCAGCAACTCTAATTGAGCCATTAGCTCAGATTCCAGATTCTGGTTGATGTTAGTGTCTTGTTTTGTTCCAGCAGTTGGACTCAGCCTAGCATCTTTAACATGGTCTAATTCGAGGTGTCCGTGCTGAGCTGATCTCGAAGACATCTTGCTGTCCGTGCTGTAATCAGACTCTTCCGCCCCAGTCAGGTAGTCTTTGTTTCTGGGGTGAACGTGGCCTGAATTCAGCTCACTCAGATCTTCTGAACTCTGCCCAGAACTCTTACTGGGCCTCACAGGTACTGGTAGCCGAGATTTTACATATGCCTAAAACAAATGACATTAGGATTATTTTACAGATTATATACTTTGGAAAAGACAAAGAAGCAGTAAAGACAGGTTTGGATGCATATTCACACTAAAGGCAAGAAGAAGTAGGAAGAAGGGGTGGTGTGTCATAGTGCTGTGTTCGAAATATCGATACGACGATATATCGTCACAGAGATTTGATGATACGAGTATCGATACAGCTGTCCCTGTATCGATATTGTGGAACGTGTGCAGCAGTGGACCGCGCTTAATTTGAATACAAGAACACCGTAGAAAAGTGAAAAGTGAGTAGAAAAGTGCGAGGTTTCTAAAAAAATAAAGAATAGAGTATAATATATAGGCTACAACAAGGTTTAATCTGGCCGCAGAGGAACACAACTGGGTTGCCTGATATAAAGAGACGTAATCCCCGAAACAGAGCTTCCCACTTGCGCAATACGGAAATATCTGCTAAATGTGTTACTTATCTACATTTACATTTACATTTATGCATTTAGCAGACGCTTTTATCCAAAGCGACTTACATTGCATTCAAGTTACAGTTTTACATTTGATCAGCTCTTGCTTTCCCTGGGAATCGAACCCATGATCTTGGCGTTGCTAGCGCCATGCTCTACCATTTGAGCTACAGGACAAACTTATCTTTGTCAACCTGGCAACCATGTGCACGCGCGCTCTCTCCACTGTGGATTAACGTGCTGGCTTTCTGAAAACACTGGATAGTTTGCAGTTTAGCGATCTCCACTTCAATATTCTATTCTCAGAAAAGTGTCATTCATCAAGTGTTTATTTATGAGAGAGAGAGAGAGAGAGAGAGAGAGAGGGGCTGTGTATGTATGAATTACCACCGTATTAACAGTGAAGCTGTGGCTTTAATTCCTTTAGAAACAATGATTACCAGCTCATTGTTGAAAAAGATAATGTAGCTCTTGAGCGATTAAGCTTTTTTATTGATAAAATTGTGGGGCAGCGCTAAAAAGTTTGTTCCTGAATGTCTGTGTGCGGCCGCAACGTGATCTGTGTGAGTGACTGAGCGTGTGTGTGTACGTGAGATTCAGAGAAGACAGCGCGTTAGTTTAGAACGCTTCTAATTTTTATTTTTTAAAATGTAGAGATTTGTGCTATGATAACCTACCAGCAATGTTAAGATGATTTTTTTAATATATTAATATGAGTACATTACAATATAAATTTATTAGAACGAGTACATTATTATTTATGGGCTTAAAAACAAGATGCAAGCAATCAGAATATTGTACCTGGTGAGGAGTGCCCAATGTAAACATGAAACATGCCATTACCTATATTGTATTGTGGTACAGTTATGGAGGCCCTTCATAATGCAGAGGTCAACTGCCTGCTCTGCCAATAGTTAGCACTGGCCCTATAGTATGCAGTGTTTCATAAACAGCTGTTTTACTAAATTCTTCTGAGGTGAAATTTAGTGCAGTCCCGTATTGTGATACGTATCGTATCGTGGCCTCTGTATCGTGATACGTATCGTATCATGACTTTGCTGGTGATACACAGCCCTAGTGTGTCATACTGGATAATAGGGCTGGGTATTTCATGAATAGACTCAATTTTGATTCAAAAGCTCTTGATTTGATTCGGTATAGATTCATTTGAGTACAGTCGTGGTCAGAATTATTGGCACCCTTGGTAAATATGATCAAAGAAGGCTGTGAAAATGAATCTGCATGGTTAATCCTTTTGATTTTGATTTTAAAAAATTCACAAAAATCTAACCTTTCATTGGATAATAAGAATTTAAAATTGGGAAAAATATCATTATGAAATAAATGTTTTTCTCTAATACACATTGGCCACAATTAACAGCACCCTTTTATTCAATACTTTGAAACCTCCATTTGCCAGTTTAAAGGCCATTGCACACTGAGTCCGAAAATTTCGCATGCGTTTTTCCGTTTTTTCGTATTGCCCATCCTTTCCTATCAAAATGCATGCAACGGATGCGAAAACGCAGAAAATCGAACCTGATCCGATTTTTTTTTGACGGACGAAAGTTTCGGAGGCAGTGTGCAAACGTGATTGACAACGTGAGGTCGTATTTATTTTTTAATGTGCGAAAATTTCGGACTCAGTGTGCAGAGACCTTAACAGCTCTAAATTTTCTCCTATAATGCCTGATGAGGTTAGAGAACACCTGACAAGAGATCAGAGACCATTCCTTCATCCAGAATCTCTCCAGATCCTTCAGATTCACAGCTCCATGACGGTGCTTCTTCTCTTCAGTTCACCTCACTCATTTTCTACAGGGTTCAGGTCAGAGGACTGGAATGATCATAGCAGAAGCTTGGTTTTGTGCCCAGCGACCCATTTTTGTGTTGTTTTTGAGGTTTGTGTTTGGATTATTGTCCGGTTGGAAGATCTAAACATGGCCCATTATAAGATTTCTAACAGAGTCAGTTACTTGTTGATTTTTTATCTGTTGGTATTTGATAGAATCCATGATGTCATGTGTCTAAACAAGATGTCCAGGACCTCCAGCAGAAATATAGGCCCACAACATTAAAAATACAGCAGTATATTTCATTTTATAAACCCATCTTGAGTTTTTGCTGCTAAAAAGCTAATGTTTTAGTTTCATCTGACCATAGAAGCCAGTCCCATTTGAAGTTCTAGTCGTGTCTGATAACTGAATATGCTGGAGTTTGTTTTTGGATGAGCGAGGATGAGCTTTTCTTAAAACCTTCCCAAACAACATGTGGTGATGTAGGTGCTGTTTGAGTCTTTAGCCACTCAAACTCTCCTTCTCACCGTGCATTAGGACGATATAGACACATGTCCTCTTCCAGGCAGATTCATAACATTTTCTGTTGACTGGAAATTCTTAATTATTGCTCTGATGGTGGAAATGGGAATTTTCACTGCTCTAGCTCTTTTCTTAAAAGCACTTCACGAATTTGTGAAGCTCAATTATCTTTTGCTGCACATCAGAAATATATTCTTTGGTTTTTCTCATTGTGATGGATGATTAAGGGAATTTGGGCTTTGTTTTCCCTCCTATTTATATTTCTGTGAAACAGGAAGCCATGGCTAGATAATTTCATGTTCATAATCACCCTGGAGTGCTCAAAATTGTGAATATCAATGCGAATATACTTCAGAGATATTTTACTCATAAGAATTTCTAAGGGTACCAATAATTGTGTCCAACGTGTATTTGAGAAAAACATTTATTTCATAATGAGATTTTCCCCCATTTTCAATTGTTTTAGTTCAATGAAAGGTTAGATTTTTGGGATTTTTTTAAATAAAAGATCAAAAGGATTAATAATGCAGGTTTATTTTCAGAGCCTTCTTTGATCATATTTACCAAGGGAGCCAATAATTCTGACCATGACTGTATATATCAGATCAATCATGTAAATTCTTCTTAAGGAAAATAATAGTTATCAGTTAATTAAAATCAAGATCTAGAATTCAGTACTGTCAACCTAGCCAGGCATGTGATCAGCTAGAGACAAAAAAAGAAGGAAAATCTGACCACGCCCCAAGTCACACCCACAAGCCACGCCCCCATCACTTATTATTAAAAATATATATTTTAGCATATTTTAGATATATCTTATATTGTAATAATACATACTATTGTCCTGTAAAAAATAAAAACATGGATTAAAGCAAAAAAAAAAATCTTCTGACTGAATTTTTCCTCGGCCAAACCCCATTCCACAGCCATACCTGTCACACACCCAGTTTAAGAGCCGTGTTTTTCTTCTTGTAATTAGGAGCGCTTGTCCTTCTAATTTAAGAAATTTAGGAGCACCTTCTAATCAATAATAAAACAATTCTGATAAAAAAAAAAGAAAAGTGCCTTCTTAATACAAGGTGACATTTGACTCAAAGTGATTTACAGGGGTATTTTGTTTTTACCTTTGTAAATGCATTTTTCTAATTTTATTAAATGTATGCAGTGTTTCCTCTAGGATTTTTTCCAGCTGTGGTGGCAGGAATATTTCCAATGGACCATGCCCCCTTCCCACCCAAGAATCACGTGCACTCAGAATTGAAATTATTAACTAAAAAAGACAAGTAGTAAATAATAAAATAAGAACAAATAAATGAATTACAATCAATAGCACAAACAAAAACAATAACAAGATACAAATTTAATTATTAGTACTTAAATTTTTTCAGTTAGGTCTAACTATAATCTATTCAACTATAAAATAACACTGGATAGTCTTCACTGTATAATGAAAGACAGCAGCAGGTTTATTTAGGCTGCTGTCTCTTTAAGACCTCATGCATTGATCTAATATGTTACACATGGCTCTATGCTTACTTTTCTTTTTAGGAGCGCTTGTCCTCCTAATTTAAAAAATTTAGGAGCACCTTCTGATCAATAATCAAAAATTCTGATCAAAAATTAGCCTTCCTAATACGAGGTGACATTTGACTCCTTAAAGTGACTTACTTAAAGTGACTTAAAAGGTATTTTCCTTTTACCTTTGCAATGGCATCATTTTCATCTTTGTCAAATTCAAAAATGTATGGTTACAAGCTTTTTAAAATTTTTATTTAAAACAATATAATAAGAAGTAGAATAAGACAAATAAGTTACCAATCATATGAAATTAGTATTAATAAAAAATGAATTTGTACTACAGAGGTGGCACAGAAGAACACAAAAGTGGCTTGTAGTTGTAGGTACATTTTCAGACGTTTAATGAGGCTCAGAGGTGGCATGAGTGTAATTAAATTAATAGATTCATGTGGAGATTAATGTTTTAAATATACAATTTTGAATACAGAAATATTAAATGAATTAAATAACTGAAATGATACGCTAAAAATGAAACTGAAACCACCAGCAGGTGGCGGTAAGTCACTGATTTTTTCACTGAATCATTTATTCAATTGATTCGTTCGAACGGCTGATTCATTCCGGAATGATGCAAGTGACTGTCTTTATGAATGAGTAATCATGAATCACTGACTCACTAGATTCGTTCAAAGACGCACTTTCATTCATGAATGAAACACCGCTGTGTTTGCTTTTAGAGATGCGCAGCGCTCAGCTGTTACTTTATTTACTTTATTAACTATTTTCGTTGATGATATAGAGTAAAATCATGCATTACTTGTTTACTGATCTGTTGTATTAAACCAATATCACATTTGCAAACTCCCTTAATTATTAAAAGCTGTCACTCTTATCGCGATCTGTGGGCGCACAGAAAATGAGAGCTCGCGAGTGAGTTATCAAGACACAAAAGCACGTGCAAATGTGACACATTCCATCAGAACCTGCGGGAATGAGTAGAATTATTATTAATATCCGCAATCCCACGCTGAAATTCAAGTTCTGCTCTGTGTTCTCTGTTAATAACCCGACTGTGAATGATGTGAGCGGCGTTACTATGTTTTCAGTGAGAAGCTGCAGCCGTGGCGGGGATGATTTTTTGTTGTGCCGGCAGAACAACAACAGTGCGCTGCATGTTTCTTTTCCCCTCATTTTTTCCAATTGATGGAAATCCGTCATAGTCACAGAAAACATTAATCCCTGATAACTTTTAAAATGGAGTGAACACGGAGCAGTTTTTCAGTGAGTGGACCCAGAGCGGAGTGATTACAGAGCACTTAGAGCGGAGAGAGGAACATGCTTTCGCTCCACTCCAGGCTCTGATCACATCCCCCTCAGCAGGCAGAATACACCTCGTCTTTCCTTAACTTAAGACCTATTCAAACTAAAATTAAGACATTTAATACACTATTTGATAAATGTAAGCATATTTACGGCCTTAAAATTATGAAAAGTACATTTAAGATATTAAGGACAGGCGAAACCCTGCAATTGACGGAAATCCGTCGTAGACTCGCAGCAATTGACGGAAATCCATCGTAGCGTACCTTTATCGCATCGTAACTTTAATCCATGTAAAAAGCAGCATTTAATAATCATGATAATAATATAATAGAATATATTATAATAAAGTACTATCATATATTATAGTAAAGTATATAGAATTGTTATTATTATTAAAGTATCTGCCAAAAGTTTGGAAACATTACAATTATTAATGATTTTGAAATAAATATCTTCTGCTCATCAAGGCTGAATTTATTTGATCAAAATAAAGTAAAAAAACAACAACAACAAAAAACAGTAATATAGTGAAATATTATTACAAATTAAAAAAAAAAAAAAAAATTTTAATATATAAAATGCAATGTTATTCCTGTGATGCAAATAGGGATGTAACGGTATGAAAATTTCTTATCACGATTATAGTGATTATAGTGTCTCCACAAAAATATTAAGCAGCAAAACTGTTTTTAACATTGATAATAATCAGAAATGTTTCTTGAGCAGCAAATCAGCATATTAGAATAATTTCTGAAGGATTATGTGACACTGAAACTTCTCTTTGTAAACAACAACAGATTTATAAACGTTTCTAATGACGAATGTTGTGTTCCCAAATGCAAATTAAAGCGGCTCAAACCAATCGCAGCGCAGCTAGCACTAACAGTGAATCGAAACGAAAAACAGTACTGTAACAGCAGACATGTAGCGTGTCAGACTACAGCCTATTATATAATTACAACACAACCGTTACGAATTTTATGACAACACTAGCAATCTCAAATTCTCACCGCCATTCATAAAAAGTCACCGGGTTGAGTAACACGTTTCAGCGCTGAATCTACTCGCGTTTGGCGCTTTGAATCATTTGAACGCTTTGAACTGTCCTGCAGATTGCGCCGCGAGCTCGTGCAGCGCTCTCAGAACCATTCAGTCCATGATGTTTTAGAAAACAATCTAATCGCAGTTTATTTTGGTAATAGCTTAAGGCCATTTGCGCGATTTCAATCATCATGCAACCCCCCCCCCAAAAAACAAAAAACAAAAACAAAACAAAAACAACAACTCGGATCTACGCGAATCTCATGGGTCGTCCCTCAGAGGTCGGAAAATACGGAAAAATCACATCCCTGCTAGCCCTACTGGATAAAGCAGGGTTACCTAATCCTGTTCCTAAATATCTACCAACCTGAAGAGCTCAGTTCCAACCCTGCTCCCAAAACACCTATGTGTAATTATCAAGTGCTTCTGAAGATCCAACTTAGCCAGTTCCGGTATGTATAATCAGGGTTGGAGCTGAACTTTTTAGGAAGGTAGATCTCCAGAAACAGGACTGGGCAACCCTGGGATAATAGGGTTGGTAATTGGATGGTTGCTTGTTCAATTCCTGCATGCAATGAGCCACTATTGAGTCCTTGAACGTGGTACCTAACTCCAGGTTGCTTTAGAAGTTGAAGACTCAGGCATAATTGCTTTTTGGTAGGTTTGAACCCACAACCGTTACCAAAAATTATACTAGACTTTCTACCTTTTCCGGCAGCAAATGTGACTGATACTCACTGCATGTCTGGCCATGTGCTGCTTCTGATTCTTGCTGGATTTGGTGCTTTGACCCTGCCTTCTTCTCTCATATCTCTCCTCCATTTCTTTCCTTTCTCTTGGTTTGTTCTCTTTCTCCAGTGTGCTGGTGTGTCTCTGCAGATCTTCATGGTTTGTCTGCAGTTGTTCCATATTGCTGGCCATCATCTTAAGGTCAAGATGACTTCTAGCATCTGAGACAGAGATCCACTGCAGCTTCTCTTTTAGCAGTCGAATTATCTTTCGGTGACTTCTGGCTTCTGAGCGGAGCACCTTCACGGTTTGGTGCAAGTCTCCATGGCTGTCGCTTTCTCCAGAGCTCTCTGCACTTTCTTTGGACTCAGTGGCATTTTCCTCCTTCAAAAATCCACGGAGTTCAGATGCTTCCAAGCGGAGTTTGGCCACTTGCTCCCTACAAATTGCAGCAGTTAAAAGTTTGATTTGACATACAACCAAAGCTACAAAGTGGATGCCTAGTTATCTCAAACATACCGGAGTTGAGAGACTGACTCCACTCCACAATCTGAGAGAAGTGATCGGAGTTCTGCTTTTTCTGATTCATCCCTAAAGAATCTGGATGTGAGCTGTACTCCACTTTGCTGTCTTTGAGTCTGTGATGGTCGATTACCATCTCTTTTAGCAACATCCTCTGGAGAGCGATTTCCCTCATCACATCTCTCCTTAGAGATCAACAACACATGGGACAACAGTAAATAGCAAAACAAGACTACTGTGGTCCCCAGATTGAAAGTTGAGGTTCAAGATTACAGTATATTTTTACAAAATTGACTGATCTATTTCCATTTCTCTTACCTTTGTGTTCGGAGGCATTAGTGTCACATCATCTTCAGAAGTCGGTTTCTGCTGTATCGGTGTTTGCTACAGTAATGGCATGTTTGGTGACACATGACTTAACAACACAAAATGCCATAATGGAACAGAATATAAAGAAAGCACACAGTAACGGTAGGATGGGGCGGCTGCAGGTGATCATGGGTAAGAAAATAAGCCAGAAAGACAGAGAGAGGAGATAACAGGGGTTAGCAGGGACGGAAGACAGAGACAGAGAGAGAGAAAACTAGAGGGAGGGAAAAAAAATAACTGCAGACATATACATAACCACTCATTCAGCAGACAAACATGTTACAGAAACAAACTTCTAGAGAAGGTCCAACCTACTGCTAAATAATGTTAGTAAACTAGAAACTCAACTACAGACAAGAGGTCAATCATAAACGGAACACGAAAGCACAAAATCAGAAGGTCTGAGGTTAAAGGTTAAGAGCTTAAAAGGAGGTAAGAAATTGAGGCCCCGATTTTACATTGGCATCAAACCAAATGTCAGCTTTGCACAAATGCATTCCAAAAACATTACATAAGACTTAAAACTAATAATATTTCTAAGACTATTTTTGAAAAGATTTCACTGTGACCTTTAATACCTTGATTGGAGTTGAGAGGTTGATTAGGTCTGGTTCTTTCTGAGAGACTACTGGATCTTTACCCACAATGTCTTTCTCCATCAAAAGCAGCTTCTTCTGCAGTTCGGAATTGACTGCCTGAAGCTCTAAAACCTGAAAATAAGAGGAAAATGTAAATCTTTCAATTTTGTTTGACAAAAATTACATAGCACTTGGCGATTAGGCAGTAGGCACTCACCTTTATTCTGAGCTGTTCAATGTTCAAGTGCTGGAGCTCCTCCTCTGGCCCTTCGCCAACACATATACTCATATAGGACGTCTGATCGCCAATCAAACTCAGCGTGTCCACTAAAATCATCAGATGAATTAAAGTCAAATGAACTAAAATAATTTTAACTACAACCCCAAATCAGAAAAAGTTGGGACAGTATGGAAAACGCAAATAAAAAAAGAATGTAGTGATTTCTAAATTTACTTTGACTTGTATTTCATTGCAGGCAATATGAACACAAAATATTTCATGTTTTGTCTGGTCAACTTCATGTCATTTGTAAATATACATCCTTTCCTGTCATTCAGACCTGCAACACATTCCAAAAAAAGTTGGGACAGGAGCAATTTAGGGCTAGTAATGAGGTAAATTGGTTAAATAATGATGTGATTTGAAACAGTTGATGTCAACAGGTGATTGTAATTTTTATTTGGTACAAAAGCAGCATCCAAGAAAGGTCTAGTCATTTAGGAGCAAAGATGGGCTGAGGATCGCCAGTTTGCCAACAAATACGTGAGAAAATTATTGAAATGTTTAAAAACAATGTTCCTCAAAGAAAGATAGGAAGAGATTTGGATATTTCACCTTCAACAGTGCATAACATAATTAAAAGATTCAAGGAATCTGGAGGAATTTCAGTGCGTAAAGGACAAGGGCGCAAGCCTAAGCTGAACAACCGTGATCTCCGATCCCTCAGGCGGCACTGCATCAAGAATCGTCATTCATCTATAAGCGATATCACCACATGGGCTCAGGACTACTTTGGCAAACCTTTGTCAAGTACCACAATACGTAGTTACATCCACAAATGTCAGTTAAAACTGTACTGTGCCAAAAGGAAGCCCTATGTTAACAGTGTCCAGAAGCGCCGTCGACTTCTCTGGGCTCGGAGGCATCTGGGATGGACCATCACACAGTGGAAACGTGTACTGTGGTCAGATGAATCAGTATTTCAGGTATTTTTTGGGAGGAATGGACGCCGGGTGCTCCGGACCAAAGAAGAAAAGGATCATCCAGACTGTTACCAGCAACAAGTCCAAAAGCCAGGGTCTGTCATGGTATGGGGTTGTGTCAGTGCCCTTGGCAAAGGTAACTTGCACTTCTGTGATGGCACCATTAATGCTGAAAAGTACATAGAGATTTTGGAGCACAATATGCTGCCTTCAAGAAGACATCTTTTCCAGGGACGTCCATGCATATTTCAACAAGACAATGCAAAACCACATTCTGCACACATTACAAAGTCCCGGCTGCGGAGGAAGAGGGTACGGGTACTTGACTGGCCTGCCTGCAGTCCCGACCTGTCTCCAATAGAGAATGTGTGGCGCATTTTGAAGCGCAAAATGCGACAACGAAGACCCCATACTGTTGCCCACCTTAAGACTTGTTTGCAGGAAGAATGGGACAAAATTACACCTGAAACACTTCATCACTTGGTGTCTTCAGTCCCTAAACGTCTTTTAAGTGTTGTGAAAAGGAATGGCAACATTACAAAGTGTTAAATGCTTTACTGTCCCAACTTTTTTTGGAATGTGTTGCAGGTCTGAATGACAGGAAAGGATGTATATTTACAAATGACATGAAGTTGACCAGACAAAACATGAAATATTTTGTGTTCATATTGTCTGCAATGAAATACAAGTCAAAGTAAATTTAGAAATCACTACTTTCTTTTTTTATTTGCGTTTTCCATACTGTCCCAACTTTTTCTGATTTGGGGTTGTAATTTAATTAAGAATGGACAAATGCTACGTATGATACGTGAACATACTAGAATCGTTGGCTTGTCCAACCCCTCCTCCTCGGTTCTGGATTTGTCCCAGTCTGGCTTGCAGAGAGGCATTCCAGCGTTGGGCTTCCTCTAGTGCATCACGCATGCTCTCTAACTCTGAAGGGTTTGAACCTGCACACACATGTATACTCATGCAGTTAGTAACACTGCAAACACATTCAATATATATGTATGTACAACTTTAACTTTGTTCTCTGCATATTTCCGTTTTTGGTCTTTAAAGAACAGCTGAGAAAACACAAGAAATTATAATAAGAAGTGGATGGGTGCATAATCAGTATATGACATAAACCGAATTTGTGCCATAGAGAATACACACTAAACGCTATGTCAATGCATATTTATTTTATGCAGATATTTATTGTAAGTTTAAACTGAGACATAAAGCATACAGACTACTGAGTGGTGAAAGCGAGAGCCACAGCAAGACATGGGTAGGAAGTTAATGAGAATGTTAATAGAGACAGAAATATTTGCACTATCCATGGAGTGGACCTGACTCACATTTCACTGCTGGTTATATACTCTCTATATAATCGTGTATGTGACAAATAAAAATCTTGAATCTTAAATCTTAATAGGAAAGTTAATCAGGTGCATTTGTTTTGTGTTTTGTGAGTGTGCACAGAAAAGATGATTGGCAAATAGAATCACACTCGATTTGAATCAAATTAAAAAGTTATGAAGTGGGAATAAAATGATCAAATAAATGAGTTTCTCTTGATCCGATCCGCTCCAGTGTAAACCAGCCCAGAACTACACGGGAGGATCTTGTCAATGATCTCAAGGCAGCTTGGACCATAGTCACCAAGAAAACAATTGGTAACACACTACGCCGTGAAGTACTGAAATCCTGCAGCGCCCGCAAGGTCCCCCTGCTCAAGAAAGCTCATGTACAGGCCCGTCTGAAGTTTGCCAATGATTCAGAGGAGAACTGGGTGAAAGTGTTGTGGTCAGATGAGACCAAAATCGAGCTCTTTGGCATCAACTCAACTCGCCGTGTTTGGAGGAGGAATGCTGCCTATGACCCCAAGAACACCATCCCCACCGTCAAACATGGAGGTGGAAACATTATGCTTTGGGGGTGTTTTTCTGCTAAGGGGACAGGACAACTGCACCGCATCAAAGGGACGATGGACGGGGACCATGTACCATCAGGGCCAGGGTATTGAAGCCAGCCAGGGCATTGAAAATGGGTCGTGGATGGGTATTCCAGCATGACAATGACCCAAAACACACGGCCAAGGCAACAAAGGATTGGCTCAAGAAGAAGCACATTAAGGTCCTGGAGTGGCCTAGCCAGTCTCCAGACCTTCATCCCATAGAAAATCTGTGGAGGGAGCTGAAGGTTCGAGTTGCCAAACGTCAGCCTCGAAACCTTAATGACTTGGAGAGGATCTGCAAAGAGGAGTGGGACAAAATCCCTCCTGAGATGTGTGCAAACCTGGTGGCCAACTACAAGAAACATCTGACCTCTGTGATTGCCAACAAGGGTTTTGCCACCGAGTACTAAGTCATGTTTTGCGAAGGGGTCAAATACTTATTTGACTCATTAAAATGCAAATCAATTTATAACTTTTTTTTAAATGCGTTTTTCTGGATTTTTGTTGTTGTTATTCTGTCTCTCACTGTTCAGTTAAACATACCATTAAAATTATAGACTAATAATTTCTTTGTCAGTGGGCAAACGTACAAAATCAGCAGATCATCAAATTATCTTTCCCCCCACTGTATACAGGGCTCGCCAAAATATCAAAATCCCTGGTAGCCCTTCGGGCAGGTACTCTTCAGATTTTGGTAGCCTGAAAATTAATTTAAATAGCCAAAATAATAATAAAAAAAATACCTTTTTTTTTTTTTTAAATATAGAAAAATAGGATAGGAGTCTAAATGTCAATCAACAATATTTTCGATAAACAAATATCAACAAATATGAAGGAAGGAATTTTATTTCACTATTTACAGGGTATCTGCAGAATTTTAAAAAAAGAAATTTAAGGCAATTTATGACCCATTTTAAGAGCTGCACAAGTAAAATGAACAGTATGAGCAGGGTTGGACAATGTCTATGGTAACATGCAGTATTAAGCCATAAAATGACATGATTTACAGTTCAGATACAGGTTTTCACAAAAACAAAAACCTTATACAACAGCATTTCAGCCTTTAGATCATTTTTATGAAAAGGGATAAATCAAGCAAATAAATTATTATATTAAATTAAAACGAATAAATATTACTGTCTAATTGATTCGATTTTTAGAAGGCACATTAACTTCTCTCTCATTTACAACTCTATGTTGTTTGCAGCGTAAAAACATGGCTCGATATTTGCATTGATCTTACCATAAAGAGCAAGAAAGGCTTATTGGAAATGCAAATTCATTCTCTGCCACGAAGGTGGCGCTTTAGGAGCGGTTTCCCTGTTAGCGGCTGTACACAAATGAGCACGGTATCAGCGCTCATAAATTCTGAGGACAGATGGTTCCCTTCAGATACATTCACATAAAGACATCTGCGCCATGTTTTGAAGAAACGTGCATCTGCTATATTTATTCAATTGCCATTGTTTTGAAGTTTAATCCAGCCGTATCGCCATTCTTGACACGAAAAATGTATCACCGCCCTGCCCGACTGGGCTACCTTTTGAAATTACAGTTAAGACATTGCTTATATCATTTAACGGGTCCTTAAAAACTCTTCAATTTAGTTGTATAAAAGTTTTAAATACGTTAAATGATATAAGAAATGTCTTAACTATAATTTCAAAAGGTCTTACAGTTGAGGACGGGGGGGACAAGAATGGAGATACGGCTGGATTAAACTTCAAAAGGCAATGATGCAATTGAATAAATATGAGCACTGTGGGACGTCAGGTTAGCGATTTTGCGAGCCCTGATACAGTATATACATACAGTATAGCATTGAAATAACACTGCCTAATATTGCAGGTTTTTATTTTATCTTGTGATGGCTGGAAAGCGGCATCTCCACAGCCACAATCGCCACAAAGCAGATGGACACAAGAGGATTATGGGTAAATGGAGCAGAAACACAGACAGAATGCATTTCATTTACAGCATTCAGTGTATTTGGAAACAGTGTATCCATCTCTTCAGCATTCATATGCAAGCACTGAACTTAAAAAATGGTGAGTATATGTGGATCTTGTGACCATTGTGAAGGTTAATGGATTGGAAAGGTTTTCATTGGTATGCACAGAAAGAAAAACAGGCTGAATAAGTGAAGGCATGTATGTGTACATGGCAGGGTGGGATGAGGTGAATGTATTATTAGTGTTTTAGTGCTGATGAGCCACACCGAAATTTAAAACTCTTTATTACAAAGAATATTTTATCTATAAATAAATAAAATAAATAAATAAATACATAAATAATCACAGAGGAATGAATGAACAGAAAAGAAAACAGACAGAAAAAAAGATGAACAAGATGGACAAGAATGGCAGAAAATTTCAGAACAACACAAAAGAAAACAGAACAAACATACATGCAAGTCAGAATAAAGATAAATGCAAGCTTTCATATAAATAAAAAAGCATGGTTATGTGGGGATGAACAATGATAATGATGTAAAAGCTGGATGTGCTGTTACTGTGTGTCCTGCTTTACACCAGATACAAGGCTGATATAAATAAGAGCCATCCAGAAAATCAACAACCTGATGGGCAAAATATTAAGCCATTAGCTCTGACCTTGAACTGGCTTTAGCCCTGCATCATTGCTGGCTTGAACAAACTTAAAGGTTCTTTTGGTATTTTGGGAGATTAGAGCATGACATCTGATTGGTTTTCTGCACTCTCTGTCTGTACTGCACCTTCTCTCTGTTTGGCTCTCTGGATCTCTTTCTGTAGCTGATCTCTCAGCTCGGTGTTCATCTGGACTCCACTTTCCAGTTGCTGTCTGAGGAGTGATACAGCTGTGAGCTCCAGCTGCAGTGCCTGCAGCCTCTCAACACTGAAACAAAAAGCATCATTAAAATACAGGTCTCAAGTGTTTAACATCACATTACAACAGATACAAACTTTTAGGTGTCACACACACCTGTCACGCTCTTTGACGGCTCTGATGAGGTCAGAGTAGAGATGTTGCTCAGCTCTCAGAGCTCGGTTTAACTCCGTCTGCTCAGTCAGCAGATCAGACAGAGATGCAACATCCTACAAAATAAGAAAGGCATTCAACATTAGAGATGCTAACATGTATCAGCTTAAAGAATGCATGCATGTGTTCACATGTACCCGTTGTTGGCGATCTCCTCCAATGATGGTTCTTTCTCTCTGAGGGAGGGAGGAAATGCTGCATTCACTTTCACCCGGCTGGGACACTTGATCCCGGGTCAGAGGAAGTCGACTGTCCCCTCTTTGAGACAAACGCTGGTGCAGCTCCTGCAAAGAACCACAAAATCAGACTGAAGCATATACTGTAACCCAATCTCAGAGCTCATGCTAGGTGTGTGCCTTGAAAGTTTAATATTTTACGGTTTAATGTTTTATTGTCACTTTTGATCAATTTAATGCATCCTTGCTGAATAAAAGTATTAATTACTTTCAATTAAAAAAAAAAAGAATTTAACTGACCACAAAATTTTGAATGGTGGTATATGGGAGTATGATTTATACTCACAGTAATGATTTCTTCTTTAGTGTTGAGTGTTGATGTGAGGGACTCTATATTGGCCGTCTGTCCCTCTAATCGCGTCTCTAGTTCTGAGACAGTTAACTGAAGCTCTGCTAGAGAAATCTGTCACAAACACACACACTTATTTTAAAAACTTCAAATGCTGAAACACAAAAAAAAACATAAATCCATTAAGATCTCAAATTAAAGACCTTGAGCTGGTTCTCTCTCTTCAGAGCGGCGTTCAGAGCTTCTGTTTTCTGTGTGAGCTCTTTCTTCAAAACCACCGCTGATTTCTTACTGACTGTTGTTATATCCAGAGTTTCCTCACTGTTTTGCCTGCTTAGTTCAGCTACAAACACACACACAAATGTTATGTCTAGATATAATTTAAGTTGAATTTAAGTGAGGCATGGTATATTTCTGACAATACCTGTGTTTTTAAAGAAAAATCACCGTTATCTGCCCATATGTGCACCATTTCTATGAAATTGTTATATTCTTACAGGACAAACACGCTCTCACCTTCTCTCTCCTCAAGTTTCTCCTGCAGCACCTCAATGGTCTGTCTGAGCTCCAGCACCTGAGGAGGAAGAGCTTCACTTGTCTTCAATTCCAACAGGATGCGATCTTTCTCCTGTCCACGGTCTAGCAGCTTCTATTAAAACCAACAGAAGAACATTACTTGCCATTTACTTACCACAAAATGAAGGTTTTTTGCACACTAAAGCAATTCCAGTTCCGGACCGAGCAATCGATTTAAGTGTGAAAACAGCCTTGTGATTAAAAGATTACAGGTCAAAGTCTCACACTGATGAGGGCATCCTTTTCCGCCAACATTGCAAGGAGTTCAGCGGTCTCTAGGTGACCATCCTGTGTTGCTGTAGCATTCAATCTCTGTGCGTTTCTGAGCTGCAGCTGTGTGTCTGCCAGCTCCTTATGAAGATCCTGCAATTCTCCTGCACGATCATTCAGAGCCTGTACGTGACACTCCGCACTCTCCTACAAACACAAAACAGACATTTCTGAGGCATAGGGAACTATGCTTATAAGTACGCATATCAAGCATTAGTGTACAAGTGCATCAAAACCATAAAAAAAACCTCTCATTGCTTGAAATTAAAAATTAACAATATAAATGTTAATATATATATATATATATATATATATAAATATATATATATATATTGATGTGTAAATGGTAATAAAAATAAATGACATAAAATAATGTAATCCAATTAATTATGAAATTAATTAAAATATTTTTTTAACAAAACTATAATAGTATCTCAATGATAGTGAAATAACTCTGGCATTCAGTACCTTCAGAAGCTGGTCTTTGCTGCTGATTGTGGCCAGCAGGTTTTCTACAGCAGTTTGGTTCTCGGTCACTAGCCTCTCTCTGTGCTTCACTGCCTCTGACAGCATCGCCTCTGTGACCTTTAACCTCTGACTCATCTGCTCTGCGAGGTCACGACCCTGAGACTCTGATTGGTTCAGAACCCTATTGGCCATCTCCTGGAAAGTGAGGAAAAAATGTCTTCACACTAACCAAATTCTGACTTGTGTCTGCACCAAAAACTTGAGTGCGTGTTGTACCTCCATGTCTCTCGTTTTGTTGTCCAGTGCTTGCTGTAAGTGCTGTATAATGGCATCCTTCTCTCTCAGAGCCCTCTGAAGGTTCTGCTCAGTCTCCTCTTTACACCTCTGAAGATTCTTCAGCGTGTTCAACAGCTGCTGCAGCTCAAGATCTCTTTCCTTTATGAGAGCATCAAAACTCTACACAAAAAGAGAAACCATTAGCATCTGATTCTACATTGGCAACTTAAGAAACCTCTGAAGAAATGAAACATCTACCAATGCAAAATCTCTCTCTATCACACAAACACACTCTTACATTGATAGTCTCCTCGTTGTGTGAGAGCAAGGTTGTTAAGACGCTCCACGTCTCTTTCTTTCTCTCTCAAGCTCAGTTGCAGCAAATGGATCTCATTTTCTTTCTCCTCCATGGCTGCAAACTTCTCATCCAAAGCTTTCTACTCACAGACAATAAAGCACACAAAAAATCGGAAGTGATTAATATTTATGATATCTGGACTGACAACTGTTCTCATCATTCTGCTGACACAAACAGAGAAAGACAAATCATTAACAACTGGAATCATTATCTAAATTAAGCAGGTTGTTTCTGGTACTGTACCTTTAAGACGTATATCAATACAAAGGAAGAGCCACAAACCTCAAGTGCTTTCTCTTTCTCCTTCAGTCGTGCTCTCAGTTTACCCACCATGGGATCATCTTCCTCTTGAGTTCTGTTCTTCTCCAGATCTTTAACCATGTTCATATAGTCCTGAAAAAAACAGGAATGAGTAAGCGAGCAGAGAGGTGTTGTGTGCAAGCTCTCTGTGTGTATATACCTGCAGCTGCTGGTCCTTATGATTCAGGCTAGCTGTGAGTCGTTCTATGGCGTTCTGTAGTTTTTGTTCAGCAGCGCGGTTTTGTTCTTGCTGTTCTAGACGCTGCTGTTCTAGAGCTTTCTCTCTGTCAGCAAGAGCACCGGTTACCTTCTTCAACTGGTTCTGAAGATCCTGCAGTAAACAAACAAAAGTAAAAAAATAAATAAATAAATACATAAATAAATAATTTATTAAAAATTATTATTTCAATATTTGGTTCATCTGAGCATTTTAATTTATGTCACGTGTAATTTTTCTTTGTAATGATATAAGTATTTACAACCCCAAATAAAAAAGTTGGGATTGGAAAACGCAAATAAAAAAAGAAAGTTATTTCTAATACTTTGACTTGTATTTCTGCAGACAATTGAACACAAAATATCATGTTTTGTCTGGTCAATTCATGCTTTTTTTCAGACCTGCAACACATTCCAAAAAAAGTTGGGACAGTAAAGCATTTACCACTTTGTAATATTGCCATTCCTTTTCACAACACTTAAAAGACGTTTAGGGACTGAAGACACCAAGTGATGAAGTGTTTCAGGTAATTTTGTCCCATCTTCCTGCACAAGTTAATGGGCAACAGTCGGGGTTGTTGTCGCATTTTGCCCAAAATGCGCCACACATCTTATTGGAGACAGGTCGGGACTGCAGGCAGGCCAGTAGTACCCGTACCCTCTTCCTCCGCAGCCAGGACTGTAGTTGCAGAATGTGGTTTTGCATTGTCTTGTTGAAATATGCTGGACTCCCTGGAAAAGATTCCTTGAGGCAGCATTTGTGCTAAAATCTCTATGTTTTTCAGCATTAATGGTGCCTCACAGATGAAGACCTTTGCCAGGGACACACAACCCCATACAATAACAGACCCTTTTTGGACTGTTGCTGGTAACAGTCTGGATGATCTTTTCTTCTTTGCCGGAGCACACGGCGTCCATTCCTCCCAAAAAATACCTGAAATACTGATTCATCTGCACAGTACACGTTTCCACTGTGTGATGGTCATCCCAGATGCCTCCGGCCCAGAGAAGTCGACGGCGCTTCTGGACACTGTTAACATAGGGCTTCCTTTTGAGTACAGTTTTAACTGGCATGTGGAGTAACTACTATTGTGGTACTTGACAAAGGTTTGCCAAAGTGTCCTGAGCCCATGTGGTGATATCGCTTATACAGTCAGGTCCATAAATATTGGGACATCGCCTTCTAACATTTTTGCTCTATACACCACCACTATGGATTTCAAATGAAACGAACAGATGTGCTTTAACTGCAGACTGTCAGCTTTAATTTGAGGGTATTTACTCCAAATCAGGTGAACGGTGGGAATTACAACAGTTCATATGCCCCCTGTTAAGAAAAAGTAATGGGACAAATAATAATCATAAATCAAACTTTCACTTTTTAATACTTGGTTGCAAATCCTTTGCAGTCACACAGCCTAATGCATAGACACACCAGACGCTGGGTTTCATCCCTGGTGATGCTCTGCCACCTCTACTGCACTCCTTCCTGCTTGTTCTTGGGGTATTTTCCCAGTTTTGTCTTCAGCAAGTAAATGCTGCTCATATTAGTGATGACTTGGAGCAACTACTTCTTTCCCTTCAAAAACTCTTTGTTGCTTTTGCAGTATGCTCATTGTCAGCTGTGAAGCGCCGTCCAATTTGAAGCATTCAAATGAGCTAATATTGCACCACTGAATTCATCCTGCTGCTTTTGTCAGTGCACAATCACACATACCTGATATTTCTGTAGTTTGGCTTTATGAAGGGCCTCTCGAGCCTTAGCCAGAGCCTGATCTTTCTCCTCAAGATCACCAGATAGATCCTCAATCTGAAGAGACAGAAATAAAGAAAGAAGGAAAAATACAGGTAAACCTCATTTTATAGTAGTTTTTGTTGTCAAAAGCATTCTAGTTTTTGGTGAAAAATCAATTAATTTGAGATTGTTTTCAAATACATTATAAAACCATTGTCAAGTAAATACCACATTAACAAAGAAAGATTGCTTAAATTTAAACCCAACTGTAAAACATTTGCTTCAGATTTATGTTTCTATTATCATTAGTTCAATAAAATCTTCAATAAAAAAAGTAAAAAAATCTGGCATTTAGAAACATTTTAATATAAATTGACATTTTTATTTATGTACTCGTTTCATTTTCCTCTGAATTTCCCTACTTGTTTTGTTCTCTAACACTGTATTTTTATTGATAGAAAAAAAGAAGAGAAGAAATCAATTAGTTTCAATGTTTGACTGGATCATACCTCTTTCTCCTTCTCTTTGAGAACCAGACTGAGGCCCTGGATGGTTTTGTCTCGTTTCAGAGAGTTCTTCTTCTCTGCAGCCAGTTCGACCTCTCTCTCCTGCAGCTCATCAGAAAGAGCCTAAAACACAGAAGAACACAATACTTTGCTGTTAATTCAATGACAATTTTCTGCTTAGAAATCATGTATGCATGGAACCAATTTCTAAAATTATTACTGGCAATGTTAAAGAGGCTAATGTAATTTTTGTTATTTTAGTATTATTGAGATTTTCAAATTTTCTGTTTTCATTTTGGTTTAAGATTTTAGTACCTTCGTTGTCTGTTTTTTTCTTTTTTATTAGTTTATTCATTTTTATTTCAGCTTTAGTTTTTGTTGTTTTAGTAAATCAAATTAAACTAAATGAAAAGGAAACTAGCTGAAATAAATTTCAAGTTTCTAATATGTCATATATCAGTTAAATACGATTTAATTATATTATTTCAAGTAAGGAAAATGTTTTTTATGGTTTTAATTTATGTTAACAATAAAGTATTTACCTTCTTTTCTCTCTCGGTTTCTTCTAGTGTGTGTTTGAGGGTCTGGTTGCTGCTCTTGGCCGTGTTCAGTTCTTCAGTCAGCTGTCTGGTTTTCTGCTCCAATCTGCTCAATTCATTCTGCCTTTCAATAAACACCTGCAACAAACAAAAACATGTATTTAATTTGCCGCTAAAAACTGTTAAGCAATGCCCTAACATACTAGGTATAATTTGAAAAGGCAGAGAGTCATCAAAATCTGTGTATAAGCGGTGTACCTCCTGTTTAACAGGTGTGTATTCATCATTAAAATCCTCCTCCAACTCTCTCAGACTTCTCTCCAGCCTCAATTTCAAAGACACACCACTGTGGGCGTTTCCATGTGAATAACTTGGATTTTTTAACACTGGAATCTTGCTACTGTTGCATCGTGGGACAGGCCGCACTCCTTGCACACTCTTCAAGAGCTGTAGTATATCACACACCAGCGAGGTCGTTTCTAAGGTTGTGGGGGTGGAGCCTCTCAGTGGGCGTGTCTGTCTGAGGGGTGATGTACTGATGAGGGCGTGGTCATACTGCTCCAGGGCCACCGATTGGAGGGAAGTTGACCGTGAAATCAAAGCACTCTTCTTATTTATGACGTCCAAATAGTCTCGACTAAGAGAGCGAGGTCGGGTTACCGGCACGCCAGCGGTTTTTGAATTTAGACATGAAGAAGAATGTAATTTCGAACGTTGAGAACAATCTGTTTTACTAAGCGGATCAAGACTCACACACCTCCTCAATTGACCTTTAAACAACTTCTGTTGGCTGTCACCACCTGAATTCACAGAAACAAGCCCTTGACTTCTTCCTAGGGTGTCCTGGATGCTGGCAATCCGTGTTTGTTGCTGCTTTGGTTGAACTGGTTGAGGTCGCCGAATGCATTGCAGCTGTTTTGGAGTATTGAAGCTTGCTCCAGTCTGAACTTCCCGTTTAAGAGGTATGTTTCCACCTATTTTGAGTTGGTTATGTTGTCTGTATTTGTTTGTGATTTGCGCTTTCAGTCCATCTCTCTCGTTCTGCATCCGTTGCAGCTGAGCAGCGTGCGTTTCCTGCAGCTGTCCAATGGCGACGTCGCATTGCACGATACGCTTCGAGTAAAAACACACATTTTCCACAGAGAAACTCGCTGCGGCCGTCTCGTTGCAACTCCAAGGCCAACACGTGAGAAAGGATGACCGCCAACCTCAGACGGCCACATGCGCTGAACAACCAGCGACACTGACCGCCCTGCACACACACGCCACATACACGGCATGGGTCACGCATGTTCACCAGACCGACACTAAAATTTTCTGATCTGTACGCATACTATCTTCCTATGCATCTGCCTCGGTGTCTTTCTGTCCGTCTTGCTCTGCACTGAATCTGAACTGACTACGCTCTGCCCACACGCAGATTTAAACCCTTTAATCCACAAACACACACAGGAAATCCTTTGGGTGATGTGCGCAACGTCTGTTAACACACACACATACACAGTAATCCACTCAGCTCAGCAGGCGTCCGATGAGAAGAGTTGTATTTGGGCCACTGATGCTCCTGCTGTGTCTTAAGGATGTTGCAGGTCACACTTATGCATGGAACATATGCGTGAAACAGTAGATTTCTGATGATCCGAACAAACCCCCAAACACCAAGTATTAATCTTTGATGCATAACTAGTGCCACAAAGTTTTTGCTATAGATATAAATAATATCTTAGATTGCACATCTCTGTTCACCTGAAAATCTCACAGATTAGCACTGAAGGAGGGACCTCAGCCATATCTACAGAGTAGAATATCAGAAATTTTAGAGTGGACTCTTGACATTGGCCAGAACACATAACAACCAACTAGCAATGACTAAAAATCACTTACAAACCTCAAACTATTGCATGTCGAACACCCAGAATATCCTAACGTCAAAAGTTTCAAAAAGTTGAACCCAAACAAATGCACACAACTATCCAAACTTTTAATGTTTGATTTCCATTTGCCACAGTCACAGACTGCTGTCAATCTGCTAATCCAGTTTACCACATTGCCCTTCGACAGGGTTCTCATACTCTTTGGCTTTCCTGTCAATTTTTAATTACGACATAGGACTTTTACTGATAATTTTACAGGGATTACTAAGGGTGCACCAGATTGATGAACAGATTTAAACTATTATGCTTATGAGTGCACAAAGAAAAACCCTGAAAATGTAATGCTGCTGGAATGGATGAATCAGAATTCAATTGCTTCAAGCCCCTTTACAATAATTTTCTGTCATGTAGGAAATAGCCGCCCAATGAATCACACAGGCCGATATCATCATGCTGGCTTGCTTACAAGCAAATTTTACTCTTTAAAAGTACTCACAAAGAGGAATATTCTGGTAACACAATGTGACCAACTGTCTGCTTACCTCTTTGTCTCTTTCTGCATTTTCTCTCCCACGGTCTAGTTCTTCCCTAAGAGCCTGTAAAATAAACAAAACATTACTCTGAGTTTGTTCATGTGCGTTACAGATAGCATTAACCTTGATGTATGAAAGCTGTTGTGCTTTACAAAACTAATGCCAAATTTACAATGCAAAAGTAGCACAAAAGCACTTCTGAACTGGAAATTAGGGGTCTTTAGACAGACTGTGTAATGAGATGGAATAAATGCATTTACACAGCACTGTCAACTGTATACTTTTATACTAGAGCCTGAAGTGAGTCAGAGCAGGTATAACTTAAACTGGCTTTTATGCAGCATTAGGAATTTTGAGCAGGCACAGAGCAGCCATAACTCAGCTGTGTAAAGAAGCCTTAAAAGACTAACCTGTAGCTGACTGTCTTTTTGGCCAATAAGGGATTTCAGCTGTGCCATCTGCTCTGCCATTGGCTGTTTTGGGTCATTGCTCCGAAGCTCTCCAATCATGGCGTCTTGATTCTTGAGTGACACCTTTAGCTGCTCAATAGCACTTTGGAAATCATATCAGGGATATGTTAATAGTTACACTTTTATAATGTAAACTGATGTTTCAGTAATTTAATTTCTTTCTGAATCACCTCTCCTTTTCCTGAAGGGCCTGCTGGAGCTCTCTGACCCGTTCGGGGTTGGAGCCTGAATCAGCTGAGGGTCCTGATTGTTTGGCAGCTTGCAGCTCTTTCTCCAATCCAAGATTCTTCAGCTTCTCCTGTTCAGCAATGGTGGCCATGCTTTCCAGCTCCTCTTGGGCGGCTTGCAGAGACTTAAGAGAAAGAGAAAGCAACGACTAAAGATGGAGGACACATTCCCAAGCATTTGTTATAAACATTGTAGGGTTTGTTTTACCTCCTCGAGTTCTTGAATCCGAGTGCTGAAAGCTTCTCTGAGTGAGTGCATTTCTCTCTGCATTTTCTCTCTGCCATCATCAACACCTCGACTCGCTAAACTCTCTAAAGCTTTCCTACACACACAAACACACACCATTTAGATGGCATGTCTTATATCTATTGCCTTCTACATGTGTTCAATTTTAAACATTTCACCTGAAAGCACAAATGAGTAATAACCAGGTCCAGTTATTTTTCAATATTATACGCCATATCAGTAAAATAGACTGAAATTAATGAAAAAAATAGAACTTTTTTTTAAACTGTGATTTTTCTGTCCCAATTAAAGAAAAAAGAAGTTGCAACTAGGTAATGAATTCCCAGTCAATCAGAACAATTTGATGTTTAATGGCTATGTGGAATTAAATTTTGGACCAATCAAATTTGACTATGGGTGGAGCTACACTTTAAAACTGTCAAACAGAAACAGATAAAAACAAAAATCAAGAGAGAAAATGTAGCAACTGTTTCAGCAAACAATCATCAAGATGAACAAGGAAGAAACAGGATTTATCACTTGATGCTCTATCATGTCGTACCCATGATTAGTAAAAATAGGAAGTAAACAAGTGGGCAGGACTTACGATGCGGACACAAGCAGTTCTTGTTTCTCAGCCAGGTCTCGTTTCATTGACTCCACCTCCACCTTCAGCTCAATGTTCTACACAAACAGACAAGTTACTTACAATAATAAAAAACTGAGATCAACAAGCACAAAACAACTGCTTGCTTTAATATGAAGGGATGAACTATGTCACGTGTGCACTTGTTTGTATGTGACTGTGTGTGTCAGTCACCGTTTTGTATATGTCCTCGGTGGAGTCGTCACATTTCTGCTGCACACGTTCTTCCAGAAAATAGATCCTGAGCTTCAGGTTGAAGTTTTCCTTCTTCAGAGCTGTGATTTGCTGCAGGGGTAATACAGAAATTATTCCCAAAATACTCCTTATTTACACACAGACAATACAAACAAGAAGAAAATGTACCCGAATCTTCCATTTAAGCAATATGTGTGGAATACTTTAAGGAACAAATTGGAATTTATACTCTAATTCACAAAAAAATAGTAGTTTTCCTGTGACATTCATGAAAGTTCAGATTCATGAGCAAGTGATTCTTTTGAGTCAGATCTTACAAATGATCTAGTTCACAAAACCAGACTAAACGACTCATTCACGAACTGGAGAAAACCTTCTTCATTTTGGCTGAACTTTCCTTCATACTGAAATGTTTCTGAATATTCAGTGCTTCCTCATTACAATATTCAAGCTCATTCATGAATAAACATAAGGAAAGCTGTTCTCCAAATAACTGAAAGAGAGATGGGGAGGGAGGAGACGAGAACTAAAAGAGAAACAGAGCGACTATAACAGGCTGTGTGCGGGTCAGTAATAAGGGTTGGTGTGTGTGTGTGGGTCAGTAATAAGGGTTGGTGTGTGAGTGTGTGTGTGTGTGTGAGAGAGAGAGAGAGAGAGAGAGAGAGAGAGAGAGAGAGAGAGAGAGAGAGAGAGAGAGAGAGAGAGAGAGAGAGACTGGCAGGGCAGTGAACTGTGCGTCATTGTACTCCAAGCGTTTTTCACTTCAACATCTGGGGCAGAAAGAGGGGGAAGGGAAGAAAGATATACAAATAGAACGAGAGAGTGTGGAATAACCACAAAAAAATAAAAATGTATAGCCTGAATGCACTGTAAGTCGCTTTGGATAAAAGCGTCTGCTAAATGCATAAATGTAAATGTTATGGATTACAGACTCATATTTTTACCAGAAGTGATGGCTTAATGATGGATTTCTTTCCTACAAACACACAGCTTTTGACTTCACAAGGTGTGAATTGATGGACTGGAGTGGTGTGGATTACTTGTGGATAGGGCTGGGTGATAATTCGATAACGATAATTATTGCGATATAATTTTCCTCGATAAAACGATATGAAGAGTTCGATAAATGTTCGATATAATGTTTATGCACCAAAAGCGGAACGAAACAGCGCGCCTCATTTGAATCGCGCCACACAGACTGTTTATTCGCTCGGATCAAAGTCAAACTGAGCGCGGCGTGAGCTAACTAGAGCAGATGCGTTTAGGTCACGCGAGCATTAAACAGCGCTGTGAGATCCAGTGTGAAGCGCTTGAATTCAGGGTGAACACAAATGACTCTGTGATTTAAACTAATTTAGAGCCAAACAGGAGAAACACTGCATGCAATGAGACAACGTCAGAAGGCACCATTTCAGTCTACACCGCCATCATTTACCATGGATTTACTGTAGTAACACTCACTGCACACATGGTATTGTGGCAGAAATGTGGGATATTCACATTGAATTTTATTACAGGAGTAATTTCTGTATATAATTATAAAGTATGTATTTGTGATTAAGCTATAGCAATGTGTGCATTTATACTGAATGTTTTTAGACTACTGTTTTTCATACAATCATAGGCTACCTAAAAACCAGGCCTATAGTTATATTACATTACCATGGTATTGAGGTGTTATATGTGTGGTTTTAACTGTGTTTATCATGATTTAAATGTTTCTGCTACTATGTGAGACCAATGCTTATTATTGCATCAAAAAAAAAAAAAAAAAAAAAAAAAAAACTTTGTCAGAATAAATTTAACCATATAAAACTGAGGTTGGTACAATTTTTACAGATGTTACTGATTTTAAAAATGAACAAAAATGTACCTCTGCATCCTCAACTCAAGCTACTATCAACTGTGCATTTCTTAAGAGACAAAAAAGTGATATTATTATATTATAGGGCCCTATATCCGTTTTATTAATATTATCAGGCAACCTAAACCTGTTTCTTGATTTGAAACAATATCACTCATTAGAACATGCAGCAACTAAGAAATTAATTTTTCTAGTTAGATATTTATTTTAAGGAAAATTAATGGTCTGGTTTCTACAACTTTCACTTTGGAGCAAAAATCTGGTTTAAACTTGAAAGAAATAAAGATTTGACATTTATCGTGATAATTATCGATATCGACTGATATGAAAAAAATTATCGTGATCATTTTTTTGGCCATATCGCCCAGCCCTACTTGTGGATTATTGCAATTTTTTTAATCAGCCGTTTGGACTCTCATTTTGACGGCACTCATTCACTGCAGAGGATCCATTGGTGAGCAAGTGATGTTATGCTACATTTCTCCAAATCTCTTCCAATGCAGAAACAAACTCATTCATGCCTTGGATGGCCTGGGGATGAGTAAATTTAAATTTTTCACATTTAAATTTTTGGGTAAATTATTCCTTTAATCTAAAATTGAGCAGGTTTACTCAAACTTATGTCTTTATTAGCTCATAATCAAAAGGATTTAGTTCCAAATCAATAAACAAAAAAAGCAAGAAAACTATGTTTAAATGCGATTAAGAAATGTTCATGATAGACATGCTGAAAGATAGTTAAGGAGTTTACATACAACGTGAAATCAAGGAAATCTACGTGTGTTGCTTTGTTTTTTCATAAACTGTACTGTCTGCTACGAAAAGAAAAACTTGTTTAAAATAATGTTTCACATTTCAGAATGTTTCAACACCTAGTAAGCTGCCTACCAAGACAGCATTTAGGCATCATATGCACAGCTGCCTAAAAAGTTCACCAACTTTCTCTCTGTCTCAACAAAACAAACAAAAGCAAACATTTTGATATTGTTGTACTTACGTTCTCATAATCTTTCATGGTCAGAGCTTTGGCTGGAGACATCCTCTGCCCTGGAAACAGAGGCGCTGCAGACGACAAGACAACAGATGAACAAATGAACAACAAACACACTTCTGTTCACTTCAGAAATGATCATTGTCTCACTTATTTTCATTTGACCCTTTGAGGCTTTGATGAAAATCTGATTAAGACCATGTGGTTTGATACGTAAAGAGAGAAATACAACAAGTGTGTCAGACTGTGTGTCTTCATTACAGAGTTAAAGGTAAAAGGCTGGAGGGAAGAACAAAATAATGGTCTTTTCATCTTCTTCTTTTACATAAACAGTCTCGATGATTCAACAGAGGATAAATGTGCTAAAGTACACAGATCTACGTCCTTAAAAGAATCTGCAAAACAGTTAAAAAGCACCAATTTCTCATTTGTGTTTTCTGTTTAGATTACATTATGAGACATGGGGGTGTTTGTACCTGTCATGTCGTCCATGCTGAAGTTGCCGCTGTTCAGAGACTCTGGCAGTCTGGAAATACTGCAACAGTTTAAACATATATTTTTAAAAAAGCAAAACAGCAAGACATATACACTGCAACCACAACAAAGCCACAAAACTGTCAGCGTTCATCCATGAAGCAGGTGCAAATATCCAGCGGTTACACTCAACACTACAGCGTCTATTCTATTTTACTATCCATCATGGAAACACACACAAACTCTGAGAGGACGGACAATGCATACGTCTGTGGACGCTTTTCATAACCCAACCTCAAGGCAGGTGCAGAAATAAAGTGTGTGTGCTTTCATAACCGTTTTAAAGAGCAGCACTGGCTACAAGCGAGAGCATGATGTAAGCAGGCCGTCAGAAACTAATGTGAATGTACAGATTAAAGCATGTTTATGTTGTGTTTGTGTGTATTTGCTGTAACTCTTGGCTTCCTAACAAGTTCAATCTCCTTTGCTCCTCTGACAGTCACCCAGACCTACGGCAAGCCCGTTGGGACACTCAGCACACTGGACTTACATAAGACTGAGCAGCTGTCAAACAGAAGAGCCTCGCAGGTCTAAGCATCTGATGCTTTCTGCATCCAATATCTCAACCTAACCAATTTATAGGCCAATATTTGAAATTAGTGGCATTGGCTGATTCATGTCATTTTATTTAAAAGTATTTCAAATACTTACATTTGAAAGTATATAATTTTCGAAATCTAACTTGTAAATTAGCCTAACAAGGCATATGATTAGCCTATTTTGAAATATTTTGAGTAAAATAATATTCTGAATAAAAAAAGAATGTGTATATTCATTTTAATTCATACATTTGATTACTAATAAGTTGGATTATGTAATTTAAATATAATAAAAATTAACGTTGCTTGTTTGTTTTTCAAATACTAGAGTGAAGAACTCAAGTTTTATTCATATTTTGAATTGAGTTTTTAATCTTACATTTTCTATTTTCATTGCAATTTCAGCTTTATTAGTTTTTAGTTTTTTATCTCTATACAGTTTATTAAATTTATTTCAATTTATTTTTAGTTTTTTTAGTAGGCTATAAATTTAACTACATGTTGCACTGGCAACTAGGCTAGCTGAAATTATCTTTTAAGTAACAAAAATGTTTAATCATGTTTAAAATAGATATTGACCAACATAAATATTTTGAGTTTAAGTGGTACTTTAAGATCTAGAGACCGGTTACTGATTACTGGTTGATCTCTAGTTTAGAGCTCTAGTTATTTCCTCTCAAATCAGCCATATGTCCATATCAGCATCAGCCACTGAAAAAACCCAACACAAATCCCAAATAACCACTACATCCTGTGTGTGTTTACAAAAATGCAGCCTAAAAATACAACTACCATAATATACATATAGCATTCATGAGACCACATTCATGTGGAGACAATAGCAGGTGCAACTTTGCTAAATAACAATGTAAACAGTGTCTCTCAACACCACTATCTGTTTATTTTAATCTACAGTATTTTGAGCAGGATGGATAAAGCCAAACAGGTACAATGCCTTCAACACATCACAGCCAAACAACTTCCTCTTCTCACGTTTTCCTGCACCGTTAGCATTGTGCTAGCCACAGGAAGACACACACAAACTATTATATAACTGTCTTATGGGTTCACATACGAGTTAGTCTCAGAATTGTATTTAAATTGGTTAAAAGCTCCTCTCAGATATCAGAGAATCAAGCAGCTGACTGCTATCAGCTTTCGTCTCGTGTTTCCCCACAGGCTCACCACCTGCTTTCTAAAGGTGACACTGCAATTACACAACCATCAGGACAGCACAGACGGTCTCTAACTTGACCATCAAACCCAAGAGTCCTTCAACTCCTGCCCATTAGAGACCTGCTGCTGAACTTGACAAAGTCTGAGCTCTGAAAAAAGCAGTGATCTACTACAAATACACAGCTGCACATCTACAGCACTAACTCTATACACAAGCAGCACAGGTGTAACAGAGTTACAACCTACCTACATCAGTCCTTCATGTTCACAAGGCCACAGAAAGGTAAAATATAGAGATCAATGCGTCAGATAATAAACAGGAGCGCTGTTCCGCTATGTGCCGTTTCCAGGAAGGAAGTAATATGTTTTCTACTATGACAGCGCATGATCAACACATAACAGCAGCTAGAGACTCTCTCTGTCTGTCAGCATTACTCAACAACACAACTAAAGCCACTTTGGAAACTGAAACTGAATGCAATGTGTTTAATGCTTTCTGTGCAATTAATGCATTGCTCTAATAAACTAACTCTTCAAGTCTGCTTGAATTTGATCTGGTCTGCATTCAATGCATACTACTTTATTAACTACACTATTGTTTAATGCAAATATACATCTATTTTAATGCATGACACATCCAGTTTAATGCAGACGGCTATATTTAATGCACTGCATTTGATGCATACAAAACGTTATTAATACATTACATTATAATTATTTAATGATCCCTGTCAGATCACGGTTTGTGAATGTATTGACTCTCCAAAATATTTTCCTCAAACATTGATCCGACTCCTGAACGCAGTAAACAATGTCAAAAACAGCCTCGTGTGCCCAGATGCTTTAGAGATCGAGTCCCTGCTATATTTAACTAAGAGGATCATGTGTGTTTTGTTTTTAACATGAAGTCTGTGAGATTCAAACTTAAACTTCACACACATGATCAACAATATATTAATAACCACAAAAGCTGGATTCAGACTTTTTTAGATTCAATACAAACAGAACATATTAATGAAAAATATTAAACATTCTTAAGTATAACGTACACATATTGGAAGCGCATTTATTTATGAATTGAAACTCAATGAAACCAACTAATAGACTTTTAGAAATTCGTCTTTGCAGCTGTCAAGAACACATATAACGTTAACTGTCAGACGGATGAAAGTGTAAGACATAAACAAAAGCAACAAATGCATAATTTCTGAGATAATACAGAATGAAAGCACCCCATTCGCCACATAAATCATGATAAAGGTTAAATGAAGTCATACAAATCTAAAACAATTATTTATCTTAACGACTTCGGAGAATAGTTTAACGTGCTGTAATTCTAACGTTAGCTCATCTCTATAACGTTAGCTTTATCTGTCGAGTGTATTACTACTAAACATTTTTAAATTCTAATGATGAATAACAGATTGAAAACATTTGGTAGGAACTGTTTTCGCAATTATTTTAAATGTTTTCTCTCCTCGTGCTAACATGCTAACGTTACCTGACAGACTCAGACAGAAATTAAAAAATAAAGCGCTTCACCTCAGATTGATGTCAAACGGCAGCGTTTGATCCTCTCCGACCACAGAATCCATTCTGGATCGAAATAAGAGTGTTTTGTTTTATCTGTGAACAATATTTCTCTCAAAACATGATGCCCGTTGTATTATTTTTGAACTGTGAGCGGTAGATTATGAATGTAATTTCAAAGCAGACGTTGGAACCGCCATTTTAAAATCCGTGACATCACCGTGCGAGCACGCGCAAAGTTTAAGGAGTTGGGCGGTTCTCGAAATTCCATTTATTAGGTATTTATTATTTATTATTAAATTATTTATTAGGTATTGTTGAATCCTACAGGGAAACTTATAAATATTAATTCATTATGGTGATATCGCCTGGTAACCTTTCAATAGTGAGGGTTTATTTTGTGAATATTAAAAAGATTTCGTGGCGATGAGTGCACTGCGTTGCTGAGGCGTGCAAGATGATTGGACAGAAGAGGTCGATTAGCCCGCCTCTGCTTAACTCCTATTGGCTGTCAAGTCGATTGTGGGCGTCAGGCTGTAAGCAAAGCATGAAAATGGACTGCCCGAACAGTCATGAAATCTTTCAGAAATGATTTTTTTTAAACTGTCGAATTATATATGGATTGAAATAACCTTTAAATCATTAATTAATAAGACATTGTTGAATTTGATTTTAATAACCCAATGGAATTTAGTAGAATAAATGAATAAGATTCTGAATAACTTTAAACTCATTTATGAGTGAGTTTAACATTAATCACATATTAATGGAGATTTAAAAATTATGTGAATATCACACATTTATTGTAATTCTAATTGAAGAGCAATAACAGTACAGATAATATTGTAAACATTAAAAAAGGTTATGAGTCTGTTTCATCTATGTTTTTAAATATGTTTTTATTAATATGATGTATATTTCATGTTAGCAACTGTAACCGTAAATGTCTTGCTTGTACCGTAAATACACTATCTACTGCCATCTGCTGGCAGGAGACATTAAATACAGAATCAGATGAGGTTTAATAGCACAGGATGTTTTCCTTGTTTACAGAAGAAATGTTTAGGTGAAAGGAAAACGTAAGCCATTCTTCAACCTTTTTTTTCTTCAACAGCCATAAATGATATCTACAGAGATGGGTAGCAGCTAGGGGCGGAGCCAGGGGGTGGCCAGGGGACCCCTTTGGCCACCCCACTCAAAACTTTTTTTCTTGACAAGAAATGCATTTATTAAGTCATGCAATTACCAAAAAGGCGATTAAAGCTGCAAACTTCATGCATATATATGCATCATATTATAGAACGTCTCTCAAATGCATGTAGGCCTACTAAAATATCACAATAAAGCTGATATGTATTTTTTATTTGTAATTTAATGCACAAGTAAATGTGAGCACAGTGCACTTTTACTAGAAAATATGCGCTATTCTTTTATTTATAAAGAACAAGTGAAAATGAAACCATTTAAATGCATAACTCATATTACTCAAATGCATAGGCTAACTCATTTTACATTCTGCCATTTACAGTTGTATGTGCTGCATGTTGATTCAGGCCTTTTTCACATTCTTCACTATCTGCATGTCTCATCCATGAGTATGCAATGATGGAGAACAAGCTTTTGGGGGTTTTAAGAACCAGAACCAAGTGGACAGAGCTTTACAGCTTTAGTGAGCTCCTTTATTAAAATACCTGGAGGTGAGGAATAATACACAAATTGTCATATACTTGATCTAATTAAAGACAGTCCTGTACTTTATAGACAAACACATTTTTATATTACAATATCTGCCACTGATGGGTAGAGTTTTAACACTCTTGAAAACCAACTGAGTGAGGGTTTCATTTCAAGTCCAACACCGAAAAAAATTGTGGTCAGTGGAAAGTCCCAACCACTGAAAAACAAAAACCTGCGTGTTATAAGAAAATGTGGGTCTGCATGTGTGTGTGCTTGTGAAACGTGTGTCAGTGGTTATGTGGGTTTCACTAAAAACCTCTTGCCTTCTTGTAGCCTACATTTCTCTGAATAATTGTGTATGCTAAAGGTCTCGAATGTACACTGCCCTACAAAAGATTGGAAACGCCCTAGAAAAGTGGGGTTTTGGACAATATTGGCATGAATCCTTTTTAATTTGTGATAATTTTGCACTGATAAGGGACAACACAAACTGTGAAAACATATTTTATTACATAAACAGTTTATACATAGAAAAAACTTCAATTTTGGATTCATCAAAATATCCACCATTAGCAGCTATTACAGCTCTACATAATCTGGGCATCCGAGCTGTCCGTTTATTCAAACATTGACTTGATATATTACTCCAAGCCTCCTGAAGGTTTGCCCAAAGATGTTTCACACTGGTTGGACACTTCTTACGGACATCACGGTCCAGTGTAGCTCAATTGGGTTGAGGTCAGGTGATTGGGGAGGCCATTCCATGACATGATGCCAGCTGACTGTTTCCTCTCCAAATAGGATTTGCACAGCTTGGAAGTGTGCTTGGAAGTGTGCTATCGTCCAAAACCCCGCTTTTCTAGGGCGTTTCCAAACTTTTGGAGGGCAGTGTACATGTGAGCAGTTAATTATATTCATGATGTTCCTCATTTCAAACTTTTAAAGATTAATTTGATCTAAAATGACCTACAATGAGGAATACAACAAGCAATTAATTTTAAGGAAGCAATAACAAGAGAAGAGCTATACACACAGATTCTGGAAGATGTTTGAAACTGATGTTTGATTGCTGACCTTATAATTATGCAATATTTTAAAATAAAGGGTCCAAAAGGGATTTTTGCAGCAATGCCATGGAAGAACCAATCTGCGTTCTTCAAAGAACCTATGGTACATTCTTAGAAGAACCATTTTTTAGTGTGAAAAATATTTTGATAATCTAAAGAAACTTTATTCCAAAGAAGTTTTTGTGGAATGAAAAAAAATTCATGGATATTAGAGGTTCTTCTTCATGAAAGCATACAATAAAGCACCTTTATTTTTACGTGTTGTTGGGTCCAAATGTCTGTAATATCCATTAAAATGCTTCATTTTTTTTAAATAGTCTTCTTCTATTACTTCTATTAGTCTTATATTATCACAAAATAGTCAGAAAATCATTTTGCATGAAACATTTAATTGAAAAATGCACTTGAATTTCAGTATTTCTTAGCATCTAATATGTTGGCAGCACTGGAGTATGAACTTCACAAGTTTTTCAGAATATTTAAATGTTCAGTGTATTCACATGCTTAAATGAAGGTTCTTACATCATGTTTTTAATCAAATGATTTCAGACAATACCATCTTTCTTTATAATGCACAGTCATTTATTAAAATGCTGATGTGAGAATCATTGCTTCTGGATTCAGTGCAGCAGGATGAAGGAGAGCAGAGAACAGCAGAGGAACAGGAAGCTCTGAGTGATGCTCTCAGCACCGTTACACAGGTTCCCTGAACAACATGTGATGTTCCCATAAGAGTCTAAAATCCGTCCAAGCTCCCGATCACAGGCAGATTTCGATGCACATCCTTTGATAGCCTTTAAAGTTTCTATTAACATGTAAGAAAACAGAAGTCAAGTGCCACACACATCTAAAGTGGCCTATATATACTGTATTCAAAGAATTTAAAAGACCTTTGATTCAATTCATTGTATGTTATAGGTCAAAATTCCCAATAGGGAAATAACAGTTTATGAGAAGAAAACTCCTACATTCTTACCATTTGCTTTTGTAGTAAAGCAGTGGTTTTCATCCCCCCAACAACTCATTACTTTTGAGCAGCCCTTATCATCACAAGTGAAACATTTCTTTCCATTGGGGTTACGAGAGGTTGAAGAAAAACCTGAAAGATTTGTAAATAAAATATTACATTGCAATCAAACAACATTTCCTCAGCTGCCGGATTAACATTCAAGTGCACTAAAAAAAAAAAGAAAGCACACAAAACTGCCCATTTTTCCAGATTTACTATATAATTCCATAGCATTCCAAAACGTATCTTAATGCTTTTTAATGTATAAGACATAAATATGTATGTTTTTTAAAAATAAATATATTTTTCAACTGTGGTATACTTTGGTAATTTGGCACTTGGTTTTCATAGTCAAATGAAGAATGATACCTATAGCTTTTTTTTTGATTGCAAGGTTTGGTGTAACAGCACTGGGCATAAAACATCTTTCTCCAGCAGCCTGTGCTAAAAGACCAGCTTTTACATTCATGTGGCATAGCACAGCTCCAAGAAAAGGTTTCCTTCGGGGGAGCTGCATAAAAAAGAGAGAAGAATGAATGAGAAGAATGGCAGAAACAAATTTGCACTGGAGTGATTTACACTGGAGTAAATATTTGGGTTTTGGAGTAAACATATTATTTCTACTATAATATAGTGAAACTTGAGAGAAAAAAAAAGAGAAAATATCTATAGTTTTAAATGGCCATCAATAGATGGATACTAGAATCGTAGCACTATACCTGTCTTGCTCCTACATGTAGCTTGGTTGAGCTTTGGGCGAGTCGAGTTTCCGATCCTTACCCATTCCTCTGTCAGGTTTCTATACCGTCCTATCACAACAAACAATATGACACGCCTTGTAAAATTTTGAAATAACATATTACAATAATACATGGAATACTTACATTTATTTAAATTAACTAGTGAAGGCAAAAATAGTGAAAAACAAGAAATGGCAACCAGTAACATGACTTAAGATAAAACATTTCCTTCATGCTTTCAAATAAAATTTGTGTCCAAAACTCTTGATTTTAAAAGAATAAAACAAAACAAAACTTTGCCAGTACCAGTAAATTATAACAGTAAAAGCGCACTTCATCATACTCAACTTACCAAAGTAGTCTACTGTTTTTGTACTTGCACACTTGGTATGTTTATCATTACATGTTTTCCATTTTGTACAAGTATCTCTTTGTTGATCCTGGCAATCATAACAGTTTAGAGAGAATCCTTAAATGACAAACAGACAGAGAGAGGCATTCAGTGTCATCTATTTACATCACAAAATATATTAAATATGCTGTATGTTTTCTGTACCTCCAGTGAGAAGAATGAAAAGAAGAACGATGGAGACTAGCAGATGCATCTTGTGATGGAACAAGAATGAACAGACAATGCTTTCATTTGCCTTTTATGTCTGCTCAAAAATGGGAGGGTTTTGCACACCAGTATCCCACATCAAAAACATCAAGACACTGATGCTCAACCCCGTTCTACAACCAATTACATTTGTGATCATTTAGACAATAAACAACCTGCAGAAAAACCATGCTTCTGCAGCCAGTTGTAGCAGGAAAAGTGGTCAAAACCATCAAACCAGCTCACCTGACCAGCAGAAACCAGTGTGGTGGGCCTGGTCGATTTATCAGCAGAGTAAGAAAAGTGAAAATGATGATTTACTCGCCCTCACGTCTTTCCAAACCTTTCTTTAGTGGAACACAATATAGCAGAATGTTCATGCTGATCTTTTCCATCGAATTAATGTAAATGAACTCTGCCTTTCAAGTCTTCTGAACTCAAATGATGGTTTAGTGTGAGAAACAGACAGGAATTCAGTTCTTCATGATTGAGATAGACTTGGATTACGATCTGTTCCACACATGAATCTACTGAATGACTTCAGAATACTTGGACTGTACTGCTTGAGTCATGTGGACTATTGTGATGGTGCTACTACTGTGTGTTGAAAGGCTGAAGGGCGTTTTCCTCCAACAAGAACTCAATGAGTGCAGGTTAACTAAATTACAAAGTGAGGCAGTTACAGGTTTCAATTTGACATATGGCCAAAAGATTATTCTTTTCTCTTATGTTTTGCAGGCGTTGTTAAAGTAAAATGTTACTGTTTTTCTACAGCAAAATTGGCCAGCTTTATTTCACTAGCAAAAAAAGTGTTTGCTTATGTTAAAAGCTGCATGTTCAAAAGCTGCTTATATCTACACAAACAGACCAGAAAATTCTAACAAGTAAATGAATAGCAATGCATGATCAAGCGTTGCCCCCTGCTGGATACACTGGACATCTCATTTCTCATGGCTTGAAGAAGAAAAACAATGCCTGCATAGCAATGTGCTTACTATCCATCCTAAATTCTATGTGATATTAGTCATTTTCAATACGATTTAGGGCAGATAGGGTGGATAGTATGCACAGTGGGACGCAGGGAATGACTTTAAATTAAATGTTACAGGAATAAAATAGGATATTTTTTATTTCTATTTTGGTCAGATTTACTAAGTAATTTGCAAGAAGATAAAAGTTATTCATGGGAGCAGCTGCACTTTCCTGTATTCAAAAATGTGGAGAAGGCATGACAAATTAGCAAATACAATTTGGGATTTAAACACATTATTTTAGATATATCATGCAATCCCAGTGATAAAAGCCTTTGTAGCTCCAAAAACTGTAATGTTTACTATAATGATTTTGCACAAACAGTGACACATTATTGCACAAGCAGCAGCTGATTTATGGTCATCTGAGTCTTGCCGAGAATAGTGTGCTTTTCTGTCTTGCAAGGTAAAAACTTTGACTGATTCTTTCTAATTTAAGAACCAAAAGCAAATTTTCATGGCATGAGGATAAATAATGATTGCAAAACTAGTCTAAACGTTTTATGCAACCAGCCCCAGGACTGCAACACTAGGGCTTCATGTCTGGAAATATACATATGGCTGATTTTTTGTTGGATTATTTCAATATGCATAGTGCACATTTTTTGCACATTGTTGTATAACACATGATGATGAACCATGCTTGTTCTTTTTTTTTTTTTTTTTAAATTGTTAAATAAAAATGATCCTACATTTTCATTGTTTTAGACCCCACTGTATTTTGTTCTTATATCATGGATTAAAAGATAACCAACTGATCTCAGAAAATGAATGGTTTATTTTTTAATGCACAGTAATTTATTAAAGGGGTCCTATTATGCTCTTTTACAAAGTCTTGATTTTGTTTTGGGGGTGTACTAGAACATTCTCTCATGCTTGGTGGTTCGAAAATCGCATTATTTTTCACATAATTTACATTATTACAATACCTTTCTCCCCAGCCTGGCACAAAGGGCTCGATTAGTTCCGGGTTTGATGAAGGCCCGCCTTCCGAAAAACGAAATGTGTTGTGATTGGTTAGCTGTCCCAGTGCGTTGTGATTGGCGAACAGCTTAGACGGTGTTTCAGTATTACCCCGCCCCTTGCCAGACTCCGAGAACAGGGCCGTGCAGAGACCTTTGGAGGGGCAGGTGCTCAAAGTATAAAAGGGGCACATGGAACACAGCTTTTAATAGGGCTGTGCTGCTTGCTGATATGTGTATCGAAATGGATGCTTCTGTATTGATACAGCAGCAAATGCCATGACGCAGGTTTGAAAAAGAAACAGAACAGAAAAGACTAGAAGAAGATTAAAATTTTAAGTTTAAATGTTAAATACATTTTTTGCACCTCTTAATTACTCTGGAATGATATTATTGTTATTATTATTGTTGTTGTTATTGTGTTTACAGGGTATGGTGGTTTTGCAGTTGTAAACACTACTGTTGTTGTTGTAGAAAAAAATATTCCTGTCTTATTTAAAATAGAATTCTATTCTAATCCTGTTCTGAATTTATTCATTTTTTGAATGATAATGATTATAAAAACAGGATTGATAAGTATAATTCGGAGGACGAGAAAATCAGTATAAGCCTGTTTTACCAGTGTTGTGATAATTATTTTTAAGGCACTCTACGTTTTTTAAATAAATACTGTAATAATAATAGTTAAAAGTATGAATAGTTTTTAGTCAGATAACATAAAACAGACAAGGCACCTCGACGTGCTTTAAACTTTTCCCAATTAAACAGCAAGAACGAAAGAAAACAAGCACCTTTGTTTTTATTGCTGTGTGTAGAACTACGTTAGCTGCATTTTTAATATTTAATATTAATTTTAATAAAATGTAAATTCGTCCCCGGCACGTTATTCAAGCTCGAGCAGGTGTTTTCACATAGAGGTTTCTAGATTTAAATCTAGATTTAAATTAAAAGAGACATGACCTGACGTTTTATTCGTATCCAAAATGAGGAGATATGAATATCAGGAGAGCTGAACACTCTCGTGCAGTGCATGTTTCATTCATACTCGAAGCCAGAGGGCGCTCTCGCGCAGAAACTTTTGACGTGCAGGAAAGCTGAGCTGAATAAAAAGCAGAAACGTTTTTACTGATGAAACGTGAAGACAATAAACACACGATTGCGAAAATATATGGTTTATGTGTTTTTCAAGTTATCTTCAGGTAATAAATAAATAAACTTATGAAAAATGCAGTACTGATTGACATATCATTTAGTACAGAAACTATAAAATATATATTTCCTGAATTATTCTGTGATAAAAATGGGAAAAGGGTGTTCGTAGTAACTTTTATAAACCAGTCATAAAATTGTCATTAGGAAAACATTGAACAAAAATATTGCTTTTATATTTTATTTTATATTATTGCTAAGCCGTGCTTCCACAGGCTACACACAGCAATATAAACAACAGCTGTGCATGATCTCTTCACGCCGTTCTCGTAAAATAATAATAATTCAATAATATAAGTTTACAAGCACACCGCTCCGCTGAGAACTCTACTTACCGGCAGCCGCGGACGTTATTGAAGGCATCCTAAAGGTGTCTGAACATGAGGGATCATCCCGGATGAGATCGTCAGGTGAAAGGTCATCATGTGGATAATTTAATTTACAGCTAAACTATTATTAATACATTTTACTAATAGTTAGATTGGGCAGGCCTTCACAAAAGGGCGTTTAATTACAAAAAAAAAAATTGCCTTGACAAAAAAAAAAAAAGGGGCAAAGCACTGAATAGCAAGCAATGGTCACGAAAAAATAATAAGCGTAAATAAAAAAATGCACATGAATCAAAACTTTAAACACATTTAAAATCATATTGGAAATATTAATGCAAAATCAAGGGTTATATTTCTCAGATAAAGCTCATATTTTTATTTTTTGGGCAGGTGCTCCCAAGCGGTTAGAGTTTCCAGCAAGCTGCCACTACCCTCCCCTCTCAGCGGTGACGTCACTCCAGTGCGCCTGCGCATGAACCTTGGATGTCAGCTGGGAAACATATTTCCGCACTGTCTGACTATTGCAAGTTACACTAGTTAAAGTGCCTATATGGCCACATCGCGAATATGTTATTGTTGCTTATTTAATGTTGGCTAAATCACGTTTTAGATGGTACAGTATTTGTGTATGTACATGGTTTTGTAAGATTTATCACATTTTGTGTTACACTTTAGAAAATGACCAATTAAGCAAATCACATCAGGACTGCAAAGCTGTAGTATAATCTGAAGGAAAATTTGAGTGAGTTTAATATTGTAACAGAGACAAAGCCACAGCAGAACAGCACCTACAAGTGCGCTTAGCTGAGCGCATCTCTGGGTCATGATAGCCCTCCCAAATGAATCTCTGAATCATGCAGGACAACACGCTGATCCAAATCAAAGTCAATGCGCTCGTCAAACAGCAGTGACAGACAGGACTCAACAGGTACAAGTGAACTGAGCAAATGAGGCGCACCAACTCTTGTCAATCTAGAACCCATCAGCATTTACATGGCTTTGTTGGAGCAGAAAATTCATGAGCGCTGAGAAATATAACCAAGGAAAACATGAAAAGTCAGATAATTTTGCATTAATATTTCAGTGCACCATGGATTCGTGACCATTGCTATTCCTTTGCTTTCATTTTTAAATCTTGTGCAATATATTTTTAAAATCACGCCCGTGACAGCCTAAAATGATCTACAGTCTATTGCAAGACACTAAATCACGTCAGTGTGTTACAGTAACGCCACAAAACAGGACTGCAAAGCTCTGCAAAGCTGAGCGCATCTCTGGGTCTGCCCTCCCCTCTCTGCAGGACATCTACCTCAAACGCTGCAGAAGCAGAGCTGCAAAAATAATCAAGGACTCCATAACCGTCTTTTCATCACACTGCCATCTGGCAAGCGCTTCAGAAGCGTGATGGCAAAAACTGAGAGACTGAGGAGGAGCTTCTATCCACAGGTCATCAGGCTCCTAAACTCAGTCTCATAACATCTACAGGACTCATTTAATTAACTGCGACACCCATCATTCTCCATCATCCGCATTGCTGCTATGTGTACATACCCGGTACAACCTGTTTGCACATTCCTCTTGCACATCCCTGATTATATTAATATTTATTAAATCCACAGTAGACTGTATTGCACATTTTAGTTCATTGCACATTTTACTCCTTATTTTATTTTATTGTTTTTACTTATTATTTTTTTTATCTTATTCCTACCTATATTTAAATATATGCTCCTGTGTTATGTATCATCTTTTATTTTTATTTTTTTGCACTGTCCATTGAGCGGACCTGTCCTGATCTACATTTCACTACTGATTATACCCTGTATGATTGTGTATGTGACAAATAAACAAGAACCTTGAACCTTGAACCTTGAACCTAGATAGGATGACAACAACAGCTTAAAAATAACTGCATTGACTATGTACAGATAAGTGCAATGGTAATATGTATTATGTTTATTGTTCTTTAATTCTAACATTATAACATGAATTGCACTGAAACTGTTATACAGTTGAATTTATTTATACCATAGTCCCACAGACTACACTATTTGTGGCCGCATATACAGGTGCATCTCAATAAATTAGAATGTCGTGAAAAAGTTCATTTTTTCTTGTAACTTATTTCAAAAAGTGAAACTTTCATATATTTTAGATTCATTGCATGTAAAGTAAAACATTTCAAAAGTTTTTTTTTATTTAATTTTGATGATTAGAGCTTACAGCTCATGAAAGTCAAAAATCAGTATCTCAAAATATTAGATTATTTACATTTGAGTTTCAATAAATGACCATCCATACAGTATAAATTCTGGGTATCTCTTGTTCTTTGAAACCATAATAATGGAGAAGACTGCTGACTTGGCAATGATCCAGAAGATGAACATTGACGCCCTCCACAAAGAGGGTAAGTCACAGAAGGTCATTACTGAAAGGTGTGGCTGTTTACAGAGTGCTGTATCAAAGCATATTAAATGCAAAGTTGACTGGAAGGAAGAATTTGGGTAGGAAAAGGTGCACAAGCAACTAGTGTTGCTTTCGTCAACGAAAATTATGACTAAATATCGTCGTCAACGAACCTTTATCACGTGACGAAAACGAGACGAGACGCAATGTAAATGCTGGTCATGTGACGATGACGATAATTAAATGTATAATGCAATATCGTTGACGAATAAAAATGAGACTAAATGTGGTTTACAAAATAAAAACTATGCTAAAATGTCTCTTCATTTTCGTTGACCAAAACGAGACGAAACGAAATGTTATAACGTTATTTCGTCTCGTTTAGTTGCGTTATTAATATTTTGCAGTATTTCGGTTTCATGTGTCTCACTTCAGGGGCTGTCAGGGTTGCCAGGTTTTCGCAACAAAACCCACCCAATTGCTACTCAAAACTAGCCCAATCGCATTTCGAGGGGGGTTCCCCGGTAAAGTTCGCATTCCAGGGGCTAAATATCACGTTATTGGGGTCGCTTCAACCTTTAAAGTAGCCCAATTCCGCGGGAAAACCACAGACATGGCAACACTCTGCGCAGACGCAGGCGACGTCACTTCCTCAAGCTCCACTCGCGGCATTATTTAGAAGGCGACAACAAACAAAGTTAAGTATGACACAGAGAAAGGGACCGATGGCCGGCTTCATCTGACTTCAGTTTACAAGCAATACAAGTAACAGACACACACATTTTATTTGCACTTTTTAGTATGTTATTGTCAAGTCAAGTCAAGTCACCTTTATTTATATAGCGCTTTTAACAATACAGATTGTGTCAAAGCACTTAACAGTATCAAGTTGGAGGATAGAGTGTCAGTAATGTATAATAATAAGATTAAACACTCAATTTTCAGTTAAGGGCGTTTCATTATTGAATTCGGAGATGTCATTGTCTAGCTAAGTTTAGTTTAAATAGTAACTGTGAAATCAAATTTACTATAATCGCTAGAAATTAAGTGTATTATTGTAGCTCGAGCATTCAAGCACCTTGTTTCTCTTTGTTAAACTTGAATGTATATATTGTTTTCTGGCATTGTCATGTGATGCTATTTTATTTTATTTATTGTTTTTATTTATGTAAATTTATGTGTGTGTACTAATAACATGTTTGGTTGGTAAAATAAATGTTGTAAATTCAAATCAGAGTGTCTTTGGATGTATTCTTGAGTCTATAAGGTAAGTTAACAATAATATAATAAGATAATAACAAGATAACCTTGTTTGAAATGGGTTTGGCTAAAAGAAAATTTTGGTTCCGTCTATACTACTAGGTACTTATACTATATTGACTGGGTTAAATATAATTGCATTACTAAAAAGAGACTAAGATACAATTTTCATTGACTAAAACTAGACTAAATGTCATCAGTTTTCGTCGACTAAAACTAGACTAAAATGTCATCAGTTTTCGTTGACTAAAACTAGACGAAAATAGTCATGGACAATTCTGACTAAAATAAGACTAAAATGCTCAGACTTTTAGTTGACGAAAACTTGACTAGACTAAAAAGAGTATGAACGTGACTAAAACTAATAAAAACTAAAATGACAGCTTCACACAAAGACTAGACTAAAACTAAAATTAAAACAGGCCGCCAAAAACAACACTAGTCATCAGTACAGCTGGATGTGGCACAGACTGTAGTTTGGAGGACGTCATCAGTACAGCTGGACGTGGCACAGACTGTAGTTTGGAGGACGTCATCAGTACAGCTGGATGTGGCACAGACTGTAGTTTGGAGGACGTCATCAGTACAGCTGGATGTGGCACAGACTGTAGTTTGGAGGACGTCATCAGTACAGCTGGATGTGGCACAGACTGTAGTTTGGAGGACGTCATCAGTACAGCTGGACGTGGCACAGACTGTAGTTTGGAGGACGTCATCAGTACAGCTGGACGTGGCACAGACTGCAGTTTGGGGGACGTCATCAGTACAGCTGGATGTGACACAGACTGTAGTTTGGGGACGTCATCAGTACAGCGGCACAGACTGTAGTTTGGAGGACGTCATCAGTACAGCTGGACGTGGCACAGACTGTAGTTTGGGGGACGTCATCAGTACAGCTGGACGTGGCACAGACTGTAGTTTGGGGGACGTCATCAGTACAGCTGGATGTGGCACAGACTGTAGTTTGGGGGACGTCATCAGTACAGCTGGACGTGGCACAGACTGTAGTTTGGGGACGTCATCAGTACAGCGGCACAGACTGTAGTTTGGAGGACGTCATCAGTACAGCTGGACGCGGCACAGACTGTAGTTTGGAGGACGTCATCAGTACAGCGGCACAGACTGTAGTTTGGAGGACGTCATCAGTACAGCGGCACAGACTGTAGTTTGGGGGACGTCATCAGTACAGCTGGACGCGGCACAGAAAGAAGCTGGAGAGAAGTCAACAGCAGAGTTGGATGTGGCACAGACTGTACCTGTGTCATCGACTTCTCGACCTAAAGGGGAGACTATGGACCAAAAGATATTAATCATTAAAAGAACATTTATGATATATTTTATAACCATTTTAACGGATACTCATATTACTCCAACTATAAGCTTGCTGTAAATTATGAAGTGACTTTTTGGAGGCATTGCTTTCTATTTTTTCAGTAATTGGCCAATGTCTGGTCAATGCATGGATGTGCAAATGCAATGCATTTTTCTGGCATGTTCATAAGCATTGTGTTTTTAAATAAGAGAAATGTTTAAAAACAATCAAACATTAAAAAAGCTTTACAGCTCCTAAATTAGTTGGGTGTATGAATATTAATAAGGTCATCCAAACCTTGCATGGTAACCTTAGCATGTAACTTAAATATTTGTGACTAGATCATGACATTCAGACATTAAATTAGTTGTCATGTCATAACAATTAATTAAAACATCACTTAATGTAATTAATATTGATTTGCAAATTCCCTTTGTGTATTTCAGTTTTTGTGTAAATTAAAATATGAACTTGAAAGTAACATGTCATGTGTTGAGTTTATGTTTCTGAATTGTGTTTGTGAAGTGTAATTTTGTTATGCTGTGTTGTAGACTTTATAAAACTGAACTTCAGCTAAGCCCCTAAATTCTTGACCGTGTCCTCCAGAAAAACTTTAAACAACCAAATAAGTGAGTCCTGTGCAGACTCCAGTACAGAAAGGGAGTTGCTGTATATTCTCATAACATGGACATATCATTTATCATCATCACGACTCCTCACAGGTGCTACATCACTCTGGTATGCATTTTCTTCTTGACCTGAGTGGGTGTTGTTGACTTTTTTCCTCTTTCTTTGAATTAAAGCAATTAATCCTAGCAAGGTAAGTAGCATTTTGAAATAATAACGAGCGTTGGCTGGAAGAAATGCAAAGTGAGGAAAATACTCGAATGCAACGAGCAATAAAACGACTAGCGTTGGATGCAAGATGTGCAAAGTGAAAACAATGCAACTAGCAACGAACCGCAAGTGACTTATCAGACTTAACCTTTTTATATTGGCATATGACTGTGACGTCACGAACCAACTGTCATTCCAATGCTGCTCGCAGAGGGCCGTTGGTGATTGGTCCGTTTTCCGCTGTGGGCGCGGCTTCTGCTAGCCGCGTAAATAATAGCTCGGAGCGTTTAGTGGAGCAATGCTTTCTTATTAAACGTTGCCAAGTTAAGTCGTTTACAAGTAAGAATGGTCTAATATTAGCATGTATTTTGCAATATAAATCATGTATGTGATGTGCATTTAAGTTGTTTTGACTCTAGCATGAATTAAAACGAGTAGTGTGTGGTGATCGCGAGCTCTTGTATTGTCATTAAAACACAAGATATGACCAATCATTCTATAATACATGTAGCTAAGTTTATTTAAGACATAATTTTAATGATTATTTATATAAAAAAATAGTTACATGCTGTTAAAAAAATCTAAATTAACACTGTACTATAAGGCGGTTGCCAATCAAATTAAATCATTATCAACAAAATCTATATTACTATTTATCAAAATCAATTTACATTGGTATTACAACTGCATAAATAATGTTATGAAAACGAAATTATTCTCTTATGTGAAACTAAAACCGCTATAGGGGGCGATATATCTGAAGTAGAAACTTTCATTCATTCCACTCATTCAAACCAACTTCATGAACAAAGCAAAGCTCACTTTATGAATAATCACTGACTCACACGATTCATCAGCAAAATAGAGCAAAAACTGTCAAAATGTACAATGTTGCCTAAATAATTGACAATCAAATGATTTATTGAGCTGTTGTATAAAATTAATGCCACATGCAATTGTGCTGCTATTCTGGAAAATAACACTATACTGGTGTGATGTTTATCTATATCAAGTTATAAACACAAACAAAAAAATAAACAAATAAAAATAAAAACTCTTACAGTGGTAGTTCTTATCTTGAACTTTGGGGGCATTGCATGAAGCTTAAGTTATGCCAATGCCAGACTAGCTTGCTTGTTAAGCATAATAGAGGGTTAAGTTAGGCTGTATTGAGATGTTTTAATAGTATTTTAATTTCACAGCAGTGAAAAACAGTGACAAACTTCAGGTTAAATATGATCGTTACCTGGCTGTCACCAATGAGGAAGGTCAGGGAGCTGTTAATGGTGAGATCAGGAGGGGTTCGGCGCACTGGCAGAATAGACCAAAAACTAGGCTGAGAGGGATAGACTTACGATGTTTGAACAGGACATCATTGTGGTTGTATAATTTATTAAATTTCAGTGTTCTTCTTTAAAATAAATATATGGTAAATAATAACAATAATAGGCTAATAAAGAAAAGTTAAAGCAAAGTTTTGTACAATCCAAACATATACAACTGAAAGCCCTGCTCACAGGAGTCCCTGGAGTGCATACATTCTTTACTGAACACACACACACACACACACACACACACACATCAGTGGCAATGTGTTTCTATGACAATCTGATTCTTTAGTGAAGAATTAGGAAAGTACATTAATACTGTCAGCAGCCAGCGTGAATACATGAAGAAAAGGAAAGATGGATAATACAGAAGCAGTTCATGATAAAACATTTTAAAACCATGAAGAGGTCAACATCTACACACGCACACACACACACTCGGATCCCATGTCACGTGTTCACTGCATTGCACTGCTAAAGTGAGTGTCACGTATGAACAGCAGCATATGGAGAGGTATGAGAAATGCAAAAAACCGGACACGCTCGTACACACATTCACACGTGCCCATGTAACGATAGCAACCATAATTCATAGTTCAAGTAGTGGGAGTGTCATTTTGTTCCCTGTATAAATTAATACTATGGTAAAATCAAACAGAAAAGTGTCACATGCAGATTCCTGCCTAAAAAAACAACAACACTGAAGGATGACGTAATCCTAAAACACATTCATTAACTCTGTCAATCAAACATCAAGCTCCACCCACTTCTGACTTCCTCAGCTCTGCTTGTGTAACAGCGCAGTGGCCAATAGGAGCGCGGCAGCTGGAGAGCCAATAGGAAAGCCAATAGAATATTAGGAGGCCTGCTCATTAGCAAAACGGCAGTTTAAGAGACTGGAATATAACCCAGTAGCCAATCAGAAAGCAGCGGTTGGATCCGATGAGCCAATGGGAAGCGGGATCATTTTCTCTTTGACGTGCTCGGCCGCTTGGCCTGCCACAGGTGGCCGTGGATGGTGAGAGCGTCTACGCTGACCGACACGGACTTGGCAGGGATGACGGTGAACTGCTTGCGGTCGGAGCTGTATTTGTAGAGTCTGTCGATCATTTTGCGGCTGATAGCTCGCGGTCCCGTGCCTTTGAGCTTGACGATCTCCTCTGTTTCAGGGGAATATATGTACAGCGCCCTGAACTGACATCCACCGTCACGGAAAAGGATTATCAGGTGGTTGGATTCACACCGCTCGATTTCCTGTGGAATTATAGCAATGAGTTATTACATGCTGAAACATATACAGCTGTATATACAGATAAATATAAATGTAAGTAAGTGCGAAACAAATTTGTAATTTTTTTTACTTTGTTTAATATGCAATACTGTCTTGATAGTAAATTCTATCTATCTGTCTGTCTGTCTGTCTATGCAAATAATATAGTATATAGTAATAATCTTTCTATCTATGCCAATAATATATTACATAGTAATGGTTAATACTGTATACTAGTTTTTTATAAAGTATGAGAAACAGTGTGAATCATCTAACAACATATTACATAGCAATGGTTCAGTGTATACTGCTTAAAAGTATGTAAAACATACAACCCCAAATCAGAAAAAGTTGGGACAGTATGGAAAACGCAAATAAAAAAAAGAAAGTAGTGATTTCTAAATTTACTTTGACTTGTATTTCATTGCAGACAATATGAACACAAAATATTTCATGTTTTGTCTGGTCAACTTCATGTCATTTGTAAATATACATCCTTTCCTGTCATTCAGACCTGCAACACATTCCAAAAAAAGTTGGGACAGGAGCAATTTAGGGCTAGTAATGAGGTAAATTGGTTTGACTTGTATTAAATAATGATGTGCATTTGATACAGGTGATGTCAACAGGTGATTGTAATTATGATTTGGTACAAAAGCAGCATCCAAGAAAGGTCTAGTCCTTTAGGAGCAAAGATGGGCCGAGGATCGCCAGTTTGCCAACAAATACGTGAGAAAATTATTGAAATGTTTAAAAACAATGTTCCTCAAAGAAAGATAGGAAGAGATTTGGATATTTCACCTTCAACAGTGCATAACATAATTAAAAGATTCAAGGAATCTGGAGGAATTTCAGTGCGTAAAGGACAAGGGCGCAAGCCTAAGCTGAACAACCGTGATCTCCGATCCCTCAGGCGGCACTGCATCAAGAATCGTCATTCATCTATAAGTGATATCACCACATGGGCTCAGGACTAGGGCTGAACGATTTTGGAAAATAATCTAATTGTGATTTTTTTTTACCAATATTGCGATTGAGATTTAATATGCGATTATTTTTTAAAGCTCTTTATATTCTGTATTCAACAAAGACAAGCAATAAATCATTGTATAGTATGCAGTGTTGGGCACGTTACTTTAAAAAAGTAATTAGTTATATTACTAGTTACTTCTCACAAATAGTAACTGAGTTACATCATTATAAAATAAACTAATTACCAGGGAAAGTAACTATTGTTACTTTTTTTTTTTTAAATGTTCAAATATGTCAAATAACTTGGATGTCCCCAATATTAAATGTTAAATGAATGAAATGGACACTAAATAGAATACATTATTATTATAAAACATTGCACACTAATCTACACTATTTTAATGTTTCTGTGGGACAATGTGAGAGACACCTATCAAATTCAATTGATTATTGTAAATATTGGCAATAGAATCTCCATTGGCTTGTCATTTTTTATAGTATATCAGATAATTAATATTGGTCTGGTGAGTAAACTAAAAAAAATGACAAGCCAAAGGAGATTATATTGCCAAGGTGTCCATAGAGGGTTGATAATATTTACAATAATCAATTGAATGATTTTCAATTATAATTATATCTATATAAAGCTTATGTTTGTAAAATGGCAGTTTTTTTTTTTAAATATCTCACTTAGCATCAGTCAGTCAAAACATTATAATATGATATTGTGATAATTTAGCATTAAATTTGAGCAGTATATGATGATATAACTTTAGTAATTAGAATAACCATGTATGAATGTATTTGTCATGTTGACTGAACTTAGGACTGGTGGTGGTGCTTAAGATATTGTTTGTCATTTAGTGTTTCTATAGAAAAAGGAAAAAGAAAACTACAAATAATACTGATAAGATAACAAAACTACAACGAATTCTACTACTAATAACAATATAAAACGCACTAAGGATTATTGAGCTGCTGGGTTCATGAATATTAATCAGGTTGTCTGCGTTCGCTCGAACTGATTCGCTGAAATCAAAACAGGGACGATGATAGGTGAGCGCCGGCCAATGAGATTGCCGTTTACGCATTAGCTCCGCCCACTAGCGGAGAACCCGGTAGTTCTTAAAAGCTGAAGAATTCCAAAGGAACTCCGTTATTTTGACAGGAAAATACAACAAAGAATATCGTTTACATGTAGCGCGTCAATTCTGCATGTTATGTAAGACCCGCGGACACGAAAATAACCCGCGGCAAACCGCGGACTTGGCAACATAGCGTGCCAACTTGATGCTTCCTCTGAAGACTGCTTAGATGTGTTTGACTTGAAGCAGCACTGATAGACCGATCGTTGTGTGTGTCATCAAAGTACTGTGAGAGCTATAAGAGAGCAGACGTCTCCTTATGCTTTATCTCGCCGTACTTTGATGTCATACGATCTATCTTCAAGTCGAACACACCGCTTTACTCCTACTCTCGCGTGTCACGTGACAGTGTAATCGCAGCCTCTGCGGTTGAAGAATCGTGTTTTCTCATATCGCGATATTATCGCAAATGCAATTAATCGTTCAGCCCTACTCAGGACTACTTTGGCAAACCTTTGTCAAGTATCACAATACGTAGTTACATCCACAAATGCCAGTTAAAACTGTACTGTGCCAAAAGGAAGCCCTATGTTAACAGTGTCCAGAAGCGCCGTCGACTTCTCTGGGCTCGGAGGCATCTGGGATGGACCATCACACAGTGGAAACGTGTACTGTGGTCAGATGAATCAGTATTTCAGGTATTTTTTGGGAGGAATGGACGCCGTGTGCTCCGGACCAAAGAAGAAAAGGATCATCCAGACTGTTACCAGCAACAAGTCCAAAAGCCAGGGTCTGTCATGGTATGGGGTTGTGTCAGTGCCCTTGGCAAAGGTAACTTGCACTTCTGTGATGGCACCATTAATGCTGAAAAGTACATAGAGATTTTGGAGCACAATATGCTGCCTTCAAGAAGACATCTTTTCCAGGGACGTCCATGCATATTTCAACAAGACAATGCAAAACCACATTCTGCACACATTACAAAGTCCCGGCTGCGGAGGAAGAGGGTACGGGTACTTGACTGGCCTGCCTGCAGTCCCGACCTGTCTCCAATAGAGAATGTGTGGCGCATTTTGAAGCGCAAAATGCGACAACGAAGACCCCGTACTGTTGCCCACCTTAAGACTTGTTTGCAGGAAGAATGGGACAAAATTACACCTGAAACACTTCATCACTTGGTGTCTTCAGTCCCTAAACGTCTTTTAAGTGTTGTGAAAATGGCAACATTACAAAGTGGTAAATGCTTTACTGTCCCAACTTTTTTTGGAATGTGTTGCAGGTCTGAATGACAGGAAAGGATGTATATTTACAAATGACATGAAGTTGACCAGACAAAACATGAAATATTTTGTGTTCATATTGTCTGCAATGAAATACAAGTCAAAGTAAATTTAGAAATCACTACTTTCTTTTTTTATTTGCGTTTTCCATACTGTCCCAACTTTTTCTGATTTGGTTGTAAAAGCAAAACAAATAATGCTATATAATAACAAATCATGCAAATATACTATGCACAGTATAGATAAAATGTATTGCATAAGTAGGGTAGTATGGTAGCATACAGGTTTGAACATCCTGAAAGTGTGCTGTCATAGAAACTGCACTCACCTCCAGAATGGCGTTCTTCTGGGCTTCATTGACTTTTCCCGCGAGACAGCAGTGAGCGATGGCATTCTGGATGATCGGTTTGTTGGACTTTGCACTAGGCTCCTTAAATAATCTGGGGCCTGTGGACAGAAAGGAAAAACACAAAGTGAGCTAATGGTGCTGAAATGTTTTGTTATTTTGGCTGAATAAACACATAACATAATTCAGTATTTACACATTCATGAAGAGCTGTAAAATGTGTGTCTCACCACTGTATTCTGCTACAGATGTGATAGATGAGGCCGTTGAGCCGTTGTCCCAGTCTCGTTCCATGTTCCTGCTCGCATTTCGGCTCAATATGGGAAAAGATTCCACAGATTCCCCCCTACAACACACATTCAGGAATTATGTGTTATTATAATCTGCAAAATGTAGATATGAGTTATGAGTTGCTGACAAATACATTTAAAAAAATTAAACAAATCTTATGAATTACAATACATTAAACAAAATAAATACAGTATTTCATAAAAATTTATTAATAACTAAAATATATAAATAAAAAAACCTAAGTAAATTGAAAATTAACTACAACTACAATTAACTACACTACAAATACATTAAAAATAAAATAATTAATTTATAATAAATAAATTATTTCATTAAAAATAAATTAAAATACTATAAAATAGCTACTGTGTATCCGCCAACTCAAAGTGATGTGCTAAAATATATAAATAATAAATAAAAAAAGATAAAATACATACAGTAAATTAATTAACAATAAATAAATACAAATAAATATTAATTATTTAAAATTAAATAAAATAATGCATTAAAAATCAATTAAAATAACGTACAAAATCAACATTTTGGCGTACGCCTATCATTTTAAGTCCAGAAAAGTGGGCTGCACACTGATGATGGTCTGTTCCCACTCACCTGTGTGAACTGGCCCCTCCAGACGCCACACTGTCACCTTCAGTAGCAGCAGAGGCCAATGAGAGAGAAGATCCGGAGGGAGCAGAACAGAGACTAACCGCTGGAGAGAGAAAGAGTGATGTTAAAATCAAATGCAGCATGTGTAGAGACACAAATGCAGGCCGGTAGAGTCAGAAATATGGCACATTAAAAGTAAAGCTTTCTTACGAGCAGAACAGGAAGATTCAGCACGATGCAGCGATTTAGGGCGGGCCCTCCTGTTACGTGGGCGTGGTTTGGTCACACCCTGTTCCTCCAGAAGTTCTTGCTGCTTCCTGCGCCGGTACTCCTGTTTGATCAGCTCCCTACGTGCCTTTTCTTCCTCTTTACGCACACGCTCTTCCTCAGCTTTTTGTCTGATACAAACACAAATTACATCAAATGTATCTGCAGCAGCCCTTCTACAGTATTTACTCACACAAAGACACACTGGATCCACAGTGACTGATACCTGGCTTCATCTCGCTTGAGCTCTGACTCCGCCTCCAGCTGCTGCTTACGTATTCGCGCCTCTTCAGCCTTACGCTGCTGTTTGAGAAGGAACGCCGCCCTCTTCTTAGCCAGCTCATCCTCTGCTTTCTGATCATCCTGTATACAGAAATGGAAAATGTTTTGGAGACATTGATTTTAATAAAAAAAAAAAAAAGTCAGGCAAGATGTGACAAATAATTAAAAGAGAAAATCATTTGCAATTGTGAACAAAATCATTTACATTCACAATTTTATACTGCAATTTTTTTTAAATTAAAAACATTTATTTTACTATTGAACATTGGTGCCTTTTCACATTCTTATGGCCTTTAAGAAATGATAGCAATAGCAAAATGGTAAAAGACATCGATGTTCAATAAATAATGAAAGTTTTATTTCTTGATAAAAATGAACAACAACAACAAATAAACAACCATTAATAACCAAAAAAAGAATAGAAATAAAATCACATTAAACAACATTTCTAAGTATAATTAGAATACATTTCATAATGCAACACAATAACAGATAAATCATATTATAATAATAGATTTAGAAACTTTTAAATAATAATAAAAATATATAATATTAACCCACTCTTCTTAGATCTAATAATAGTAATGATAATAATAATAATAATAATAATACATATAATAAAAATAAATCACATTAAACATCTCTTCTTGGGGATGAAACTTTCCATTTTATAATGCAATATAATTAGAATTTTATTTTTTTACAATGCAATATAACACAGTTAGATAAATCATATTATAATATTACATTTAAAAATATATAATAATAATAAATAATAATCATCATCATCATCTTTTGCAAAAATGCTCTGGTACCTTAAAGAAGAAGCCCAGTCCAGATTTCTGTTCCCCATCAGGTTCTGTGCTAGTTTCAGACGGTTCAGCCAGGTCAGATAGGTCCACTTCAATCAACTGTGCTTTCGTTCTGTTTTCCTCAGACGAAACCGGAATATTTTCCTTTCCAGAGCCGCTGGACTCGCTCCGCTCCCGGGTCGGATCGACAGGCGACGGTTCCACCAGGGGGAGTTCGGTTTGGGGCGAGTCGAGGCTGTCGGCGCATCGGTTTGCAGCGTCCTGCAGTTTGAATGTAGTATTGCGTATAATTCCTTTCAAGCCACGCCCACCCTCTTTAGCCCCGCCCTCTTCTTCATTCTCAGCCCGGGGGGTCCTGCCTCCCGGTGTCGGAGTGCTTGCTTTCGCCGCTGAACGACTGTTTGCATCTTTGCTCAGTTTGAGGTCACTAGGTTTCATCCGAGGCGTACGACTCGAGCTGAGCCTGGGAGGACGTTTGGTCGCGGTGGAAAGGGTTTCCGTGAACTGCACAGAGAGGCACGACTTAGTCTCAGGTTGCTCCGGCGGGTGTTCGTTTAAGGGCGGCACAGTGCTCGGTTTGGTTTCCTGCGGAGACTGGATGGTCTGTTTCATGAGCAAGTCCTGCTGGAGAGACAGTTGCATCATTTGCTGCTGTATCGCTCCTATCGCATCGTTCAGGAGCTCAATGGAACGGCTACATTCGCCGAGATCTGGTTCTCCGCCCACATCATCTGAAGCCCCGCCCCCTCCTGTTACACTCAAACGATTGTCCTTATCCTCCTCTACCGGCGTTTCTTTACACTCCACGTCTTTTCCTTGGGCTTTCAGAACCTCAACATATGAGTCATCCTTCGCAAGTGGTTTCTCTTTAAATGCAATTTCCGTTTTGAGTGGGTGTGGCAGTGTGTCACTCCTCCCCTTTTTAACGACATGCAAGAACGCCGCTTTTCCCAGCTGCAGCCGTTGCCGAGCCGAAAGGTTCTCCATCTTCTTTTTGTGCATCTCAATAGTGCGCCGTTTCTCCTCCAGCTGCATGCGAAGGTGTACGAGTTCAGAAGCAAGACCAGGTCGGCCACCTGGCGTTCCCGGACTCACATCCGAAGGGAATTGCACGCTTTCGGATCCATCAGGAGTGGTTGTCTGCGAGCTCCCGGTGCTGTAGCAACCATCGGGGAATCCGACTCTATGTCTACGGCGTTCTGCGAAACTCGTCATGCGGCCAGTGCCGGTCGACGTGCTGCTGGCCTGCGACAACATGCTGGGGCAAGGACTCGCCCTTCCACTCGCGCCTTCCTTATCGTCCCGTTCGCGCAAGCAAACGTCCTCGCGCAATTTTGCAGACTCCTCTTCCTCTCCGAGTCCCATGCATTTCCTCCCAGCGTGCATCAGAACTGCTTTGGAAAGCTCTTGCTCTTGGACCTCTATTTCGTCATCTTCCTCAAACTCCGAATCCGAGGCAATGTCCTCCCAGCCTCCGAGCGGACTGTCCCGCACGCACTCCGCGTCGTCGTGCAGGAAGAAGCTTCCAGGAGATTGTGATCGAGAGCTTGCTTGCTCTATGCTACCAATCGGCGTAAACGTCCGGTTGAGAGTGCATTCTGTGGGCGTATACGCCCCCCGACGTCCCTGACTCCGCCCCTCTCCACTCTCCTCCCACTTATTAACCCCTGTTTTCTCCTTATTTGGTCGTAGAACCGCAGGTTGCAACGGTTCCAAGAAGAAACTCTCGGGTCGGGTGTCTCTGGATGCAGATGCGCCCTCTGGGTTAATCACAGCCAGTAGCTCCTCCTCTTCCTCCTGGTTGTCATAGTGACGTGTCTGGGGGAGGCGCTGGCCATTGATGCGGTGTCGTGGAGTGATGGAGATGACGTTGGAAGCTAAACTGTCCTTGCTTATGGATCGAGCCAAGCTGATATTATCGCCACATACACGTTCCCAATCCATCTCCATCTGAGAGATGGGCCTGAGAAAACAGAGATTTGAATGGGTTAGTCATTCATTCAAGGACTGGGCTGTTGTAAACCTATAGAGATTTCGCAATTTCCAAATAATTATATGACATAAAGTATATAAGAAATAGAGTAGCTTTTATGTAGTATTTAATTTCCTAGATTTCCAAAAATAGACATTAACACACACAAATAAAATGAATTAAATAATTTTCATAGGATTTTATTTATACACTATTACACTATTTATTTTGAATGAGCATTTATTTTCATTTTCATTCTATTTGGCTTTAATTTCTGTTTAATTTTTTTTCATTTTAATACCGTTCAACTTATTTTATTTCAGTTAGTGCCAGAGCAAGTAGGGATGTAACGATTCACTCAACTCACGATTCGATTCACAATTTTTTTTTTTTACAAAATGAGATTTAAGATAAATTATAAATTAAATGTGTCCTTTTATTATTGCTTGGACAAAATGCAGCATGTTTCTTTGTGAAATTGAAATATAACACTATAATAATATAGTAATATTGCACTTGCATATTATTGCTCTTTTGTTGGTTTTGATTGCTTCTATTCTCCTCATTTGTAAGTCGCTTTGGATAAACGCCTCTGCTAAATAACTAAATGTAAATATAATGTAAATGTAAATAACAAAACTAAATTGAAATTTTAAAACAAGCTCCAAATCAAATAAATAAGTAACACAAATAAAATAAATCTCTTCATATAAACAAAAGGCTTTGTCTGTGCTCTTTCCATTTAAAATTAGAGGCAACTACTGCATTTTAATCATGATTCAAACAAAGATGCTGCACACATGCAACATGAGCAGTTTATAATGTAAATTAGATTGTATAATTTCGAAATTTGAAGCAAAAACAGAATGGTCTGACTTCAGTTTTGTGAAACTACTGTATACATAAATATCCGCATGAAATGAAACAGCAGACGAGCTGAATGAGACGCAGATTCACTCTCTGCCAGCAGGTGGCGCTTTAAGTGTTTCCTTGGTTTCCGCTGTAAACAAGCAGTGCTGCAAACTTTTCTAAAGACAGTAAGTTCCCCTCAGACATGCATTCATATAAACTCCTACCACTAATTGAATCGCGATTTGTTTAGCATCTCAACCGATTTGAATCGTCACATATATGAATCGATTTCAACCGGCTCGTGGTTAATCGTTACATCCCTAAGAGCGAGAATTCAGATTTTAGTTTTTTTATGTTTTATAAGTTGTTCATCTAATATTTATTTTATAAACTATCAAAATATTTTGAAATAAAGCCAAATATCCCAATAAATATTAAAAAAAAAATTGAAATAAAGCCGAGTTAAACTATAATATATATATATATATAAAAAAAAGATTTTAATAGTTTTAGTTATAGTTAAAAGATTTGACCTGACCCTAACCTTTGTTTCCGTTCTGTCCAGGCAAACTGTGATCCAAGCATGAGTCCATCCATACGGGACAAAGAGTTTGACCTGTTCCTGAGCTCTGCTCACACAATGATAGAGAAAGATGGAAAAATAGAGTGGCAACTGTTCAATTTAATCAATTTTATTGATTTAAATGCAATATGCGAATATTGCTGAAAGTTTGATTAGAAGATGTAGTTACCTGCATTGTCCTCCCCCTGAGTGGGCTTCTGGTGTCTCTGCCGCAGTGGGAGGAGTGGGTGGGAGGGGCTGAGGGAGGGGCTTCTGTTTGTTCTGAAACGAAAATGAAATATCGGTTTTATAAAACATTCAATGTAATGCAAAATATGTACTGCAATGTGCAACAGATCATTAGATCAAACAGACTTACACCGACAAGGACTCCTCAGGGTGCAAGTAATACCGCATACAGCCATCAGGAGTGGCAGCTGTCGCCAGTGAGTCGGCTGAAGGAGAGGGAGTTAAGAAGCTTCGCTTGGTGGCATTGGATATGGGCACATGGGGGCGGGAACTCTTTGGCTGAAGAGACGCTCTCACTGACAAATTGGAGCAATAGGTTGTCAATCACAACATAGCATTTAAATAAAGAGTGAATGAATCATGAGATGGACATTTTTAGATCGAAACAAAGTGTTCAACAGAAAAGTAGTGAGCTTTAAAGACTGGATTCTAACCATCTTTAATCTCTTGAAGGTCTCTTGGCTTTACGAAGTCCGGCTTCACTACTTCAAACCACCAAAAGAGCTCAGCAATGAAAACCATCACGTTATGCTGGAGGAACAAGAACAAGTCAAAGACTGTAATGCACAGAGATGTTTTAATTTTCCACTTTTTAGTAATTTCTATTATTCTCAAAGGTAATTAAACATTTTTTTACTATAATACAGTAAAGATATACTGTACTAAAATAGATTAGAATCTGCGTAAATTAAAGACAGAACAACAAATATGACCATGATGTACAAATACATTCAAATTTAATTTGATTAATTAGATTAACAATCTATTTTATTTTATTTATTTATTTATATACTATAACAGTATTTATTGATATTTTGAATAAGCATTTATTTTATTTTCAGTTTTTGTTTTAGTTTAAATTTTACTAATTTTGGTATGTGCTTTTGCCATTTTATTATTATTTTATATTTCTATTAGGCTTTAATATGTTTTTATTTCAGTTTTTGTTCAAGTAATTTTTGTTTTACTTTTAGTTTTAGTTTATATGCAGAAAATATATACTAAAATAGATAATTTTTTTATTTAATTAAATATTTATTTTATTTTTATTTCTTATTTATATTTGACTTTAATTTATTAGTATTTCACTTTTAGTTTTAATAATTTTAGTACTTCAAATTCAATATTTATATTTGATTTTATTTCAGCTTTATTTCTATAAAAAAACAATTATTAATACTTTTAGTTTTAGATTATATACAGTAAATATATACTACAATACAATTCATTTATTTTTTAATAATTTTATTTTATTCTATTTTAATTAAAATATGCATATATTAAAGGAAGTACTACAAATACGACCATGATGTACAAATACTTTACATGGCAATTAGGTTAATTGGATAAACAAATTTTTTTTTTTTCAAGCATGTCAGTTTAAAAATATAAGTAGATTTGTTTTCACTAAGCTCGAAGCAATGTATTATGGGACTGATTTAGCTGAAGAATGCATGCAGTGCTGTGCATTTCTAAGAAATTAAATGCATGCAGTGCATTTGGTTTCTTAGAAGGTAGCTATTTTATCTATACTTTCGTATTACTGAATGAAATGTATTTCAGTACGAACCTTCAGCACCGGTGGGCCGTAGAGCAGATCTTCAGTGTGCAAGTAAAAACACCTGTTCAGGTATTCGTTAGAAAACTCCCGGAGCAGATGGATGTTATACACACTGTCCGACAGAGACGGCACCTCCTTCAGACAAATATCTAATAGAAAAGACATTTATAATGTTACAAAGTATTTCTATTTCAAATGCATGCTACATTCTTTGAACTTTCTATTCACCAAAGAATCCTGATTTAAACTGTTGAGTTGAATTGATTGCAACAATTAACATAAGAATGAATTTGCATGATTATTCTGCTCATTTGTGGCCCATTGTGTATATATACCATCTAGCCTCATGTATTCAGGGCAGTAGAAGTGAATGATTGCTAGCAGAGCCGCTCCATCACAAATATCCTTCATCAGATCCTCCATCACAGCCATGTGTGGGAATGGCCGGCCGGACAGGTGTTCTCTACGGTACCGTACCTGAGAGAGAGCAGACAGGGACTTATAAAGCGTCTAACACAGATCAGACACACTCACACAGTCTCTCACATGCTAAATCACACGCTCACTTTAAATATGACTGCTCACTCAAAAATGAAAATCCTGTCATCAATTAATCACCCTCATGTCACTCCAAAAACATGTTTTTGTTCATACTGTTTAAATAAAAAAACTAATCTTTTCCATACAATAAATGTGGATAGAATTTAAGACTGCTGAGCTCCAAAAATGACAAAGAAGCACCACAAAAGAATTCTGTACAACTTAATAATAAACATTACTTTATCTTAAAGCACAACATTCCAAGTCTTCAGATGCCATATGATAAATGTGTGGAATAGACTGAAATGAAATTTGTTTTTGTGATTATTTACTAAACAATCTGCCCAAACTCTTAATCATTTTTGCATGCTTACAATACATACAGATGACATGATTTTCATTTCCAGAAGAACAAATAAAAATGATTATTTTCATGCAAAATGACCTCCATATGTGTGCAATGAATTTCTCTCAAAATATGGTTAACATTTTGTGTGTGTGTATATATACAAACCCGATTCCAAAAAAGTTGGGACACTGTACAAATTGTGAATAAAAAAGGAATGCAATAATTTACAAATCTCATAAACTTATATTTTATTCACAATAGAATATAGATAACATATCAAATGTTGAAAGTGAGACATTTTGAAATGTCATGCCAAATATTGGCTCATTTTGGATTTCATGAGAGCTACACATTCCAAAAAAGTTGGGACAGGTAGCAATAAGAGGCCGGAAAAGTTAAATGTACATATAAGGAACAGCTGGAGGACCAATTTGCAACTTATTAGGTCAATTGGCAACATGATTGGGTAAAAAAAGAGCCTCTCAGAGTGGCAGTGTCTCTCAGAAGTCAAGATGGGAAGAGGATCACCAATTCCCCCAATGCTGCGGCGAAAAATAGTGGAGCAATATCAGAAAGGAGTTTCTCAGAGAAAAATTGCAAAGAGTTTGAAGTTATCATCATCTACAGTGCATAATATCATCCAAAGATTCAGAGAATCTGGAACAATCTCTGTGCGTAAGGGTCAAGGCCGGAAAACCATACTGGATGCCCGTGATCTTCGTGCCCTTAGACGGCACTGCATCACATACAGGAATGCAACTGTAATGGAAATCACAACATGGGCTCAGGAGTACTTCCAGAAAACATTGTCGGTGAACACAATCCACCGTGCCATTCGCCGTTGCCGGCTAAAACTCTATAGGTCAAAAAAGAAGCCATATCTAAACATGATCCAGAAGCGCAGGCGTTTTCTCTGGGCCAAGGCTCATTTAAAATGGACTGTGGCAAAGTGGAAAACTGTTCTGTGGTCAGACGAATCAAAATTTGAAGTTCTTTTTGGAAAACTGGGACGCCATGTCATCCGGACTAAAGAGGACAAGGACAACCCAAGTTGTTATCAGCGCTCAGTTCAGAAGCCTGCATCTCTGATGGTATGGGGTTGCATGAGTGCGTGTGGCATGGGCAGCTTACACATCTGGAAAGTCACCATCAATGCTGAAAGGTATATCCAAGTTCTAGAACAACATATGCTCCCATCCAGACGTCGTCTCTTTCAGGGAAGACCTTGCATTTTCCAACATGACAATGCCAGACCACATACTGCATCAATTACAACATCATGGCTGCGTAGAAGAAGGATCCGGGTACTGAAATGGCCAGCCTGCAGTCCAGATCTTTCACCCATAGAAAACATTTGGCGCATCATAAAGAGGAAGATGCGACAAAGAAGACCTAAGACAGTTGAGCAACTAGAAGCCTGTATTAGACAAGAATGGGACAACATTCCTATTCCTAAACTTGAGCAACTTGTCTCCTAAGTCCCCAGACGTTATAAAAAGAAGAGGGGATGCCACACAGTGGTAAACATGGCCTTGTCCCAACTTTTTTGAGATGTGTTGATGCCATGAAATTTAAAATCAACTTATTTTTCCCTTAAAATGATACATTTTCTCAGTTTAAACATTTGATATGTCATCTATGTTGTATTCTGAATAAAATATTGAAATTTGAAACTTCCACATCATTGCATTCTGTTTTTATTCACAATTTGTACAGTGTCCCAACTTTTTTGGAATCGGGTTTGTATTTTATATATATATATATATATATATATACACACACAAAATGTTAACCATTCACATACATATATATACACACAAAAACAGTTTTAGTTTAACTTCAGTTATATACAGTTGTGGTCAGAATTATTGGCACCCTTGGTAAATATGATCAAATAATTCAGAAAATTAATCTACATTGTTAATGCTCTTGATCTTTTATTTTAAAAAAATCGCAAAAATCTAATCTTTCATTGGAGAATAAGAATTTTAAATGGGAGGAAATATCATTATGAAATAAATGTTTTTCTCTAATACACATTGGCCACAATTAACGACACCCTTTTATTCAATACTTTTTGAAAAGTTTAACAGCTCTAAATGTTCTCCTATAACGCCTGATGAGGTTAGAGAACACCTGACAAGAGATCAGAGACCATTCCTTCATCCAGAATCTCTCCAGATCCTTCAGATTCACAGCTTCTTCTCTTCAGTTCACCTCATTCATTTTCTACAGGGTTCAGGTCAGAGGACTGGAATGATCATAGCAGAAGCTTGGTTTTGTGCTCAGTGACCCATTTTTGTGTTGTTTTTGAGGTTTGTGTTTGGATTATTGTCCGGTTGGAAGATTCAAACATGGCCCATTATAAGATTTCTAACAGAGTCAGTTACTTGTTGATTTTTTATCTGTAGGTATTTAATAGAATTCATGATGTCATGTGTCTAAACAAGATGTCCAGGACCTCCAGCAGAAATATAGGCCCACAACATTAAAAATACAGCAGTATATTTCATTGTACACATGGGGTACTTTTTATCCCTGTGTGCACCAAACCCATCTTGAGTGTTTGCTGCTATAAAGATCATTTTTTAGTTTCATCTGACCATAGAAGCCAGTCCTATTTGAAGTTCCAGTCGTGTCTGATAACTGAATATGTTGGAGTTTGTTTTTGGATGAGCTAGGAGAATTTTTCTTGAAACCCTCCCAAACAACATGTGGTGATGTAGGTGCTGTTTGATCATTTTTTTAAAGGTTTTCTGACCCCGAAACTCAACCTTTCTCTACAATTCTCCAGCTGTGGTCCTTGAAGAGTCTTTGGCCACTCAAACTCTCCTCCTCACCGTGCATTAGGATGATATAGACATGTCCTCTTCCAGGCAGATTCATAACATTTTCTGTTGATTAGAAATTCTTAATTATTGCCCTGATGGTGGAAATGGGAAATAGGGGTACCAATAATTGTGTCCAACGTGTATTTGAGAAAAAACATTTATTTCATAATGAGATTTTCCCCCATTTTCAATTGTTTTAGTTCAATGAAAGGTTAGATTTTTGTGATTTTTATTTTTTTTAAATAAAAAGATCAAAAGGATTAATAATGCAGGTTTATTTTCAGAGCCTTCTTTGATCATATTTACCAAGGGTGCCAATAATTCTGACCACGACTATATACATACATTATATACATATATATATACATTATATATACACACCCTGCATACAAATAAGACAACGCCAAAAAAACATTAAATGAAATTAAAAAAAATCTTTCAGCTAGCTTCAACATTTAACACTTTAACTTGAAATAAAAAATAACTAAAACTAAAATAAAAATGAGTAAAAACTACTTACAGTACATATATGAAAATAAATAAAAACTGCTATAAATGACAAAAAGCCACAACAAAATTACTAAAATTTAAATGAAAATTAAAAATAGAAAAATAAAAACTGAATAATGATAAAAATTATAACAGTATCTCATTGATACTAAATAACACAATAATAAAAATTAGTCAATTTAAATTAAATTATTGTTATAATCTACTATAATAAATTATATATAATTATATAAAAATTTAGTAAATATAAATTAGTTGATTTTATATTATAAAAATGTGTGAGTGCAAACATATACTGTATATGTCATTAAAATTAGTACTGTTAAAATTAGTATAATTATTACATATAAATGAAATCTTAAAATAAAATAAAGTAAATATATAAAATAGTTTATAATAATATAGAATTTTAGAATGATTGGATGTGTGGATGCATGAAAAGACAGATGGATGCATGGAAGAGTGAAGTATTGAAGAGTGTGTCAGACGTCTGCTAGTCGATTTGAGACCTGAAAGGACTCCGATCTGCATCAGGTTTTTGCTTGTAATTATAATAAAAAATAAAATAAAATAAAAAGCACTGGGTTTGGGGCCGCATGCGTATGTGAGAGAGCATGAGTACTGTACCACACGAGAGAATTCCACTGGCTCCAGCATGCAATGGGCCAAAGCGTTCATGAGATCAGGCTGAGACAGACAGAGACAAAACGAGAGAGAGAGAGAGAGATGGACAGACGGATGAACGCATGAGATGCACAATGACACACACACACACACACACACACACACACACACACACATCTAATCATGCTTTTCCCGCAGTGTGACGTGACGGACGCAAGGGGCACTGTGTCACTTACAGGCACGAGCTTCCAGTACCATTTTGAGGGAGACTATCCGACAGGAAGGGGCGGGACGAGAGAGACAAACAGGAAGAGCATAAAGGTTAAACGTCGAGCAGAGAAAGAGGTGGAGGGAGAAGAGAACGATCAGATCTAAATGAATGCAATCTGATCAGAGAACAGGGTTAAACCGTGTAGTAAAATGCACAGCGAGTGATTCAGCCAATCGACGAGGAGAACACAGGCCTGCATGCTAACGCTCTGGGTGCTGCTCTACTATCAGATGGTTTCGAGACTCGTGATTGGTCAGACCTTCTGATGGCACGGCGAATCCATCAGCGGCTGTTTCATCTTGAGTTCCTTCTCGGAGAGTTCTCTCGTCTTCAGAATCACCTGCAGCACACAAACACACATTAGGTAGGTCACTTCTCAAATCTTTTTGTTTAACTGACAAAAAAAAAAAAGTGAAGAATTATTCAATACAACAATATAAGAATTTTTTATTGATTCAACTTTAGAAGTTTAGTTTCCTACAGAGATTTTAATATCATTGAGATACTATTATAGTTTTTATTAATATTTTGAATACATTTTTATTGTTATATTTTCATAGTTTCATTTTAATTTTAGTTAAAGTTTTAGTAAAATTTATGTCTTTTTTGGTTATTTCAGTTTTTATTTCAGTTAAGAGACATTAAATGCATTTATAATGCTACATAACATTTTTATTTTGAAAACTGTTAATTTGAACTTTCTATCCATCAAAAAATCCTTAAAAAAATAAAAATCATAATGCTTTTTACACCATTTTAACATTGTAACTTAAAAAAAACCTTTATAAATAATTTCTAAATCTTTTATGTGTTCATTTAGCTCATTTATCTTAGGGTGTTTTGAGTAGATGATCTTCACAAAGAGTTTGTACAGTATAATTTCGGTTTCTTTAATTTTAACAAACTATCAAACGTCTTAAAGGTACAGTAGCAAAATAACATTTATTTCTAAGGCTCAGAGAGAGGATGAAAATTACAAAATTATAACATGCTTGGTCCAAGAAACCTTTATTAACATTATATTTGAACTTAAATGTCCTGATTAAAGGAATGAAACACTGACCTTGTTGATCCAGAACAGCATGGCGTCCTCCATGTCGAAGGGAAGCTCTTTAGAGGCGCAGAAGGTGGAGAAGCGCTTGACACTCGCCACGACTCTCTCTATAGCCATCATCTCCACCATATACGCCATCATCAGAGCGTCTATCAGCGGGATATGAGAACTCTACACACACACAAACACAAAACAATACAACTGAACACAGGATTCTGCGTATACTACCATACTGCACAGTACATACTGTACACTGCCTACTATTAAACATAGTATGTGCAACAAGGCAGAATGCAATCATTTCAAACAGTAGCATGCTGGGAAGCAGTGTTGTTATATTGTTAACTAAAACCTTTATTAGTAATTGAAAATAAGCTCAAATAAAAATATAAAAAATGTAAAGAAAAAATGTAAAGGGTGCCTTGGCAAATGACTAAAATAAATATGTTTAAGTTAAAGTATTAAAATTACTTAAAACAAAAACATAAATAAAAATAAAGTTAGAAATATAGAAAAAAAAATGACAAAAGCACATAAAATTACGTAACAAACAAAAATAAAAATATAGACAATTTAACATATTAATAAATAATAGTATATTAAATTAATACTAAAATAATACTGTTGGGAAGTTACAAATCTAGAAGTCATAACTGTGTTGTGTGTGTTTCAGTGATTTATAAATGTAAATAGAGTAAATAAAAAACATGCAATAAAAAAATTATGGAATACTATAACAATACTTATTTACAGATTTACAGTAGTTGATTATAACAGCTAATTTTTATAATATATACATATTTTCTAACAATATTCAATATAATTTTTAAAATATTTAATTTATTATATTATATAAAAATATATTAACAATAGTTTATTGCTAAACGTTATAACATTTACCATTCCTGTTACTTTGACATCACATAACCTCACTACGTGTATTTTAAATCAGGGATTGGCATCAGTTATTATCTCATCAAATAATATGGATATTTTGCATTGGACTAAACCTTTCTGTACATTTTTTTTTAACTTTTGTCAATCTGATCAAATGATGAGTCAAAGATAAAAAATATTGTATATCAAACGACTGAAATAAATAAATAAATGAATGATTACCAATATGGTGTCAATGTATTCTGCATCCCTAGATTATTTTGCATTTATAAATTATATTATTTATAATGTAGAATTTGCATTTATAATGCTAGAGTGGTCTGAATAAGAAGTTAAACATAGAATCACATTTCATACGTACAGGAATCTAGCTTACTGATACAAAAATAGTGTGAGCAGTGTGAGTAATGCGAGTAGTATGAGTAGTAGGCCATCCCAAACATAGAGGGAAGTTTACAGAATCTCTCAACAAGATAAATGACTCGACAGACTCAGTCATATTAGGAAAACATCAGTGCTGCAGTCATAAACACACACGGCTCTGAGTCATGCTGCAGGAACGGTGTGTGTTTGTCAGAGAACCGGCTGCTGTACACACAGAGTGCACTGCCTGCGCTTAATGATGGGAGAGGAGTCTGTGTGTCTCATCCAGAAACACACTCTACACAAGTACATAACGGCACCTCACTGTGGACCAAACAAACCTCCCTGCTCAAGAGGGTCATTTGATTGCTTTTACTCAGTTAGCTGCCAACTTTCCAACTGTCAACTTGCTCAGCAAAATCTGACCATCAAAGAACTAATGCTGAACTTTGGTTGACCAATCAGCAGAAAGGGGCGTTTCATTCATGCCAACATGTGGAAATCAAATACTCAAGCTATTTATAGATTCTATCTCTGAATTTAAAAACGAAAAATTAACCCAAATTCTTGTTTTGACAAGATTAAATAAATAATTAATTAAAAATAATAAATAATACTTTTTTTTTTTTTTTTTTTAAATATCAATATTAAATCTTTTTTTTTTCATTGGGAGCAGTGTTGTTATTGTATTAAAACAAACTTTTGGTAACTGAAATGAAGCTGAAATTAAATAAAATATAAATAGTAGATAAAAAAAAAACTTAAAACCTAAATTTAAATTGTTGCCTTGGCAACTGACTGAAATCAAACTAAAATTAAAATAAAAACTGACAATATAAAATAAAAGCTAAATCAAGATATTAATAAATGCTGATAAATAATTACTAATAAATACTATAACTATACTAATAAATATATAATATATTGTAATACTATAAATAAAACTAAACTGCTGGGAAGTTACATGTTTGGAAGTCAGAATTGCAATGTGATTGATGAACCTTCCAGTGATTTTGATCAAAATAAATGGAGTTAATACAATTTCATATTTCTTTCTTAGTCCTAGAACAACAAAAGAGTAAATGATGTGCTGTCATGTGGTGATGCTCATGGCTACTCATCTCATAAGTATAATCATTCTGAAAATTAGCGAATGGAAACTAAAAGAGACTTTGTGTTTCGGTGCATGTTGGTCCATTAGAGAAACACTATGGATGTTTCCACTGGCCTACAAACACACACACACACACACACACAGACACACACACACAAGTCTGGCCGTGGCGCTCCATCACCCCAGCAGGTTTTGAACAGATGGTCCTACTGTGCCTGAGTTCTGTCCTCAGATACACCTCTCCAAATCTCTCTCACATACACACGCACACACACACACACACACACACACAAAACAGAGCGCAACAGTGACTGCTCACTTTCAGCAGCCTTGGTTTAGGAAGTATCTTTCTCATCTATTTTCTCTACAGGAATTGTTTTCTTAGTTATAGTGTTTCTTTAAGCATGTCTATATAGTTTTTTTTTTTTTTAAATAAAATTTAATTTTAGTTATTTTATTTCAGCTAATTGCCTTGCCTTCCTCATTTTCATTTAGCTTAACTTGATGTACTAAAATATGTACATATATATGTGTAATTTCAGTTAAGGTTTATTTAAAAAAATATATATATATATTTTTATGGTATTTTTAGCTTGTTTATTTTGCTGCTTTTCTGTTTCTATGATAAATAGCAGATTGATTGGTTTATCTTGATTTAGGATTATGGGTAGTTTGGTTCTTCAGCAATTATACCTGATATTTTAAAAAGGTAGGTAGGTCTGTTTTAAGATTTAAACATTATTATTTAGTTTCACTATGTGTAAAGCTAATGTGATTTTACTTCTGGATGTGGACTGTTGCAATCTATCAGACACACTGTAAGCTTCAGGTAAGAAGTCAAAGGTGGAAATCGCACCATCTTAATGGGGGTGGAGGAGAGGTCATCGTGGGAGACGGGCGTGTCGTCTGCTTCTCTGACACATATCCCGCGGCGTGCGAGCGTCTGGATGACGGCCTGATGGGAGCTGAGCGCAGACGCCTGGTCGCCCTTCAGCAGCAGCCCGCACACCCTGCAGTACAGCTCCGAGGACAGCAGCAGCGACAGCACCGGAGGCTTGATGTGCTCCACGCAGTACTGATCTGTGTAGAACGGGTCTCGCAGGTCCGCCGGGATGTGCTCTGACACACACACACACAGAGAGAGAGCTAGAGAGTTACAAAACACACAAAAACTATACAAAAATACAGAATTACAGTACAACAGCCTGATACAACTAGTATAAGTCTACTGATTTGTTTATATATATATATATATATATATATATATATATACACACACATTTACCAGGATGGTAAAATGAATAGATGTGATTATGATCATTTGATAAAATGAAGAGAGCGCACGGGATCATTATACTTTGTGTGCTGTTTCATATCCTGTCACGGAGACCGCTGAATGCACCTTTTTAAATGGTTTCATGGTGCTCGTTTTTTTATTTTTAAAACATCATAGCAATGTTTGCAATTGACATTATCAGGATTTAAAATAAAATGATCCCAAACGCAAGTACGGCGCGTGGGGCTGTGACGTGCGGTCAGTGATCCGCTTCCAGAACCACCGGTGTTGCTACAAACACACTGTTACCCATTTGAAACATTTTAATGTGAGTATTATGACACAAGTGAGGTACAAAGCTTTGTTAATAAGAGAAATAATTGGTTAGCAGGCAAATGTTACATCGCGACCATGCTTTTGGATTCATGCCGAACGCATACATTTAAATCAAGCCATATGCGGCTTTGTGTTCTGTTTTTCCAGATGGTCACAAATTTAATATTATTTATTGTTTCTTTTCCCAAATCCTCACTGTCTCACCCTCTAGATTCGCAGGTTTATTTTATTGTTGTTAATCACTATTTTCGCATCTCTTACTGTGGTAAACGTGTGGGGGGAAATGAAAGATTTCGTGGCCATGAATTAAGAATTCGTTACTATGACTTAAATTGTTCCCGCATTTAAGTTAAATCATGGGTTTTCTAGGGAACAAATTAATGAAACATGGACAGCTGCCACAAATTAATATGTCATAGGAACGAATTAACAAGTTGTATGAATGAATAGACTGTCCTGCTCGCGTGCGCAGCCCTGTCAAAGCGAAGTGCCCGATATGCAACAATTATCTAGGGAAATTATAATTGAACATGACTTATTACTACATTTCAATACAAAATAACTTTGTACTGTATCTGTTTTAATGTACTTTTAAAGTTTGGATCACATTAAAAGCGTAGTTTGTACATTAGTAAATTATTTTCTTGTAAGATCCAGCCCCTTCACCGTCACTCACAGCCGTTTGCACGTGTTTTGAGCATGAGCCGCACGCACCCCAAAATGAAACTGCTTAATCGACCATCGATAGCTTTTATCGATTACATCTCTTATCGACAATTAATCGATAGTCGATTAATCGTTGACATCCCTAATACAGTGCCCTCCACTAATATTGGCACCCTTGATAAATATGAGCAAAGGCGGCTGTGAAAATAAATCTGCATTGTTTATCCTTTTTATCTTTCATTCCAAAAATTCACAAAATTCCAACCTATCATTGAAGTAAAACAATTGAAAATGGGGGGAAATTATTGTGTAAGAAATACTTTCTCTATTCATGTTGGCCACAATTATTGGCACCCAATTATTGCAACGTCCTTTTCCCAGCACAACAGCTCTGAGTTTTCTCCTATAATGCCTGAAGAGTTTGGAGAACACCTATAAGAGATCAGAGACCATTCCCTCATACAGAATCTCTCCAGATCCTTCAGATTCACAGCTCCATGTTGGTGCTTCTTCTCTTCAGTTCACCTCATATTTTCTATAGGGTTCAGGTAGAGGACAGGAATGGCCACAGAAGCTTGGTTTTGTGCTCATACACATACAATTATAAGATTATATAATTATATATATTATTTAATAGGAATTATATTATTATATTGACAATTACTTTTTTATCCCTGGTGCACCAAACCCATTTGATTTTGCTTCTAAAAAGCTTTTTTTTAGTTATCTGACTGAAACTTTGAAGTTCCAGTCATTAAAAAAATCATTATTATTTTTTTTTGATTTCAGCTAGTTACCAAGGCACTTAGTTGAAGCACACGTCCTCTTCCAAAGTTTCATAACTTTTCTGTTGATTGGAAATTCTTAATTATTGCTCTGATGGTGGAAATGGGATTTTTCACTGCTCTAGCTCTTTTCTTAAAGCCACTTCACTAATTTGAAGCTCAATTATTTTTGCTGCAATCAGAAATATATTCTTTGGTTTTTCTCATTGTGATGGATGATAAATTTGGTCTTTGTGTTCCTCATATTTATAATCCTGTGGAAAGGAATCGTGGCTGGACAATTTCATGCTCCTAGTCACCCTGGTGTGCTAAAAAATTTAAATATGAATGGAATATACTTCAGAGATATTTTACTAAAAATTTCTAGGGGTGCCAATAATTGTGGCCAACATCCATTGAGAAAAACATTATTTCATCATGAGATTTTCTCCCCACTTTCAATTGTTTTACTTCAATGATAGGTTAGAATTTTGTGAATTTTTTGAGGGAAAGATCAAAAGGAAAACAATGCCGATTTATTTTCACAGCTGCCTTTGCTCAATTTATCAAGGGTGCCAATAATAGTGGAGGGCACTGTATAATATATATATATATATATATTATACACACACACATACATAGTCAATTTTTATATTATATTGAAAATGATACGCACATCATATACACATTATATTATATAATTATATATATTAGGAATTATATTATTATATTGAAATTAGGATTATTATTGTTAACTGAAACTAAAGTCATTAAAAAAATCATTATTATTTTTTTATTTCAGCTAGTTACCAAGGCACTTAGTTGAAGCACTAAAATAACTACAATTAAAAACTATATAGACATTTTTTAAATAATAATAATAAATGACAAAAATACACAACAAAATAAAATGAAATAATAAAACAAAAAATTAGATTAAAATTTAAGAAAAATTTAGAATTAATAATTAATAATTAGATAAATAGGATTTGTGTGTGCACGTGTGTATGTACATGTATACACACACAAATTATAATAATTTCAAAAAATACATTTTTATAAACAGAAAAAATAGAAAAATATTTTAAGAAATACATATGTACATAATACAATTATCTAGTAATTATATAATATATAATGATTAGATTGTATGATATATATAACATTATATAATAATAATAAATGTAAATATTATTGTCATAATAAATAATTATTATTATTGTCCTAAAAAAGTAAAATATAATTTCTCTCTCTCTCTGTGACCTCTAACTATCAATAAATTGTAAGTGGAGAGTTGACACATCAGTCTGTAAGAACTGTAGAAAGACTGTATGGAAAAGACTGTAAGACAAAGATGTGGAAATTTTACACAAACTAAAAACGAAAGGTGATTTTGAGATCAGCCACTAAAATGGCTAACATCTTGCCGCCGAATCAAACAGAAAGACACGACATCAGGCGTCTCAGTGTGATTACACATTCATGCCTTCAGTGCTAGGCTAATTACAGCTAACTGCTAAGCTAATGTGGCTAAGCGACGAGACAATGTTTATTTCACTTGTTGGCGTGTTTGACCTTGTGTGTTTGATTCAGACGTGAGAAGAGAGCGTGGTCAAGATGATAAGCAGCTTTAGGTAATGCTGACAGCACTGCAGGTGGAAAACAGTCACCGTTTATTATCAGTGCTAGTACAAAATGCCACTTTTTATTTTAAATCGTTTATTTCTCTTTCTTACAGGTAATTTTTGTTGTTTTTTTGTATAATTTTCCACTCTGCCAAGGGTCAATCTGAGGTTTCGTTAAATTAGGAGGTCAAAGGTCAACCAGTCAGATTAAAGCTTGAGGAAGATTAACAGTGTCCGACTGTCTAATAACCCCTGATGAGATGTGTGTGTGTACGTATGCAAGTGTGCATTTGCCAAATCCTACATTAGACAACACTAAATAAATACAGCTCTGGTGGGATGTTTGAAAGATGGGAAATTGGGAATGTATGGGATTTATTTTGAGGTGGAAAGAGACAAATCTGTTTAAAATCAAGCTGGAAAATTAGACTTGTCACTCTGAAACTGTATCTGGTCAACAAATGCCTACATCCAACTACATTACAGCAAAAGTTCAAATGTTAAATTCAGCTGTATGACAGAGCGTCACTTTCTTTATGATTTCCCCTGTGTTTTTTACTCTTTGCAAAACACTGTTCATGTTGAAATCAGTGAATTTGTACTGTTTGCAGAGAGTGAACTCTAGTATCTCTAAATGTCTCAAGACCATTCAGATGGTACCACTTTCTTTTAACACGCTTAACCACACACTTTTCATCTTTTTCAATGAAGATATTTGCAGTGAAGATAACCCTTAAACATCCCAGAATATTAAAAATAAAATATTTTTTAAAATATAATATGTGACCCTGGAGCACAAAACCAGGGGATATTTGGGGTGTATTTGTAGAAATAGCCAAAAATACATTGTATGGGTCAAAATTATCGATTTTCCTTTTATGCCAAAAACATTAGGATATTAAGTAAAGATCATGTTCCATGAAGATATTTTGTAAATTTCCTACTGTAATTATATCAAAACTTAATTTTTGATTAATAATATGCATTGCTAAGAACAAAAAAAAGAAAGTTTTGGACAACTTTAAAGGCGATTTTCTCAATATTTAGATTTTTTTGCACCCTCAGATTCCAGATTTTCAAATAGTTGTATCTCAGCCAAATATTGTCCTATCATAACAAACCATACATCAATGAATTTTTCATTGTTTATTCAGCTTTCAGATGATGTATACATCTCAATTTCGAAAAATTGACCCTTATGACTGGTTTTGTGGTCCAGGGTCACATATATACTTTTAATTTCAAATTTATTTTTTAAATGAATCCTGGTATATTTGTTAAAAATTCCAGAATATTTAATAATTTTAATACATTGTTAATAATTGTATTAATAATAACAATTTTAATAATATATAATATTACTCTGTATTTACGTTCTAATAATAATAATAATATAAAGCTATAAAACTATAATATTGTTTATACATAATAATAATAATAATAAATTCTGTATATACATTACTGTTCAAAGCTAACAACAACATTTCTATTGTATAATATTAAACTAAGATAATATTATATATACTCTTTATATAATAATAATAATATTATATATGTTCTATATGCACATTACGATCCAAAGATTATATTACAATATTAAAACAAAACTGTTTCATTTTATAATATTAAACTGAGAATATATCTGAGAATATATATACTCAGTATATACATAATAATAATAATAATAACTAAAGATTATACTACAACAAAAATAAATCATAAATCAAATAAATCTTTTTTATTACTAACATTATATTAAAATCAGAAATTCTATACACACATTACAGACAGGTTTGTGTGTGTGTGTGTGTGTGTGTGTGTACGTACTACTTCTCATTAATAAATAAAGGCTGACAGTCAGAAATGGGTCACACACACGAGGGTTTCCCCTCACAATGACATCTGACCACACCTTCAACACTGGAAAAAGAGCTTCAGAGCAAAACTCCACATAAACCCGCAATATCACATCAAATAATCTTTATCTCTGCTCTAGCTGAGGAGGCAGCTTCAGGTTTCATACCCTGAAAATCTCTGAGAAAGGACAATCAGTCAAATACTATAACTCAACAATACTCTGAAATATTACAAGTGCATGCATACAGCTGAGCATTTACATTCAGATTTGTTGATTTAAAAGGTCATTTACATAATGTAAAAGCTGTTTTAGCAAGTGTGACAGTGTGCATGGGATTTCAAACATAGACAATGCATTGCACATATATATTATGAATATAAAACATTAGGCAATTGAGGGCGCTTAATTTAGATCCTGTTCCCTCATTCATATGCATGAGGTCATCAAGGTCAAAGAAATCTTACAGATCAATATGGATTTATAAGAAATCATGACAAAGCTCATTTCAAATGATAATCAAAAATTCTAATTTCAAAGTTATCATAATCATCTACATAAATATCTATAAACAATCAGACAAACATTAAATATTTTCCAAAATATTACATTAGCATCACAAAAATGTAAACTGTATTAACACACAGCTATATAAATTAGGATTAATATGGGCTTGACATTAAGCATACTCATGTGGTTGTCCTTCGGACAAGTACATTTGTCATTTACTTGTCCGAGTATAAAAGTTACTTGCCCGGAGAGAATTTTTTTTTTTTTTAAATTGAGTTATAAAAATAATTATTTATTGTAGTTATACAAAACACATTTAGTTTATTTAGTTAGATTTTTCTTTTTAAATGAAATAATGAAAAAAAATAAAAATAAAGTGTGATAATACTATTATATTTTAAAATAAAAAGGGAGTATTAATTACAAATACAATTATTTTATATTAACCTTAAAAATAAAATGCTAATATTTACTTATTTTTTTATATATGAATTTTCAAACGTATTTTTTTTTTTTTTTAAATAGAGTTCAATTTAATCAGTCAATTAGTATAATAATAAGACATTTGGGCTGTTACCAAACAAATGAAATCATTATCAACAAAATTCATCTTTGTAATGCAGAGGAAACACAGAAGCTGCATCTGAAGTGGAATAGATATATTTACCCACTGTTAATGCAGCTCTGAGGGACATGGAATGCTTTAATCTGCAGTTACAAATTAATAAATAATGTTTTGATTCATAAAACATTGAATACTGATATTTGAAATTATTTAAAAAAATAAATAAAAAATACTGTAAATGTGAAATTAAAACCTGCCAGTAGGTGGCATCAAGTCACTGTTAATAAGTGAGTCATTGTGATTGAACCGAATCATTTAAACGGTTGATTCATTTAGGCACGAAACGCCGTCATGTTGCTCAGAGACGCAAAACAGTGCTGTGGCTGTGTTTGGAATTATTTTTGTTGGTGAAACAGAGCAAAAACAGGAAATATGGTGTCTAAAACGTAAGTCTCTTAATGTTAACTTCTTGTTTATTGAACTGCTATAAAATCACATTTGTAATCATGATGGTTTTTTTGAGAAAAAAAAACCATCGTTTTTTTTTCTCAAAAAAAAACGATGGCGCTCTATCTTCGTGTGATATTGTTTAACTATATGAAATTATATAAATATATATACATTTTCTGCCCCCATATCTTGAATTTTCTGATCATTCTTCATGCATTGTAATACTGAATCATGCAGTGAAAGAACGCACTCACACGTGAGCTAGTCTAACCTAGACGACTTTACGTAATGTATGAGTGCACTCTGTAGGTGTGTTTTGTTTGATTCTTGCAATATACTCGTTAAAACAACAATTACGAAATTATCGCAAACGATATATATCGCACATCCCTATAACAAAGGCTATATCATAAATAAAGGCAGTTATTTTCTTTTTTCTTTTTGGTATTGACTTTTTCAAGTTACTTGTAAAGTAAATTTCTCTTTCACTTGCCCGTCCAAAACATTCACTTGTCCCGGACAAGCATTAATGTCGAGCCCTAATTTGCATTCATACAGTAAACTCACATAGAAATTATATATATACTAAATCTCAACTGCTTGATTTTTAATTTTCGTTGCAAAATGTAACCATATTATTGCTCAGCTCTTATATGAAGTTGCATTGCACATATATTATAAATATAAAACATTAGGCAAATGAGGATACTTAATTTATATCCAGTTGGATTAATATTACAGTATCTCACAGAAGTGAGTACACCCCTCACATTTTTGTAAATATTTTATTATATCTTTTCATGTGACAACACTGAAGAAATGACACTTTGCTACAATGTAAAGTAGTGAGTGTACAGCTTGTATAACAGTGTAAATTTGCTGTCCCCTCAAAATAACTCAACACACAGCCATTAATGTCTAAACCGCTGGCCACAAAAGTGAGTACACCCCTAAGTGAAAATGTCCAAATTGGGCCCAATTAGCCATTTTCTCTCCCCGGTGTCATGTGACTCGTTAGTGTTACAAGGTCTCAGGTCTGAATGGGGAGCAGGTGTGTTAAATTTGGTGTTATCGCTCTCACTCTCTCATACTGGTCACTGGAAGTTCAACGTGCACCTCATGGCAAAGAACGCTCTGAGGATCTGAAAAAAGAATTGTTGCTCTACATAAAGATGGCGTAGGCTATAAGAAGATTGCCAAGACCTTGAAACTGAGCTGCAGCACGGTGGCCAAGACCATACAGTGGTTTAACAGGACAGGTTCCACTCAGAACAGGCCTCGCCATGGTCGACCAAAGAAGTTGAGTGCACGTGCTCAGCGTCATATCCAGAGGTTGTGTTTGGGAAATAGACGTATAAGTGTTGCCAGCATTGCTGCAGAGGTTGAAGGGGTGGGGGGTCAGCCTGTCAGTGCTCAGACCATACGCCGCACACTGCATCAAATTGGTCTGCATGGCTGTCATCCCAGAAGGAAGCCTCTTCTAAAGATGATGCACAAGAAAGCCCGCAAACAGTTTGCTGAAGACAAGCAGACTAAGGACATGGATTACTGGAACCACATCCTGTGGTCTGATGAGACCAAGATAAACGTATTTGGTTCAGATGGTGTCAAGCGTGTGTGGCGGCAACTAGGTGAGGAGTACAAAGACAAGTGTGTCTTGCCTACAGTCAAGCATGGTGGTGGGAGTGTCATGGTCTGGGGCTGCATGAGTGCTGCCGGCACTGGGGAGCTACAGTTCATTGAGGGAACCATGAATGCCAACATGTACTGTGACATACTGAAGCAAGGCATGATCCCCTCCCTTCGGAGACTGGGCCGCAGGGCAGTATTCCAACATGATAACGACCCCAAACACACCCCCAAATCCAAACACACCCCCAAATTGACCACTGCCTTGCTAAAGAAGCTGAGGGTAAAGGTGATGGACTGGCCAAGCATGTCTCCAGACCTAAACCCTATTGAGCATCTGTGGGGCATCCTCAAGCGGAAGGTGGAGGAGCGCAAGGTCTCTAACATCCTTCAGTGACTCCAGTGGCAACCTGTGAAGCTATGGTGAACTCCATGCCCAAGAGGGTTCAGGCAGTGCTGGAAAATAATGGTGGCCACACAAAATATTGACACTTTGGGCCCAATTTGGACATTTTCACTCAGGGGTGTACTCACTTTTGTGGCCAGCGGTTTAGACATTAATGGCTGTGTGTCGAGTTATTTTGAGGGGACAGCAAATTTACACTGTTATACAAGCTGTACACTCACTACTTTACATTGTAGCAAAGTGTCATTTCTTCAGTGTTGTCACATGAAAAGATATAATAAAATATTTACAAAAATATGAGGGGTGTACTACCTTCTGTGAGATACTGTAGGTAGCGGCTATTTGCACTAAGTGCAAATAGCAATGGATTCGATTTACACTAAGTGAAAATAGCAGTATTTTAGCGATATGCTATTTACACTAAGTGCATATAGCTATAGATTCTATTTACACTGTTAAAATAGCAAGATTTTCTGCTATTTATATTATTAAATTTGAAAGTGCACCGTGCATATTATTATTGCACCGTTATTGTCTCTCAAAAGAAAGAGTCGACTCTGAATCATTGAAATGAGTCGTTTTTAAAACGAATCTTAAAGGGGTGGTTGATTGCGATTTCACTTTTTTAACATTAGTTAGTGTGTAATGTTGCTGTTTGAGCATAAACAATATCTGCAGAGTTGCGGCGCTGAAAGTTCAATGCAAACGGAGATATCGTCTTTTAAAATTCTGGCAGTTTAATGCCTACAAAAACGACTGGTAAGGGACTACAACGAGTTACTTCCCGGGTCTGATACGTCACAGACCCAGATAAACCCTGCCCCCGGGAACACGTAGCAAAGGGGGCGAGGCCATGCTGCGCTGCTTTAGAGAAGAGGAAGAGAAAACTAGGGATGCACGTAAAAATCTATTCATATGAATCGCGATTCTGTCTTCTAACGATTCTAATGGATTCTCAAGTTTCAAAATCATTAAAGCAGCAGTTCTTAATACTGTTACTCTGTCGCCCTGCTCTGCATCTCTCTCTCTCTCTCTCTCTCTCTCTCTCATTCAGATCATCAGATAAGCTCCAACAAACTGTTCCAATTATACACTTATTTTCACACAGCAATGAGAAGCATTATAAATGGACACGCGTGCGGTTGCTGTGCTGTATTAAAGCTTTAATCAGGATAAAACCGTATATTAAAAGCTAACAGAAGCAGTAGCACTTACAAATAGCAGCGTATTTAAAAGTATGAGACAACAACAACCAAACATACCATTAAGAGCCGTGCTTGCACAGGTTCTGCACGATCCTCTTCACTAATATCCTCTGGGTCTCAATCGGCCTCAAATTGATAAGCATTATAGACAACGCCACTGTTTACAATTCAACCGGAGCACCTGCCGCTGAGGTGAGGGGCGGGACGTTCAGACGTGCAGTAGAGGCGGTTTAGCCAATCACAACACACTGAGCCAGCTAACCAATCTCAGCCCATCGCGTATTTCTGAAGGAGGAGCTTCATAAAACCAGGAAATAAATCGAGGCGTTTGTCAGAGAAGGGACAGAGAGGTGTGGAATAAAGGTAAATTATGTGAAAAATAATGCGTTTTTAAAAAAAACAAGCATGAACACATGCTAGACTGCTCCCCATAAACACAATCAAGCCTAGAAAAAAAACAGTCAACCACCCCTTTAAGCCGTTTCATTTTGATGTCAACATGAAACATTAGCATATTGCCCGCCCACTTGTTGCCACTAGATGCTGCTGTTGGAGCTTTAAAAATAGCTGTTTCCCCGGTAACGCTGTACACAAAGCAGCACTGCTCACAATCACAAACACTGCTTTAAAGGAAATCGACCAATCGGACCAATCACCGCAGATTAGCAGTAGCCCCTCACTGCAGAACAAAGATCCAGGGGCCGGGGTTGGATCCACATCCAGGAGGTGGAGATGGGTGGGTTTAGGGATCAGGGGGTGGAGACGGGTAGGTTTAGGTACATGTAAGGTGGGAGGAGTTGGATATAGATCCAACCTCGCCCCCTGGATCTTGTGTTCTGCAGTGAGGACCATCTCCAGATTAGCGTCACGCAAAGGAAGGGTTTGGAAAAATGAATCATTGAGCGAATCGTTTGGTAGTCGTTGAGCAAATAAGGTAAAAATTAATGCATATTATAAGAAAATTAAAGTGTTTTTTGACCTTGCATGCATGTCAATCTGTTGTTGGGGACTCCCAAAACCAAAATATGAACCTTTCATAACCCATAATAGGGGCACTTTAAATGGATGCCACCTTATTGGTACAATAAAGCCCTCCCTACACCTACCCTAACCCTACCCGATACTTTATTTTCAACTTCTTGGTTATTTCCTTAATTTTTTTTGAAAATAAATGCCTTTACAATGTGATATTAGATTTGAAAAGGGAGAAAAAAAGGCAGGTTCGAACGTGTCAAAAAGACCACAGTATGTGCTTTACCGTCTGTGCCACTGGAGCTGATGAGTCATAGGTGTTTTTTTAATAATGTTGACTATCCCAATCACACGTTGCTGGGCGGAGTTAGTGTAAATAACCTCTGCCAAAAAGGCGGGCTATTTGCACTAAGTGTAAATAGACACTCCGTTAATATTATATCAAACTTTATTTGCATATATACAGTAAACAAATGTAAAGCAATATGAATTAGCAAACTGTATAAAGAGATATTTACTATATAGAATATCTCAACCTCATGTTTTTTCCCCATCAAAAAATGTAACCATTTTCGCTCTGCTCTTTATATAAAGTTGAATATATATTTACATTATATATTACCGCCCAACTCTAATCTGCTAATTGCAACTAAAAGGCATGAAGATATTATAATATTATAAACATCAACATCCTGATTTTCTGTAAAGCTGCTTTGAAACAGTGTATTGTAAAATACATACTATATAAAAAAAATTACTTGACATGGTTATCACATAGGACATTTCTATTTCAATGCATCCATTATTTTTACCTTTAGTCTAAATTAGTTTTGCTCTGAAGAAATCACTTACAAAATTCATTTAGCCCTATTCAGGGTTACAAACGTGACGTATGTTAGCAGAGGGCACTGCACGTTCACACACCGGTGCTTTCCCACAATCACACACAGATATTTCAGTCTGCAGGCTTTGTGATGTAACAGACGCTGTTATTTCTGTCCCCTGATTAGACTCAAGACGCTCTGCTAGAGGAAAACACACACGCACACCACCACCATCATCACCACCACCTTCCTCCTGCCTATCAAACACACATCCAGTAAGTTTCACTGGCACAAACGTTCATGCATCAATCACAATAATTTATTCCAAAGGCTCTGCTCAACTCAAGAGCACCGAGAGAACGTCAGGTCCTTTCCAAAGCTCTCTTGTGGTCAGTATAGAGCCGTGGTCACTGTGGACTGAGAGAACTGCTGACTAAGAAGCTACACACACACACACACACACACACACACACACACTCTCATCCCAACACACACAACTTCTGCCACTTCAGAACTATTTCTCCATGCCAGTCAACACATCTCATTGCCAGCATCCAAAGCAAGCAGTTGAATAGATGTCAAACAAGAGTGCGGTTTGCCCGGAACACAGTGTCCAGCAATAAGAAACAATAATATAAAAATAACATGTTTTTATTTAGTTATTTAATACAAATAAATATATGAATATATGATGAATATATTAGTGCTGTCAAACGATTAATCGCATCCAAAATAAAAGTTTTTGTTTACATAATATGTGTGTGTATACTGTGTATATTTATTATGTATATGTAAATACAAACACATGCATGTATATATTTATGAAAAATATGTTATATGTTAAATTTATTTAGATACAATATAAAATATAAAAATATAAATATATACATGTAAATATTTTTTTTATATTTACTGTATGTGTGTGTATTTATATATACATCATAAATATACACAGTACACACATATATTATGTAAACAAAAACTTTTATTTTGGATGCGATTAATTGCAATTAATCGTTTGACAGCACTAGAATTTATTTTGTTTGACTGTACAGGAAGACTATGAGAGCATGTGGCTATAATTAATTTTTCTTATAATAATATTTAATATTATAATATACAAATATTATAATAATATTTGTATAATTTGCTATGTGGTGTTAATCAAAATTGTGGCAATAATAAAATAAATTCTGTAATAATATTCATATAAATTGTTGTATAGCGTTTTTTAAATGAACACTGCATCTATATTTTTTTTTATGTAATAATATTTGTATACATTGCTGTATAAATTGTATAAATTGGTGGTTTTTTTTATTTGAATTGATAGCCCATCTATTGATTTCATCTTTAAATGTATACAGTGAGTAGAATTTTTCACAAATAGCAGGTTAATTAAAAAAAAAAATAAAAAAAAATAAAAAAAAAAAAATATATATATATATATATATATATATAGTATATACATGAAATCATATTAAAAACATGAGACTGCAAATTTTTCTATCTGAAAAGATTATAGTTACTAACACAAATTAAGAAATAAATACCAAAAGGTGTTTTTTAAAGCCATGGTACTTCTATGGTTTTGGGGAAGCATGGAGGAAACTATAAATATGATACTGAAATTCAAAGGGCGTCACTGTTTGCAAGAGGGGGATTGCAGAAAAGAGATGCACTTACCTTCCCCGTACGCTTTGGAGAATAACCAGCGGAGGTTTGCTTCTATCTTGGCTCTGGCTGAGTCGTACATTTCCAGCGGCACGATTTCAAGTCCACCTTCAACCGAATCCGCTCTTCTCGGGACACCGTCCCCACCTGCAAGCGCACCTACATCCATCCTAAACACACACACACACGTGTTGAAGAGTTACTGAAAACATCTTAAACAGTTAATCAAAAAAAATTACAATTCATTCAAAGGAGTAATTCATTTTGTCTTCTATTCCTCAAAATTATCATATAGCTTCAGATGATTTTCAATATATATGGTCGACTTTTATGGTCCTTTTGGAAACTTGACAGTCATGCAAAGTATTATACAAGTTTTGAATGACATGAGTAGAGATTCAACTATACCTTTAATAACCTGTTAAATCAAAATTGGAGTTTTGTTCCTTATAAAGATGCTTTGAAGTCATCTATATGCTAAAATAAAAATAAATCTTCGGAATACACACATTTCAAATATCTCTTCTAGGAAAACAGGCCCAAATATTGACAACTCATCCTGCAGTTATGAGCGTAAACACATTTTTGTCCAATAAAATGCTTTCTAGAATGAAATTTTAAAAATCTATACTATTCTGCCAAAGATAATTAAATATGAAGAACTATTTATGTTGACATGAATTGTTAAAGAGTAAGCTGGAAAAGTGAAAAACGGTCCTATGATGAGGTGAAGAATAAATAAAAATTATGCTTTTAAATAGTTGAAATATTGCCATGATCTAACAATATGCCTGGATCATGACTAGAAGATATCAAAAATGATAGTTAGAAACAAGTGCACATAGGAAATGGTTGAGAACAACAACAACAAAAACAATATGTTACTGATATATTTCACTTTATATTATTTATTACCACTTCTTCTATATATTTTTAGATTTTCAAACTAGAATAGTCAGCTTCTACAAAAGACAACAAGCACTGTACTGCTGCACATTTGACAGATGAAACTTCTTTGACTGTGATGTACCATGGTAAATACCATCAGTGTACCATGGTACTATCTCAGTATTCAGCACACCCTTTTAATAAAGACAGTTTGCAGTCATTGTAAAACCCAATGTGATACTGTGAGTGTCCAGAACCCCCAAAGCAGCCCTAAACAGGCCCAGACAGACAAACTGATCCAGAACAGACCAAACAATGAATGATCTTAATGATGAACACAGAAGAACAATCACCTGCCAATAACCCAAGATAAGACAGCACTGATGAATGACCGTTCAAAAGTGATGAAAGCATGTTTGTGTTGAACACAAAACAATTAAATATGATGTATATCTGCGTGAAATCCTCACTGCAGGCTCAGCAGACGAGAGATTATGAATGAACGGAGCCGCTTTACTATCACTATCACAGAAATATAATCTGTCTGCACCTGTCAGCGGCCAAAACCGAGCGAACCGAGCCCCATCAGAGCGGAATTTACCTCAATCCACGCGTCAAATCCACAATCCAGCTTTAAAGATGCGTTTAATGAACGCTCCCCGCCCAGCGCGGCCTTCGCTACATGACGCGCCGCCAGATATTCAGCAGTTATCACGTAAACGGAGGACAGAACGCGTTTGGAAAACGTCCCGGTTCAAAACGACATGTTTGCTCGTGTCTCTTCTGCCATCCGGGCGCTCGTTCATTGTCTGGCTGCCGTTGTCATGGGAGACGCCGCGGCCCGCCGCTGGTAGTCATGGAAGCACAGTGCGCATGCGCGTCCTGCGATGATCAATAGATTCATTTGACCTGTACTCTTTGGCTTTACTGAGTATTCTGACCAAGAGGAACAGTTTTGGAATGAATTAATTTACTTATACTGTTGACCAAATTTCACATTCAAAAGTGTACGTTTACTAATAAGAAACCCATTTTTATGTTTTTGTTTTGACTGAAATATGTATTGACAGTATGTATCAGAGACCCCTTGAATAATAAAGCTGTAAAAGCTTTGAAAGCTTGTGAAGTTTATATTTATTTGATTTTGATATGTGTATACATGTATGTGTAGGCCTATGATTGCGTCTTTGTTTTGAACTCCTTCTTGATGTAATTTATTTTTTTATTCTTTTCCTTCTTATTTTCCTTTTCTTCTTTTTGATATCAATTTGTGATAAAACGTTGTATGTTATTGTTCTTTGAATTAAAAAAGAAAGAAATGACCATTTCTTTGCTGTTAAGTAACTTAAAGACGTGAAACATGAAAATAATGTAAATAAACTCTCTCTAAAGACTGAAAAAAAATCAATAGATTTGACCAAATTTCACAGTCTATTATAGACACCAAGTAACATTGGTAAATATGCTATTTTATTAACAGTGCGCTTTATAAACAAACTGAACTGAACTCAACTAAGAAAGATATACATTTAGTTGTTTTATTTTTGTATACATACTTGTATAATGTACAATATTTGCATTTAATCGAAATGTTTATTGTTTATTTGTTTATCAATATTAATATACATATACATATTATTATTATTAATGGAATATTCCTTTATTCCTTAATGTTTGTTTGTTTGTTTGTTTATTTATTTAAAATGTATTAGTATGTTTTTTATGTAAAAATATTGCATGACTATAAGAAAACATTTATAAAATGTATGCATGATTATAGGAAAGCAATGAGAACTTGCGGCTATTATTTATTTTTTACTTAATAATATTTATATAATTTGCTGTGTGCTGATTTTTTATTTACTTTGATTGATACCCCGACTATTGATTTGATCTATAAATCTATACAGTAAGTAACAGCTTTACCACTAACTTTTTTCATAAATAGCAACGAGTTAAATGTTAATTTTGAAAAAAAAAATACATACATTTTATAACGTCTTGGTATTTGGAAGGCTATGTAAGGACTCGAACTGACATGAACAAAACTACTCTTATAGTCCTTTAGTTAAGAACATTACATATTAAAAATACCAGCAAATTGAATGTCTAATTTGTCCATCTAAAACAGAATTGGATCATAGTGCAGGTGTCCTTGAGTTTCCTCTGCTCTGCAGCTGATGAGAGTAAAGAGGGCAAAGCAGGACAGCATCAGCTCATCTGACCGGGGGTATTATTGACCAAATCCCTCACCCCTGCTGAGAAAGCTGGGAACCATGACTGAATGCGTGTGAGAGAGAGATGATTTGATATATTATGAACTATCGTTACATTGGATTGAAGTCCGATACATGAACAAGATTAGCCAAGTCTAAAAACAAAATATATACTGACCATCAAATATAGCAGTCCATCAATTAAAGTGCGGAACAAAGCCATCATTAAGGTGTTTTTAATTTTAAATCGTTGCTTCCTGTTAAAATAGTCCTCTATTCATAATATTGCTTTCTCTAGGGGAAAAAACTCGTCCCATCTGAATCAGGAGAGAAATATGCACAGATAAAGCCCCGTTTACAAGCCAAAACAGCTCTAAACAAATATGTGAGTGGATTTTGATGTGAGAGGAAACAGGAGATGGACTTTTTTCAGTGGAGGAAGAACTATTATGGATTATGGACTCAAATTTTGTCCAGAAGTGAAGGTTTGAAGTTAAAACACACAGCTTTTGTCTTTACTAGATGTTAACTGATGGACTGGTGTGGTGTGGATTACTTGTGGATTATTGTGATGTATTTATCAGCTGTTTGGACTCTCGTTCTGACGGCACCCATTCACTGCAGAGGATCCATTGGTGATCAAGTGATGTGATGCTACATTTCTCCAAATCTGTTTGGATGAAGAAACAAACTCATCTACATTTAGGATGGCCTGAGAGGGAGTACATTTTCAGCAAATTTTCTTTTTTTTTTCTTTTTGGTAAACTATTAATACATGCCCACAGACTGTCAACAAACACTCTCTGATGTATGTCAATTAATCAGACACTTCCAGTTCACTGCAGGAGTATAATCGATTAAACAATCACACAGGGACAGAGTCACTGTCGGGAACAGAACAAAAAGTTACTTTAATGCACGAGTAGCCTGGAAAACCAAAGACACGTGAACCTGTTATGATTTTAAATTTAATAGTGTAGTTTTAATTTTAGATGTATATTCTCAAGTGCACTTTCCCAGGCTGTAAATGGAGGTTGGAGTTTTTTTTGGGGGGGGGTTTTGTTGTATGTTTTATGTGACGCTTTTGAAATAAGATGGGGAATATCATCTTGTATTGAGCTATAGTCTTGTATACAACTAAATAATGCACAAAAAAAAGAATGTTTTCTGAAGATCATGTGACACTGAAGACTGGAGTAATGATGCTGAAAATTCAGCTTTGCATCACAGGAATAAATTACATTTTAATATATATCACAATAGAAAACTCTATATAGACTATACTCTATATAACTAAATAGACTTCTTTCAAAAACATTTAAAAATCTTTCAAACATTAGTTTAAGAAATAATAATAGTGATGCTTTTTTTTTTTCTATTCACATGAATATTTTGAAGGCAAATCAAGTTTGGCAACACAGAGTAAAAGTAATGTCACCAAACGATGTCCTTTATTGTGTCAAGAAAAGTTACTTTACAAAATCACTGAACAAAATACTTTTTTTCTCCACAAACTACAAGTCAATCTTTTCCATGTCACCATTAAAACATTTGATCTGCATTTATAAAACATGTCTGGAAAGCAACAATCACACCTCATGCGCACCCATGATGTCATCACACTGCGACACACACACACACACACTTGTCTCTTCTCTCTCTCTCTCACACACACACACACAAACTCATCTACATGTCATAATATGTCCTACATGTCTACAGCAGGCAATAAATAACAGTGAACGCTACATACGAAAAGCTCCCAAAAACACCTGAAGCGAGGTACCATGGGAAAAAGGTTTGGGTTCAAAATGAACTCAGAACAGTGTCTACAGACGATACCCGGTAACATAGCATAAATCAGCCATAAACGACTCTCTTTTATGTTAAAACACAAACATATGTGTGCAGAGGCATGTCAGAGTGTATGTGTGCATGTGTGTTATACATTAAATTCACAATATTAAGACTCTTTTCTACATTTTTGTTCACAGAAATCGTTTGGTAAAAAAGACCATATAAAATCTAATTAATACTGAAATTTTAATTAACAACAACAACAAAATTTCTGGCAGCGCCATATTTTTAAAAATTATTTTCAGAACAGTTAATGGTCAAAATAAAAATAAAATACAGTATAAATTAAAAAAAATCTTATATCTGTAGTCCAAAACGCATATAAATAAATACAAAAATTAATAAAAATGGTTCTTAGCATACAAAAATCATAAAAAGAGTTTTTATCATTAATATAAAATTGTCTATTCAGTTTAGCTTCTCGATGCCAAAGCCCCGCCTACTTAAAGGCCTCTGGGATATGGTTCATCTGCATACTGGTGGGCGGGCTCGAGATGCCCTCTGACCAATCAGACAAGTTGGAATGTGGAGACGAGCTTGACCATTGGTCGGGAGATCCAGGGGAGGGCGTGAGGAACGGGTGGTCGGGAACCTGCGGCTGGTGACTGGGAGTGTTGTCCATAGGGTTGGAATAGCTATGTTGAGAAGGCGGAGTCAGAAACTGCGTGCTAGAAATGGGCGGAGCCATGCGCTGGCTCTCCTGCGGTAGGATGGTCTGGATGGGGGTGTGAAGATCCAGCCCGGTTAGGTCGCCTAGGAAGTGATGAGAGAGAGCATGGCCAGAGGCGCCGCTGTTTTGGTGCTGCATTGGCGCCATATTCTGATGGGCGTGGTTGGGAATCATGTGCGACGACATGCTGAGGTGGCTGCTTTGCATTGTGGGATAGCCCATGACCTGTGGCATATTGGTGGCAGAGAGCATTGTGGGTATCAGGGTTGTGAAGCCTGCCTGCTGTTGCTGAACCCTTTGCAGCCAATCACACGCCACCGTTTGAGCTCCGCCTCCATTGTTAGCCACTGGCAGATGGGATAAGCGAGGAGGAGGGGCGGAGTCAAACTGCTTCCCTAAGCTCTGAAGAGCTCCGCCCATGTGGGTGTCAGCCAATCCTTGAAGCTGATTCAAAGTGATGGGCGGGGACTGTTGAAACGGTGATGTCATCGTGGGCGGGGACGAGACGTCTGATAGGTAACCGTGGGGTGACTCCAGCGAATCAACAGGCGAGAGGACGCCCACTTCCATAATGCTTCCGTTTTTGCCATCTCCGCTCTTTTTCTTTTTCATTCTCATGTCTTTTCCGCTGTCCTTCCCTCCTACGCCTTTACCGCCCGGTTTCCGTGCTTTCTTGGCTGTGTTATTGTTGTTGGCGCCGCCCGGGCTGGGTCTGATGCCCAGGTAAGTGTTGGGTGAGCAGAGAGAGGGCGACAGAGGCAGCGCAGGACTCTGGACCAGGTTGTATTCCTCTAACAGACGGACGATGTCGTGGTGCATGCGCTCCAGTGCGATGTCGCGTGGATGCTGGTCTAGGTGATCCGCGATCTCACGGTTGGCCAGGTGATCAAGCAGGACTTTAGCGGTTTCGTAACTTCCCTCACGAGCAGCCAGGAAAAGTGGCGTCTCCTCCTGCAAACCAAGGGTATTATCATTCATATTTTGTTACATGAAAGCTGAAATAAAATAAATAGTAGATGAAAGTACTAAAATTACTAACTGGAAATAAATAAAATATTAAATTAAAATAAAACAAATTAATTCTAAATATTACATTTGATTATTATTATATTATTATTATTACTACTACTGAGATAATAATAACTAAAAAATAAACAAAAGTTAAAAAGAAAATATAAAATATAAACAAAAGCCAATTCAAAATATTAATAAAAACTATTAGAAGTAAATAAATAGTGCTAAAATAACACTGCTACAAAAACACAAGTTACTAATTTTTTAATGTGCACTGATGAATCATGCTTAATAGAGTTTTAATGCTTTAATATTTAATGTAATACATTAGATGAAAAACAAACAGAAATTAGAATTTTTTCCTTGGCAACTAAATGAAATAAGTTTAAAAATGAAAACCAAAATAATAATAATAATAATAAAAAAATATGAATTAAAACAAATAAATAAATAAATAAAACTGCACATAAAATAACAAAATTAAAGTTAAATTGAAAACTTAAAATAAGTTTAAGATGAAGCACTAAAATTACTAACTGGAAATAAATAAAAATGAAAACCAAAATGAAAAAATAAACAAATATGAATTAAACAAATGGGGGAAAAAAACTAATAAAAAGGCAAATAAAACAACCAAAAGAAAAAAAAATGAAAACGTAAAATGTAAAAATAAAAGCAAATTCAAAATATTAATTAATTATAATGAGTATATAAATAATACTAATATAACACTGCTACAAAACACATTTTTTTATTTGGAATAATCAAAAATAACAGTTATCATTTTCAATTATAAATTCATTGACACTCTGATGCACAAACCCACCTTGTTATTCTGTAGGTCTTTATTCGCTCCATTCTTCAGAAGAACGACAGCAGCGTCCACATTATTAACTGCAGCCGCCCAGTGAAGAGCAGATTTACCTACAGAAACATAAAAACAGAGTGAGTTAGCGGGGACAGCCATGCATCCTCAAAATAACACCTAAGAAAGATGTTTTGAGAGATTTGGTGGAGCATATAACATTTGTTTGAGTTCATACCAGAATCATCAACAGCATTGGGATCTGCATGACAGTTAATGAGCTCTTCCACCATTCCCTCGACAGCCAATCGGGTGGCCAGGATCAGCGGAGTCGTTCCGTCATGCATGCGGGCGTCCAGATCCGTCGCTCGGTTCCGAATAAGAATCTGTGCCCAAACACAAGGCAATGTTTTAAGAATATTCAGCTACTAAGAGCAGCTAAAGAACATCAAATTACATGCTATAAATACAAAATTTGCACAAAACTAATTATCCATCAAATATTATACATTATTATGTTATAGATATATACATTTTATATATTAAATATACATTTATACATTAAATATACATGTAATATATTATTAAATTGCAATATAAAAAGGGGAAAAGGAGGGAAAGGAAAGAATCTTGAATCCTAAGGCGGGTGTGCTAGGCTTGTGTGCTGGATGTTGGATGGAGGTGTGTTTGCAGATCGGGTCCCTGTCTTGCCCCAGGGTTTGTATGTGGGTATCATTGTCAGTGGGCAAATATTTTCATTATTATTATTATTATTAATATTATTATTGGGAAGGGAGGAGGAGGGAAAGAGGACATACTTAAAAAAGAAATGAATACTCTCAACATCCACAATACTCAACACTCCCAACCTATATATAAATGTGACTTCTTTTTGCTGTTTTTTGTAATAAGCTTGTTTTATGTTGTGTGTTGTTTTATGTTAGTCTGTATGTGTATTTTGTATACTCTTTATATGTTTATTACAAAAAAAAATCAATATAAATGTCACTTACCCTTTTATGAAAGACAGCCAATATAAAATAAAAACTTTGTTTTAATGAATTATGTGCAGTGTTATTTTAGTATTATTTATATTAGTACTATTTAGTAGTATTATTTACTATTCGCTTTTATTTTTAAATACGTTTTTTATTTTAATTTTAGATTAAATTTAAGTGTAAGTTTAAATAGTACTTCTATTACATGTAATTTTATTAGTTTTAGAAATATTTCTATTTATTATTATTATTATTGTTATTTATTAAGTTTTCATTTTAGTAATTTTAGTACTTAAACTTATTTTAGTTAGTTGCCAAGCCAACATTTGAAATATTTATAAAAATTAAAAAAGTATTTTTTTTAAATATCTAATATTTATTTGATTTTATTTCAATTACCAAAAATATTTGTAATTAATTAATTAATTAACATTTTTCAAATTTAGTTAACAATAACAAAAGATAAAATATTATTATTTTATATTATTATTAAAATTATAATTGAAATCAATTAAAAACAAAATAACCAAAGCATGTTTTTAAAAGTATTATTATTTTTTTATTATTAACATACCGCTACTATTACTATTACTAATAATAATAATATCTTTTATCATGTAGCTGTTGTTGCTTTCACACAAATTAATTTAGTTTAGACCCTCCTGAATTATGATCAACTGGATATAATCTGTATTTTTGTCATTTACCTGGAAGACTCCCTGTGCGTCAGCAGCAACAGCGGCGTGGAGAGGCGTGCGGCCCATGTTGTCCTTAACGTTAGCGTCGGCACACGACTCCAGCAGGCGTTTGGCAGCATCTGAGCGGGCGTAGCGGGCAGCCAGGTGCAGCGCGGTCTCGCCGGTCCGGTCCGTCTGATTGTGCAGGTTGGCGCCGTGATAGAGGAAGTCAGTGATGACGTCAGTGGAGGGATCGTCTTCTCCCTCGCCGTTTTCGTTCTCCAGACCTCCGCCACTGCACGACGCGATCATCAGCGGAGTGAAACCGTCTACGAGAGAAACCGAGGGCAGTTTTAAAGAAAACTCCAGAGCTGTCATCAGTAAGTGATGGTAAAGGTACAAGCGCTTACCAGGCCCGCGGACGTTGACGTCCATGCAGTCGCTCTCGATCTCGCCCTGCGGTGGAGTCGGAGCCATAGAGTTCAGCCGCAGGTCAGCGGCGTCCAGGTGCTGCTGTGTCCACTGCCGGTGATCCAGCTGACCACTCATGTCCAGAATGGACTGCTCCTCAAACTGCACACAAATACACACTGTTACACATCCATCCGGAGTCAGGGAGTAGCTCTAACAGACAACGGACAATGTTTCATCACTCACCCGGAACCGTTTAGCCGTGTCGTCTTCTGCCCATTCGCTCAGTTGTTCATCCAGAGAGCTGTCCGAGTTTTTCAGAGGCCTGATGGGATTGGAAGTGGAATGTTATCATTAATGTGAGTGATAAAGGTGGAAAACAGTTACGTGCAACTACATTATGTCTGTTTTTGTGAGCTTCAGGGACAAAAATGCATTTTATATATCATTAAATATCCACTAATATAAAATACACTCCTTAGCAGATATTTAAATAACAAAAAAGGAGAAAGAAAAAAGCACAAAAGAAAAGTGCCAAAAAATTAATTAAAAGAAAGAAAATAAAAAAAGAAAAGCCAATTATATGCTGTAAATAATATCAAAGTAACACTGCACATAAGTTTAGGTGCAAAATATATAATTTTACAAAAATATTACATGGTCCCTTTAATTGTTATGTATTTTTATACATTAAATATTAATTTTATATATTACTAAATTGCATTCTAAAAGTCACTCAGGTGAAAGACATTCATTAGCGAATAGATGTATTACATTATACTAGAGGATATAATATTACATAACTTGATTTTTTTTAATGAATTATGTGTGGCATTATTTTAGGATTATGTATGACTTTTATAGTATTTATTAACATTTTGAAGTAGCTTTTATTTTTGTATTTTCAGTTTTCAAAGTTTTTTTTTTTTTTATATATATATTTCCATTAACTTTAATTACATTTTTTTATTTTATTTTATTGTAATTTTAGTACTTAAACTTATTTAATTTAGTTGCCAAGACAACATTTTTAAATTTTCATTTAAGTTTTTTTATCTAATATTTATGTACGACACTGTCTTTTTAAACACACACTCACTTGAGTCCAACAGAATCCTCTCCAACCGGTTCCCTTCGTTTCTTTTTGGGTTCTGTGACTTTAAATCCCTCGGGGAACCAAAGCTGCCCGTGTTCCCTCTTCCTCTTCCTGGAGACCACGACGCCCACAGCCGCCAGCGCCAGAACCGCCAGAGCCAGCAGCACCAGGAACATGGGGTACATCTCTGTGTTTGAAGGGGGGTCCTCACCTGCACACAGATACAGTTATTAATGCAGGAGTGTGTAGAGTAGGATTTAGTGTTATAGTTAACTAAATCTAAAATTGTTAAATCATTTTCGTTAATTAAAATAAAGCAGAAATACAACACAATATAAATTTTAGATGAAAAACATTTAAAAATTAGAAATGCTGCTTGGAAAATAAATGAAATAAAATGAGTTGAAGTACTAAAAAACTCAAACTAAAACTGAAATAATAATTTAAAGCTATAAAGAACAAAAAAACTAATAAAAAGAACAAAAGAACAAAGTTACAAAAATTAAAATGAAAACTGAAAATTAAAGCTAAAATATGGATGAAGAACCCAAATGAAAATTAGAAATGTTGCTTGGAAACTAACGGAAATAAAATGAGTTTAAAGAACTAAAATAAAAATAATTTAAAGCAATATATAAATATATATATTAAAAAAACTAATAAAAAGAACAAAAACACATAACCAAATGACAAAAACTTAAACTAAAATTAAAACAAAAACTGAAAATTAAAGCTAAAATAAAATTAATATTAGATAAAAAACCTAAACAAAAATGTGAAATGTTGCTGGCAACTGGAATAAAATAAGTTTAAGTACTAAAATGACTAAAACTGAAATAAAAATAAAGATAAATAGAAATATATTTAAAAAAAACGTTCAAAAAGACAAACCAAATTAAAATCTACAAATTTAAGCTGAAAAAAATTAAAAATATAAATATTAAATGAAAAAAACTTGAACGAAAATTAGAAATGTTGAAACAAAAATACCAAAACTAAAAACCAAAACTGAAATAAAAATTATTTATTCCTAAATATAAATGTTTAAAAACCACTAATAAAATAAGTGCATAACAAAATGACTAAAACTACATTAAACATCAGTACATTAAAAAACTAAAATAACAGTGATTTTGGCATAAATGTGGCACTCACTTGTGACGGCCTCGATGATGTAAGGAACATTGAGATTCCCGCTAGAGGCCAGCGCTCCGAGGAAAGCCGCCACATCCGTCGCGCTCTGGAAACACTCGTCAGACTGCTGGTAACACTGACGGTTGTCAATCTCTAGATAGACGATAGACCTGCAACACATAAACATGTAAATAGCACAAATATAAAGCACCATTATTTGATAAGTTGCATTTAAATATTCTGATTTAACAGTGGTTTGCCTTCACTCACCCTTTGATCTCCATCTGATCGAGTTCTCGTCGTAGGCGGGGCTTCATGAAGGCTGTCAGGCTCCTCCTGGTGCGCTGCAGCAGCTGGGCCGGGTCCGTCCAATCAGAGCGCTTGTGCTTGCTCAGCTCGTGCTCATTGCCGTAGTATGGGAAAATGAGCGGCTCTCCGTTAGCGTCGCGGCGGAACACCACGTTGGTATGCAGCAGTCCGCTCAGCTCGCGGAGGAAAGAGGAGGAGCGGTTGTGAAGCTCGTCCGGTGGGATGTGGACCACTAGAACCAGACTCCCCACGGCCAGTTTCTGAGGAACGTCATCGGAGCAGTCCAGACCGTCCCATTCGCACTCGGCGTTATTACAGCCCTGATCGCAGTGACCGTCTGCATAGTGATCCCTACAATACTGATCGTACAGCGGACTGAAGAGAGAGATTGAAGGAGAGGTTAAAAAACTAAATTAATGGCACATTTTCCACTGGTTTCTCTATTTGTAGTTTTATTACAATTTTATTATATGTAAATATTATTGTTATTAAGATTTTTCCATTAGGATGCATTTTCTAAAGGTAATAACAGGCTGCAAAATTAAAACGAATCCTTAATTATAAAGTAATTAAAAAAATTATAATACAAAAATCAAACCAAATCAAACCATAAAATGACCAAAATCAAAACTGGAATGAAAATAAATAAACCTTATTGGAAATATTAACAAACGAAATAAAAATAAATAAAATAAAATAAAATAAAATAAAATTGACAAATGTTCATAACAAGATGACTAAAACTTAAACTGAAGTTATAGTGAAAATGGAAAAATATAAAAATAAAAGATCACTCAAAATATTAATAAATAATATAGTAGTAAATAAATAATACTAAAATAAAACTGGTCACAGACTTGATGTTGTAAGGAACATTTAATTATGTTTTTTTTTCTTTTTTCGAATTTTCTACTTCTATTTTACTATTTTTCTATTATTTTCCAAAGTTAACAAAAGATTGTAAAAATTGAATGAAAATTGAAATCCTTAACGATGAAGTAATAAAAATGTTTATAAATCAAATTAAATATATAAATGAATAAAAAACAGCAAAAATAAAACAAATTAATAATAAAAATCATATCAAATAAAAAGAAATCTAATATATAAAATAAATAAGCCCCTAATGATAAAAAAAAAAAGACTGTTTGAAATAACACTCGATATTTTATTTATAGATATATTATAAAGTAAAACAGTAACACAAATAAAGAATTCAATTGAATAAAAATATAAAATTAAATAATTAACTCACTTGCACTGCCCCTCCAGTCTTTGGCAGTCGAATCCATCATACAAGCAGCCAGCGTTGGCGCACTGCTCGTCGCATTTGCCGTCGTTGAAGTACCTCCAGCACTGCAGGGCGGTGCTACAGTTCTGCCACGGGTCATCGAAATTCAGAGAGCAGTCGCCACCGTCCCATCCGCACTCGTGATTGTTACACTGGGTATCGCAGATGGCATTTCCGCCCCTGCCTTCGCACTGAGCGATTTCACATTGGATCTCCACCTCCGGCGGCGGTGCGATGTCTCGGCCCTGCCCTCCTTTGAAGGAGTAGTCAAGGATGTGGCAGAGGAGTCCGTTGAAGTTGGCTGGACAGGAGCAGCGGAAGAACGGGGCATCGTTGATGGGTTGGCAGGTGCCGCCATTGTAGCAGGGGTTGTTGAGGCAGGGCGAGTCCATGCGTGTTTGGCACTCGTGTCCGCTGAAGCCTGGTGGGCAGAGACAGCGGGGACTCAGGTGTCCCGACACGCAGGTAGCGCCGTTACGACAGCGCAGGGAGCCACAGGACTGGGCGTCATATTCGCAGGAGGAGCCAGAGTAACCCTGAGAGAGAGTCAAAGGTTAGCAAGTGCATTTAAAGGGGTTTCTAAACTGATCCATGTGTTTATGTGATGTTCAAATCATAGCATTAGCTGTAAAGATGTGTGCTTTTACTCACCGGCTGACACTTGCAGATGTATCCGTGTTTGGTGTTGCTCGCTACAGCACACGTTCCTCCATTTTTGCATGGTGTGTCCTTGCAACCGTTGAACACAGTTTCACAGCGCTTGCCTTTAAAAATATTAAAAACACATTTAAACAAAATTTTCACAAAAAACAAAAACATATTTCCCCCCAAAATGCAATAAATAAATAAATACATGTTTAAATAGTTAATTACATCTGTGAAGTACAATTCTAAATATATTTGATTTTAAGTTAAGTTTTTGTTGCACTTAATTTCATTTACGCCAAGATAAATAATATGTGAAGTATAATTAAATATAATTTTTCATTTTTTGTTGTACTGAATTTATGCTAATAAAAATGAATAAAATTTAATTATGCTGTAAATTATATCTGTGAAGTATAATTCTAAGTATACTTCATCAGTTTTTGTTGTACTGATTTTATAAATAAATCAATAAATAAGTAAAATGTTTAAATTATAAATTATATCTGTCAAGTACAGTTCTAAGTATACTTCATATCCTTTGTACTAAATTTATAAATAAATCAAGAGATTAAAGGAAACACGTTTAAATTGTAAATTATATCTGAATCACAAAACTTCACAAAAATCAGTTTTTGTTAATTTTTGCTAATAAGATAAATCAAATGTATTTAAATTGAAAATTATATTCAATATAATCAACTATAATCATATTATCATATATAATCAAATAAATAAATAAATGTTTACATTTTAAACTATACATGTGAAGTATAAATGCATAATGAATTATGTTATATAGTGAAATATAGTGATAATGTATAATTATATAGTAAGCATACTTCAGACTAAATCAGTAAATCAATCAATCAGTCAATAAATCAATATTGTTGTAAAAAAAAAAAAAAATACTGTTTTACAGAACTGAAAAACGTTTTGTCTGCATTGAAGTAATAAGAATTTGCGAGGGAAAAAAGCCTGAAAAAAAAACTTAAATTATCCTTAAAAAGGTTATTTTCTAAGCAAAATATAGCCTTACCATTTTTTTTATTTTTTTTAAATTCACTAACACTAAATGATCGTGTTCACTGCAGTCATATTGGTTATATTCATTGATAAACATTTATTTTCACGGCAAATGTGATCATTTGTGCTCATTCATGCACTGTGTCAGATGCGTCTTTGTACCGGTGTATCCTGTACGGCATTCGCAGCGGAAATCGTTGATAAGCTGTACGCAGTTGTAGGATCCATTGGGGTCACAGGGGTCAGACAGGCACTCGTTGACGTCGCCCTCGCAGCGCTCGCCCACAAACCCAGCCGGACACACGCAGCCGTAACCTCCCACGCGGTCAACACAGCGGCCGCCGTTAAAACAGCGCGGCTCGCCGGTTAACGGATCCACGGCCGGGGAACAGTCATCAACGTCAATCTCACAGTGAACACCTGCAAACACAGCCAGAGAAAACAATCTATACAGTTCACCTACTGAAGCATGAAGTGATGAATCCAGCGTTTGTGAGCGTGTGAATGTGTCCGTACCTTGCGTTCCCCGCGGACAGGAGCATTTGTACGTGTTGATGAGGTCGATGCAGTTTCCTCCGTTCTGACAGGGTTGAGACAGACACTCATTTATCTCTTTGCTGCAGTTGACTCCATGATATCCAGGAACGCACTGAAGGAGAGAAACAGACTCTTGTAATAATGATGCACAGTGCTGAATAGTAACTGATTGCATGTAATCTGGATTATGTAATCAGATTCCAAAAATTAAGCACTCAATATTAGATTAAATTAAATTTTAAATATATTATCAATGTGATAACTGAGTTAGGTCACACGTAATCTAAAAGTAATCCAATTATATTACCTAAAACGTGTAAATTTTGTCATGGAATCAGTAATGGACTACAATTTGTAAGTAATCAGCACTGATGTACATGTGTGATGGCACAGGTGTGTGTGTTTTCATACCTCACAGCTGTATCCTCCCAGGTAATCGGTGCAGGTGGCTCCGTTCTGGCAGGGATTCGGCTTGCACTCGTCCACCTGCTCATGACAGTAGCTGCCCATGTATCCGGCCTGACATCTGCACAGGTGTGTGTTACCCACATCAACACACTGACCCGCGTTACGGCACAGAACGGCCACAGACACTCCTGAGAAAAAGTGCAAATTATACATCAACTTTTAATATGACATTTTAATGTGGCAAACATTTTTAAAAGACATTTCCACTAGTAATTTACAGCTCCTTTGCGCATGCTAGGAGAAATACACACTTTAACCAGGGTCAGAAATGATCAATGTTGCCAAAATTGATATACATCTCACCAAAAGTGTAATGATTTAAATGTATTAAATAAATTAATAAAAAAATGTAAAAACAAAAAGTTTATTGGTCATCTAAAACTTAATCTAATTCAAACAGTGATTCCCAAACCTTGCTGTCACTGAACCCCTATGACTTTAAATATTTTGATTGAAGTATCCCTCAAGTTTTAAGTTAATATTTCAGTAACTTAACAATTTAACACATTCGCATGTCCAGTTTTCTGATGTTGGCTTTCATTTTAGTTGTTTACAGTTATTTATTTTTATTAAAATGTATTTTTATTATTTTCATTTATGTACTTTTTTTCACATTTATTTTTACTCATTTATTCATGGTCAGAAATTACAAATATTGCAAAAAAAGATTTAATAGTTTTGAGAATATATTTAAATTTGGTACATAAAATTTATCATTTTTATTATATTTTAAAATTTTAATTTAATTAATAACACAGTTGGTTAATGGTCAGACGACATGCAGGTAAACAAATAAAATATTTTTTACATTTATTTCCATTACATTACATTATTTACATTTACAAATAAAACTTCTTACATTTATTTACTTATTCATTTATGCATATTAATTACTTTTAATTTACAATTATTTAACCATTTTAATTTTAAATTTTTATGATTAAATTTATTATTAGTTTTCCATCAACCTCCTGCAGTTTCTTCATGCAAAATATTCTATTTTAGGCCTAGTACGTTATGGGTTTGTTAGAAAAGTGCTAGTCTATTTAGTAGTGATTGTTACCTTGCTGCTTGGCGGCGACCTCACAGCTGACACTGGGGATGTCGCAGTAGATGCCCGTCCAGCCGCTGGCACACTGGCAGGTGAAAGACGCCCCCTGCTGCCAACAAGAGCCACCGTTCTTACAGGGGGTAGAGTCACACCAGCGCACCAGACTCTGAAACACACAAACATCAGGAAATAAAACATGCACCAAATATATCTATATCATGAAAATATACTAATAAAAATTAAATGGAAAAAAATAACAATATAAAATATATTGTTTATAAAATATTAAAAAAATATATACACCACTTTATATATAAATAAAATAAGTAAAAATAAATAAAATCTAAAAATATTAATATAACTATAGAAACTATTTAAATATATTTCTATAAATATATAAATTTATATATATTCCTGTAGACTTGTTTACAGATTTATGTTGTTTAGAGAGCAAAGATAGCACGTGTTTGTGTACCTGGCAGTTGAGTCCGTTGTATCCGTGTGGGCAGGTGCATTTGTAGGTGCCGTATCCATCCTGACAGGTACCTCCGTTTTGACACGGCCGTGAGTCGCACTCGTTAACGTCATGCTGGCAGTAATTCCCGGTGAATCCCGGCAAACACACGCATGAGAAAGAGTTTATGCCGTCCACACATGTTCCGCCATTAAAACAAGAGCTGGAGAGGAGAAACAACACAGATTGAGATTGCTTATATGCAAGCGAAAACGAAATCAATGCATTTTAATTTTAAAATGGAAGTAAAAATAACAAATTTAAAATGCATTTGAAAATGTGTCGTGTGCGTACCTCTCAGTGCAGTCGGGTGTGTTGACCTCACAGTTGATGCCGCTGAATCCTACAGGACAGCTGCAGGTGTAGCTGTTGACGCAGTCGGTGCAGTTCCCTCCGTTTCGGCAGGGGGCGCTCACACATTCGTCCATGTCCTCTGCACAGCGCTCACCACGGAAACCAGCCAAACACACACACACAAAGCCGTTCACACGGTCCTGACACACACCGCCGTTACTGCACGGATCTGAGAGAGAGAAGAATTACCATCACTGCCATATTCAGACTTTACTACTAATAACTCTTGTTTGTTGCCACATAATCTTTTCCTTTTTGTTAAATATTTGTTACATACTTTATTTAAAAAATTAAACTACATTTCATTTTTTTTTTTTTTTATTCATTTAATTTAATTTTTATTTTGCTTTATTGTACTTTAGTATTACTAGGTCCATCCAGAAACTGCATTTTATTTAATTTTCTAGTTTTTACATTAAATTTTATTTTTCCATTTGCACTTGTTATTTTTCTTTTTGTACATTTGTATTATTAAAACAGCAGTTTTTTATTAATTTATTCTTTCAATTTTTTCATTTACTTTTCTCTTACAATATTTTTTTGTAATTTGCCCTTATTTTGCTTTATCTCCACTGCTTTAGTAACAAATGCACCATAAAACACATCTTAATTATAATTCAATATATTTATTTTTAAAATAAAGCAACATTTTATTCAATTTTCTGTTTTATTTTTAAATTTAATTTGATACCATTTGCACTTGTTAGTTTGCTTCATTTGTACTGTTTTAGTAATACAAATGTACAATAAAGCACATTAAACTAAGAAAAAAAATGAACTTACAGAAGATAGCATAAAACATCACAGAGTGATTACTTATAAAAATTTAAAAAAGTAAGAAAGCTGCCTACATAGACAACATTATAGGAATAATGAGCACCATCTAATGTTCTATGATGCCCAGAAATGCTGTCTAGGTTTGTGTGTTCTGCGTGTCTTACTTGGCGCGCAGTCGTCAATGTCGTTCTGGCACAGATCTCCGCTGAATCCGGGGTTGCAGCGGCACTTAAATCCTCCACGCAGGTTCTCACACACTCCTCCGTTAGTGCAAGGATTCCTCACACACTCGTTAATATCCACCTCACACGTCTGACCTGTAGTGAGACGACAGCGGTTAGGCTGAAGATCAAGACATGTAGAGAACATGAAATGCACATAAACCCACACACACTCTTACCTTGCCATCCAGCAGGACAAGTGCAAGAGAAGCTCTGAAAATCCTCAGACTCGCGACAAACACCTCCGTTCTTACAAGGACGCAGAGCACAGGGAACCAAAACGCTCTCACACACCTCGCCTGAAACACACACATTGGGTTTACAGGCACATCAGTAAGCTGATAACTTGCAAATATCAGCTTATTAAAATAACCAGTTTTCGCCGTTTACATGCACATCAGTAACCTGACAACACAAGTAAGCTGCGTTTACATGACTTCATTAATAAATCAGGTTATTTCCCTGTAGTGACGTCAAAATATAATAATTTGCGTATCTGACTCAGAGTATTCCATACATTTGTCAGTTGTGATGTTAAATAAAGCTTGCAACATGTCAGCGTGAAACTTACAGCTCATATATAATCCTCTCATGCAGTTACATGCAGCATTGTGACTGAACCACTTCTACTTCTGCTGCACGAGATGAGAACACATTTTTATCATTTTCTGAGTCATGAAAAAGTCTGCTTTTGTGATATATTTCCTTCTTTCTTTACTGTGAGACGTTTGCACGCTCTAGATGCGCTTAAATCTGCACTAACGATGCGTTCCTGTCACACATCACACATGCACACTTCAATAAGCCGACAGAAAGCGGGTTATTGCGTTTACATGCCACGCGAAATCGGAGTAAAGGTCTCTGCACACCGAGTACGAAATTTTCGCATGCGTTTTTTCATATTCGCAATCCTAAAAATTCGTAACGCACAGAGACCTTGCACACTGAGTCCGATGCGTATTAATTAATCCGTTGCGAAAAAATTTGCAAAACAGTAACCTATTAAATGGAGTCTTCAAGCATTGTGGATGATTTTGTTGTTCTCTTGCTTCTTAAAAAAAGAAATAGAAAGGAAATATTGGGTCTATCCAATCCTAAAATATAGAGAGGATGGAGAGTTCCTCTCCTTATTAAGGAGCAGCAGGATTATCACGAGAGATTCAAAGTTTACTTCAGGACGTCAGTGGCTCAGTTTGATGCTTTGCTAGCGATACTAGAGCCACATATTAAAAAGAAGACCACCAATTTCTGTGAAGTCAGTGTGCAAGGATCTATATACAATGCTTTGTGCTGCGAGACGAAGTGGATGAACTTGACAATCGCCATTCTGGATTTTGGCGTTTGCTTCTACGGTGGATCTGAACTGTCAAAACACCTCTCAAAATGCTTGCCACGGATGCAAAAAATGCAAAAAAATCGAACCCGATCCGAATTTTTTTATGACGGACGAAAATTTCGGAGGCAGTGTGCAAACGTGATTGACATAACGTGAGGTCGTATTTATTTTTCAACGTGCGAACATTTCGGACGAAAAATTCGGACTCAGTGTGCAATGGCCTTAAGAGGCAAAAAACTACCTGTTACGACCGGTTTATGCTTAAGCCGTTTATGACCTTACTCCGATAAAAGAAAACGGGTTACCGCGTTTACATGACCATATGCGTTTTTGGCTTATTAAGCATAATCATCTTAAGAATGTAAACGCGCTCATTGAGAAAGTGTCAAAACTGATGCGAAATTTACATATAGGCCAGGATTATTATCATTAACTAAACCTAAATCCAACTAAAAAACATTTTTGTAACTTTAAATAAAATAAACATTCATAAAATGAAAAAAAATTATTTACTAACACTAAATAATATATAATAATACTAAATAATTATTAATTTATTACTTTTATTACTAAAATAATGTTTATAAACAAAAACTAAAAAATGACAACACAAAATTATAAAAACTTTAACTAGAATATAATTGCTATAAGTGTAAAATGAATAAAAAACAGAAAATATAAAATAAAAACTAATTCAAATATTCAATACTATTTAATACTAAAATAACAAACAAATCAAAAACTAATTAAAACGATAAAACAAAATTACTAAACCTTTAAATAGTAAAAATAAATAAATAATTTAAAATATACTAAAATAACTTTTTAAAACAAAACAAAAGCTAATTAAATGACTAAAACAATACACAACAAATTGTTAAAACTTTAAAAATTACTAAGACTAAAATAAAATAAATAATTGAAAATATAAAAATAATGAAAAACTGAAAATATAAAATATAAATACAATATATAAATATAAAAATATAAAAGAAATTCATCAGATCCTAAAATTGTTTTTTAAAAATAAATAAACTTTAAGAAAAGAAACACAGGCAGGAAAACACTGCAAAAGCATACCGTACATCCCCTGAATGTTTGTTTATTAAATTTTTTTTTTTCTGCTACCAGTAAAAATATATTACACATTTGACCATGTTTAAATCCATCCAGAATTCTGCAAGTTTTTCCTCAAAATCAATGCAGAAAATGAGCAAAAATCCTGTCAATTCTTTTTGTTATTTCAGTCTCGCTCTTCTATTGCCTCATTTTTCCAGCTCGGTTCCTGCAGGCACTTCCTTATCTGTTTCCATGGTGACCAGCTGAAGCAGGAAGTCACTTGGCGTTTCCTTCTATTGTCAATTCTTTGCCTCAACAGGAAACAGGAAGGGGCCAAACAGGAAATGGACCTATTTGAGTAGCCACCCTCGACACAGTGCTGTTATTTCACATTCCCTGACATTCTTACACACACCTCTGCAAAACCTGCCGTTTCAAAACAAGAACCAGCTGTACAATGGCTGTTACGTGTGTGTTCTCGTACCTGTGTAAGGCAGCATGCAGTTGCACTTGAATCCGGCCACGTCGTCGATGCAGGTGCCCTGATTTAGGCAGGGGTTGGATGCACACTCGTTAATATTTGTCTGGCAGTTGGGACCTAAATGCAAGAAAACACATACCATCAGATCACACAAAATGCAGAAATAAACAAAAGGAGAAATGCATGCTTTTGGGTGTGTAGCAATACAGTACAACAGTATTGTGACATACTATGTTTACTCTGTTGCGCAATATAATTAGCTTACAATTACTATTAATTTAAGTTTGTTACATAGTCTTACAGTAAGAATTGTTTTATTTTAATAATGCATTGAAAAAAATATTGCCGTAATATATTTTATTTTTATTTATTTATTAATTAAATTAAATTTATTTATTTTTTTTTTTATATTATAATTAACTGTTCCCATCTGGTGGAATGACCTGCCCAACTCAATCCGAGCAGCTGAATCCTTAGCCATCTTCAAGAAACGGCTAAAAACACATCTCTTCCATCTTTATTTGACCCTCTAACTCTAGCACTCTCTATTCTAATTTATCTATCTTTTTATTTAAAAAACAAACAAACAAAAAAACACACACTTGACCCTCTATCAATTGCATATTTATTCTCTAACTGCTAGCTTGTCTTGAAAAACTAACACTAGCTTTCTTTTTTCTATTCTATCTACTTGTTTCTTTAAAAAAAATAAGTTTCTTTTTTCTATATTCTATCTACTCGTTTTCTTAAAAAAAAAAAAAAACCTTGCTACGTGTACTGCGTTAGGCTAACCAAGACTTGTCATAGCACTTGCATGTTGTTGCTCTTTTGTTGGTTTTGATTGCTTCTATTGTCCTCAGTTGTAAGTCGCTTTGGATAAAAGTGTATGCTAAATGACTAAATGTAAATGTAAATTTATTTTAGCCCATGCATGCAGTCTTCAGAATCCACTAAAGCAAATGCATATTAACTTATTTTATAAATTAATTTTTAATTTATAAAAATTAATTTTATTATAGAATTTAAAAATCATTTTTATTATAGAATTTATGATTATTTGTAATGTAATTTATTAATATTTTTTTTAATAATGCATTAAAATACATTATTATTTTAATATATTATATATATATATATATTTTTAAACATTGAGGCCAAAAAGCTTGCATGCATACTTAAAATTCCACCAGGAAAATCAGTTAACCCAGGCAAAACTGTCGTACAATTTATCAGTCAAATCACTTTATATGCAAAACATATACATATACAGCAGCAAAAATACTTTTCGAAAAATTAAGACTTTTATTTTATTCAATAATAAAATATATTACTTTATTGTAATTTATTATTTTAATTATTTTTGACCTTTTAAATTGCATTTTATTATTATATTTTATGTTATTATATTATATTATATATTTATTTTTTAATTTTGACACTGCAGTAAAATTTAAAAATACTAATGCCATTAAAAAAAAAAATCATAAAATTTCACACAACCTGTCACCGTTTGCATGCATATCTTTAAGATATTAATCATCTTAAAATTCTTTATTGCTTAACTTTTTAAGTTCAAAATCATAAAACAGCTGTTTCGAGTTTGCATTTAATGCATTTCTATTAGAAAAATTCATACAATTTAAGATGGTTGAATGTGAACCATCACAAACTACTCCTCTTATGTACTGCAAAGCATTGTGGACCAGAAAGCATGCATACTATGAAAAGCCATTAGGACTAATCTTCCACACTATTTAGGAAGAATTGGGACGCAGCATCTTACCGCTGAAGCCGGCTCTGCAGGTGCACATGTAGCCGCTGGTCATGTCCTTACAGGTGCCTCCGTTCACGCACGGGTTGGACAGACACTCGTTGATGTTGATGTCGCAGTTGCGTCCCGTCCAGCCGGCCTCACACATGCATCTGTAGCTGTTGATCTGGTCCAGGCAGTTGCCGTGGATACAGGGGTTGCTGGAGCACTCGTTGTGTTTAGAGAGGCAGGTGGCGTCACGGAAACCCTCCGGACAGAGGCAGGTGAAGCTGTTGACGCCGTCGATGCAGGTGCCGCCGTTGTGACACGGGTTTAACACGCAGTCGTCAATGTTGATATTACACATTGAGCCTGTGAGGAAAAACAATACGTGTAAAAATGTGTGGAAAAGACAAGAGAGAAATGCAACTTCCGAAATGCAACCTATTTCTGTGTGCAACTGAATAATCAGTGGAAAATATTATAGCATGAACTTGTTTTGATTCTAAAAGATGCTTTTGAAGTCAATAATGCTCACCAAGGCTGCATTTATTTGATCAAAAATACTGTAAAAACAGTAATATTGTCAAATATTATTAGAATCTAAAATAACTGTTTGCTATGTGAATATATTTTAAAATATAATTTATTCCTGTGATCAAAGCTGAATTTTCAGCATCATTACTCCAGTCTTCAGTGTCACATGATCCTTCAGAAATCATTCTAATATGCTGATTTGCTGCTCATGAAACATTTATTATTATCAGTGTTGAAAATATTTGTGATGCTAATTATTTTTGTAGAAACAGTGATACATTAAATTTAGATTTTTTAATGAAAAGAAAGTTTAAAAGAATGCCATTTATTTGAAATAATACAATAATACCATTTGTAATAATACATAAAAAAGTAAATATAATATAATGTAACATAATATATAATCACTTTTAAATGTTTTCATTTTTACATTTTAATTACTTTTTTTTTTACTTAAATTTCTTACATTTTAAAAGTTATATAATATATATATATATATATATATATATATATATATATATACACACACACACACACACAGAGAAGACAGATAAATGAATTGAGGAAACTTGAACAATATTACCAATTTTGACCTATTTAAGACAGTAAAGGATGTTAAAGGTAAAGGAGTAAGACAGTAAAGGAGGATAAACAACTCAAAGGGCCATATATTTGATTCAGCCTGTCAATCATTTTCCTCACGGACCATCTGTAATTATCATATATGATGCTTTCCAAAGTCTTATAGTTATCTAACCCGAAATTTGAAACGTATAACTGTCAATAAGTGAAAATGCATAGTAAAGGAATGTTCCTTGGGATTCAGATGTGTGTTGACCTCTTGTTCTTTGTCTGCCTTTGTGTGTGTGTGTGTGTGTGTGTGTGTGTGTGTGTGTTGTTTGTGTGTGGGCCCCATCCCAAATCTCCAGCCCTGCTCCGAATGCACAAAGGATTTCCTCCACCCTCTTGTGCTCTTTCAGTGCTCTTTCAGACCCACTCACACACCCCTCACACACTCGCCGGGGGGAGGGCAGGTCCTACAGAGGGTTGTTTGCAGATACAAAAGGACAGACCCTATTTCACACATGGCCGAACAACAATTACCCCCTCGACACACACACACACACACACACACATCCCTTCTCTGTAGGGTAATGGGTAACTGTTTGATTCTCTTACAACAATGGGACTTTATTGCAGTTTCTCTCTCACATACTACAATACCTATAGTACCTCTTAAAAAGTGTTCAGGTCATGCTAAAAAACACCTGTTAATTTGCAGCACCCATAGACTGCTAACTATTATATACATTTTAGATACTGTTTTTTTAAATATCAAAAATTAAATAAAAAAATATTATTTAAAAACATTTATTTTTTATTATATAGCAAACAAAAAAGGCATTTGAGGCCGTGCTAAATAATTTAAATGCAGCGAAAAAGCATGCTGGAAAACATGCATTCAAAGCTATTTCAATAGGAAAATAAATCAAATTGATGTTCAAAAAGAATTTTCCTTCTCTTATATGCACAAAGGATTGTGGGCAATATAAGCCCTTAATAAAATAAAATTGCAATGACAATGTCTATACTTGAAGGTCAGGACATACTAGGCTAAGAAATAGTGTTTTTTTTATTTTAGGTTAGGTTCATGCATATAAAAAGGGCTGTTTCAGCTTTGCATTCAGTGCTATTGTAGCAGACAATGTTGTAAAATTGAGGCTAAAAAAGTAAACTGTCCTCCCCTTCTTACATAGTGCAAAGGATTATGGGCAACATCAGTCCTTAAAGCTGTATATAGCAAAAGTTACAAATAAGGCACTTGAATGACAAAAATACTCTAAATACACAAAAAACATCAAAAAATAAATAGTGTTTTATGTTGTGTATGCTTGCTGTCTCCATGCAAGCATTAGCTAAATTAGTTAAAATTCTTGCTCTTTTGGTTTTGTGCTATTTTAGTAGAAAAACTCGTAAAACTGTCATTGAAAACTGTCCTCCACTTAAGTGAGACAAAGGATTGTGAGCAATATCATTGCTTAATAAAATAAAGTTGCAATACTGGGACATACAACAGCCTTTTTCTGCTTTGCATTCAGTGTTATTTTAGTAGACATTTATGTTGAAAACGAAATAGGCAATATTAGCCCTAAACAAAATAAAGTTTTGTTTTAAATTGTTCTTATGCTTTTATTATAAGTATAAGAACAATAAGGCACTTGATGCTGTGCTAAATTGTGAAAATCCTCCTGCTGCTGTCCTATATTCACAGTATAACAGGGCCTATTGTACCTTTTCGTTAAAAGCAACATACAAAGGGTCAGTCTTGTGATCATTCGGGCCGTAGCATTAATGTAAAGCACACCTGTTCGAGAGTGTGTCCCAGTTGGGAAAGGCAGTCTCTGTCCTAAGTCATATCTGTTATCTGATACACAAGCTCTGCACTTCGCTGGCCACCTGTTCACCTGTTCTCACACACACACACAGATGCTGCTCTGACTCACCTGTGTATCCGGGTTCACACACACACTCGTAGCCGTTGATCTTGTCGATGCACTTTCCATAGTCACATGGTTTACTCTTGCAGTCGTCAATGTTTATCTCGCAGTTCATTCCTGCAGACGCAATCACGCCATGATTAAGTCATCATAAACTCACCATTATATTTTGCACAAGTGTTTTTATGAGCATGCATGTGTTACCTGTGGTTCCTTTAGGACAGGTACAGGTGTACGTGTTCTCTCTGTCCTGGCAGGTGCCTCCGTTTCGGCAGGGTTGGCTCAAGCACTCGTTTATGTTGGTCTCGCACAGGCGGCCCGTGTATCCGGGGCGACAATCACAGGTGAAAGCGGCCACGCCGTCCCGACACACGCCGTAATGACAGGGGCTCGACACGCACTCATTGATGTCCAGCTCACAGTGAGCACCACCAAATCCTGCAGAAATACATTTGAAAAGCCATATTTAGAATGTTGGAAGTGACACTCATTTCATATGCGAAGTGGTTAGCCTTTCATATCATAATATCATAATACCGGGAATTTACATATGGATTTATTTATTGAGTGTGTCTCATTTCTGCATAGGCTGCCTCAATGATTTTGGTTTGAAAAAAAAAAAAAAAAAAAAAAAAAAAGGTTAAATAGAAAATAAAATGCTACAAAAACAAGATAAAATAGATTAAGATTAAAAAAGATAAAATAACAGAAAAAAAGAATAAATAACAATAAAAAAATTATATAAAACAATAAAATTAAATAATATAAAAAATTAAATAATATAAAATAAATGCTAGATCAAAAACCTAAACTGAAAACTTAAATCAAACTTAAACGAACATTTTGCCTTGCCAACAAAGTGAAATAAAATAAGTTGGAGTATTAAAATTACTATAAAATTAATTATTCTTGAATAAAAAATAAAAATTGTTGATAAAAATGAATTTAATAATAATAATAATAATAATAATAATAAAGAAATACTTAAAACAAAAACTAATAATGACAAAAGCACATAAAATAAACTTAAAATGAAAACTGCAAAATATAAAAATAACATTTAAAGCAAAATATTATTGAATATAAATAATTCTAAAATAACATATAGAATTCTTAAGATACAGTTACAAAAACAGATTCCAAATTCTAAAGCTTCAGAAAGGTGGAATATTTGAACCAAAACAGATGTGAAAATGTTTTTGGTGCTAGAGAATATCACAACTAATATTATAAATGGACTTCAATGGACTGCAAAAGTGCAGAATATGACTTAAAGATGTGTACCTGGAGTGCATTCGCAGGTGTATTTGTTGGGTCCGTCTGTGCATTTAGCACCATTTTTACACGGTGTGCTGGCGCACTCGTCCACATCCACCTGACACAGATTCCCAGAGAACCCTGCAGGGAAAAATGCATGCCACGTTTATTTTGATTGCTCACCCACAATGCATCCTCATTGATAGTTTTTATGATCAGATCTCTAAAAATAATAATGCTGCAGTCACCTTTGGGACATTCACAGTGGAAAGAGTTGATCTTGTCGATGCATTTTCCATTGTTGAGGCAAGGTTGTGATGCACAGTCGTCCGTGTTTATTTGACAAAACACACCCTCGTAACCTGCACACCAAAGCAATCCATCAGAACAACAGTAATGATGTGCTTTTGATGCAGGTCAATGGTCAAAGACTCATACCTGGCATGCAGATGCAGTGGAATCCACCGATCTGGTCGAGGCAGGTGGCGTCGTTCTGGCAGGGGTTCGACTTGCACTCGTTGACGTCCATCTCACAGCGTGGACCTTCATAACCTTGAAGACACTTGCACTGGAACGAGCCTTTAGTGTTGAGACACCGTCCGCCATGCTCACATGGGTTCGCACCTGAAATGCAAACAGTATTGTAATGCAAAATTGTATTGTGTTTAATGTTCTTTCTAATCGATTATGTGTTATTCTTACCGAGCGAGCACTCATCGATGTCTTGGTTGCAGGCGGATCCCGTGTACCCGGGCGGACAGGTGCAGATGGCTTTTCCGCTCACCGGGTTCGTGTCGCAGTTTGAGCCCTTCTGACATGGATTACTGATGCAGGCATCGTCAAGATGACACAGAAGACCTGTGGGTAACAGTTTTGTTATTGTTAACTAAAATTAAAACTTAAAAATAGGTGTTGGTTACTGAAATTAAGCTGGAATAAAAATTTTAATATATAAAAGATATGGTTTTCATAGACAGAAATGAATTAAAATGCAATTTTAGTATAAATAATGCCTATAAAATTAAATAAACTGAATTAAAATAAAATATTAACGTATGCTAAGACAAAAACTATTGTTTTCGTAGTTAGAATAAAAATAAAACAAATTGAAATATAAACTATTTCCATAAAATTGACTAAAACAAAATAAAATGTAAAAAAATAAAAGCTTTTGGTTGTATAAACAGAAAGGAAACAACTGAAATATAAATAATGCCTATAAACTAAACTAAACTGAACTTAACTAAAACAAAAAAAAATGAAAGCTATTGGTTTCATAGACAGAAATGAAACACAACTGAAATATAAATAATGCTCATAAAATAACCTAAATTGAACTTAACTAAAAATATAATATAGGCATAAGAGAAAAACAAAAAATTAACTAAAATAAAATCTTAGATGGAAAACTTAAACTCAGAAAACTTGAAATGTATAAATGTTGCCTTGGCAACTAAAGTAAAATAAGAATAAGTTGAAATGAAAATGAAATAAAATAAGTAGAGGTATGAAAATGACTAAAACTTAAATTGAAGTATAAAAAAAAGACAAAAGCCAATAATAACATTACAAAAACTTGATATAAATAATACTACAATAACACTGGTGTATAAACAGTTTAAATTAGTAATAAAATGATGTTGAAACTGCACAAACAGACGTGCCTGTGCGTCCGTGTGGACACTCGCAGAAGAAAGACGCGACTCTGTCATGGCAGGTGGCACCCTGTGAACAGGCGGCGCTGGCGCAGTCGTCGATGTTCTCACTGCAGTCGTCGCCCGTCCAGCCGTTCACGCACACACAGTGAAAGCCGCCGATGGTGTTGTGACACGTCCCTCCGTTCTGACAAGCATTAGGAGAGAGCTCGCACTCGTCCACGTCCTCCATGCAGTACTGACCTGAAGGAAGAAGGGGTCAGAGGTCACATGTGAGATGCATGCAAAATATTTATTGCATTGTATGGTTATTATTATTATTGTGGAGTATAAAATGTAGTACCGGTCCAATGTTTGTCGCAGTGGCAGTTGTAGGTGTTGACGCCGTCGATACACCTGCCTCCATTCTCACAGGCATGCTGGGTGCAGTCGTCAACATTATGCTCACACGTCTGACCCATGAACCCTGCGAGAGACAAATGATTCACGTTCAATACACATCAAAGAGTCTGAGGCCGTGCACAGATTATGTTTATTTGCTCGAGTGAGTAACTGAGACATCTAGGTTATTCATTGGGATTAAATATAAACTAAAACAAAAAAGCACCGCATCCAGACAAACTGTTAATGAATAACTGTGCACATGCAGAGTTATTAACGTATGCAAAGACAAAAACTATTGTTTCTGCAGGCAGGACTGAAATAAAACCAGTTTGAAGTATAAATAATGGTAATAAAACAAACTAAACTGAAATGTTTACTAAATTTGAAAATGTTACATTTTTATTGGTTTTATTGGTTCATTTATTTATTCATTCACTTATTTATAAAATGTATTCATTAATTTATAAAAATTATTCATTAATTTATAAAAAAATTATTCATTAATTTATAAAATTGTTCATTCTTTCATTTATATAATTGATTGATTCATTCATTCATTCAATCAAATCAATCAATCAATCAAAAAAAAAATGTAATTAATTCATAAGAAATATTGATTCATTCATAAAAATATTAGTTCAGTCGTTTATAAAAAAAATATGCATTTATTCATACATTTATATAAATAATTTATTAATTCATACATTCATTTACAAAAATAATTCATTCATTCAAAGTGTTTATAAAATGTACTAATTCATTTATATATGAAGAGTTCCAATGCAAAAGCCTCTAAAAGCCATCTTGAGCCATCTACTGAGTGAATGCTCTCCACACATAGTATATGTTCATCAAGTACTTTCACTTCAAATGTGCTAAATCCAAGCCTCGACCCATTCAGAAGTACCAGTACTTACATAGAAACCTATGCATAGTAGCCAGAAAGAAATGCTCATTTTAAAGAAAATCATCAGACGTACTTAGAGGCTTTTGCATCTGAACTCTTCATATTCACTTATAAAATGGATTTATTCTTTCATTCATAAAAATATTGATTTATTTGTATTTATTACAAATAAATTCTTATTAATAATAATAATAATAACTTATTCATATGTATTCATTAATTTTTATTTACACAAATGATCATCTATAATATTTTATTAAGTATTTATAAAATGTATTGATTCATTTATTCATTCATAATTTAATTTATAAATGTATAAAAAATAATTATTTATAAAATTGATTGATTCATTCATAAAATAATTTACTCATTTATAAAATGTATTCATTCACAAAAGTATTTATTCATACAATCATAAAGTATTTATTTATAAAATGTATTCATTTATTTATTAATTAATAAAATGTATTCATTTATAAATATATATTTTTTAATATTTATACAATTCTTTCACTTACTCATTTAGATAATAATTTTTTTCATTTATAAAAAATACAATTTATCTATAAAACTCATTCTTTATTAAAGTATTTTTTTATTTTATTTTAATTATTCCTATTCAATAAAAAATGTGTTTAATCAAATTTTAACTTAAAGAGAAATACAAATAACACACTGACCTGACAGACAAGTGCAGGCATAGGTGGTGTCGCTGGTCTGTAAGCAGGTGCCTCCGTTCCAGCAGGGCGAGGGGTGGCACGGGTGGTAGAGGCGCTCACAGTGTGTGCCGGCGTACTCAGGTGGGCAGCGGCACTGGTACGATCCCACCTCGTTTATACAGGTGCCTCCGTTCCGGCAGGGGGAGTGCGAGAGGGCGCACTCGTTCACGTCCTGCCGACACGTCTGTCCGTGGAAGTTAGGAGGGCAGGTGCAGATGTAGTGCGACTCGAACGCTGAACACTGTCCACCGTTGGCACAGGGGTTCGATGCACATGGGTCGGCTTGTTGGCATGTTTTACCTGCAAAAAGACAGAGGTTAACTTATGCAACTAGGGGTGCAACAGATAATCTGTACAGACCAGGCCCCACGGTTCGGCACGCATTGTGATTCATGGATTAAAAAAAAAAAAGTGAAGTAACTGATTATGATTTACCATCAGAGAGTGAAAGCTAATCATTTGCATGTTTTTGTCTTGCCAATTTACTCATTCAAGCAATTTTAAAACATTCATGTGAAAGAGAATTTGAATCGGGACTCTCGTGCTGTTTTTGTGACAGAGAGCGCGTGAACAACCTATTGATTCCTCTTTCACATACACACAAAGTGACATTAAAATACCCGTTTTGGCAAGTATTCTGGTAAACACAGTCGGTTATGTCTTAAGTGAATGTAAACAGCTGAGAAAGAAACTGTAGGGGTGTCAGCATTTGGTCTTAAAGAGACAAGCCTGTAAATACCTGTCTGGTCTGCTAATCAAATAACACCACAGCTGTATTTAAGATTAATCTGTATTTAACTTTTGCAGTGAGCACTATTGTGTTATTTTACACTTAATTATTACATTTCTGCACCTGCATACTACTGTTACTGACTTTATTTGTAACTGTGTTATGTTGTATATTCATCTATGCTTGTAATTTGTGTAGTTGTTCTTGTTTTATTACTGACTTCATAAGTTAAGATAGTAATTTCTGCTGTGGTATAGACGTAAGCTTTCGGTAATTTTTCATTTTATTGCTGATCCGAAAAATGATCCCATTTATAACTCAAAATCCGTAATATGATTCAAACTGTGAGTTTTGTGATCTGTTGCACAACTACATGCAACCCACGAGGACGAGCATCAAGTCTGGGTGACTTATGCACATGCGTACCTGACCATCCAGGTGGGCAGCGGCAGGTAAAGGTCTCGAGCGTGAGCAGAGAGCATGTCCCGCCGTTTCGGCATGGGGAGCCCATGCAGGCGTGATTGACGGGCGTCAGACAGAGCGGGCCGCTGTATCCCAACACACAGTCGCAGACCGGCTCCACGTCATTGCCCTTCATCTGTGTGCGACACACACCTCCGTTACGACACTGCGATGGGCTGCAGGGGTTCGGGAACTGACACTGGGGGCCGACGAAGTCTGCGGGACACCTGAAGAAACACAAAACATGGAACAATTATGTTATTATTATTTAACAATAGTTTAGAATAAAATGGTCTCAGAAAGTAGATAAACATGACAAAACAGTCAAGTGAAAAATTTAGAAAAAAAATGTAATTTACAAAAACGCAAGGGTTTATGGGTTATGGACATGCTAATTATATGAATATATATTTGTTTATTTATAGTTATTCACCAACTCATATGCATTTGCAAAGTTTGCAAGAAAACTAAATTAAGATTATAATGTAATTACTTAATAGTTTGAGAACAAAATTGTTTCAAGAGTTAATATGAAAAAAGCTCCAAGTGAAAAATTTGTTGTTGTTGTAGTATTTGTTTTTACACACATTATATAAAATATAATAAATATATATAAAGCATATATTTATATATAAATCGGATAGGATATTTTTTAGGACACCCTAAAAAACTGAGTATATTGTATTATAATATAATATAATAATTATAATATAATATATAATAATTATATTTTACTTATATATAATAATGAAAATATAATAATATATTATACTTTTTTAATATAGTATACGTTTTTACTAAGTCTGCAGGACACCTCAAGAAACACAAAACACACAGAGATTATAATATAAATAATAAACAATAGGTTGACAACAAATTTGTCTTAAAATGAGCTAAATATGACAAACATTGACTCAAATGTTTCTTTTAGGCTTGCAGTCATATATATTTAGACATTAATTAGTCATGAAATTAGTCATCAATTGAAAACCTTCAAGTAAATAACAGAACTTATTTTTTACATTTTCGAAATGCACGTTTCTTTCAGAGTTAAAAATTTTGTTTTATATAACAGAAGTCGTCTATGGTATGTTCTCACTCAGATGGCCAAGTAAACGTATGTGTGTGTGTGTGTGCATGTATAAAACAGTGTGTGAAAGAAAGACACTGTTCAAACTCATCTAAATTCCTCAGGGCGATCAGGAGCCCACACAGTGTCACATGCTCTCTCTCGCTCTCATATGAACACATACGAACACATCAAATGACACAACTGAACACTTTCTTCAACAGCCACTAAAGATCATTTCAAAAAGTGAAGTTGACAGTAAGATATAGTAAATGCAGCGTGTTTTATTCGTGTGAGTGTGTGTGTTTGTGAGCTGCAGCAGGTGTGTGCATAAATAAGGGCAGCTGTGCTTCAGGCCCCTCCCACTACACTCTGCCCCTCCCCCAAAGCCTGTTGCCATGGCGAGTGGCATAAGGTCACTAAGGCAGCTCCCAAGAGAGGATCAAACTCCACCCCTCCCAAACTCCTGCTGCTGATATCTCACTTTTATCAGCACATAATCTCCATTGGTATGATTTGATCTCATCCATATTCATCATTTCCAATTTATTCGATCTTCTATTTGCTTATTGTAAGTCTGTATTAAACATATCACAACCTGGGCTGAACATATCAAAATACTAGTGCTTAAATGTTTCTTTCTCAAATTTAAAATTTTAAATGAATTTAATTTTTTTTAAATGGCAGAAGCTTGGATCTTAATATATAGAATTTATTTACAAAATGTAGTGCATTGTGCTTTTATGAATTAATTGTTCTTAAAAAGTAAAGAAAACTTGAAAAACCATTTTTACATTTTTTTACAATTTAATAATAATAGTATGTTTATATAAAAAATTCAATTAATTTTTTTAAAAATATAATAAAATGTTTATTATATGCGTAGGTACATACATTTATAAATAAATATAATAGGTTTTAAAGCGCAATACTGTATGTAGTTCAGTGCATTTTAATAAATTCAGTTGCTCTTTAAAAGGAAACAAAACAATGAAAAAATTATATACACAAAATATATATATAATAAAAAAATTAATGTAAAAAAATAAGTTTCACTCTTAATATATAGATTTTCTCAAAATGTAGTGCATTGTATTTTAAAGAATTTGTTCTTTAAAAGAAAAAGTAAATAAAATGTACTGTACACAATATATATAAATTTATAAATTAGATTTTTTTTTAAATATATCAATATTGTGTGTGTGTACACACACACAGACACAGGTAAACCTTATCACAATACATTTGATTTGCTAATTGACATGCATTAGTTTAATATATTTATTTATTTATTTTTGTTAACTGGTAACCCTTATCACACACACATTTGATTTGCTAATTGACATGCAGTAGTTTAATAAAGACATCCCATGGCAAACATTTGCATGCGCAGATGCGTGTGTGTGAGTTTACTTGAGGCATTAACGCAGTCTCTCTCTCTTTGTCTCCAGAGACAGAAGCAGAAGTCATCTGCAGCCCGTCGTGGCAACAGGTCCGAGAGCAGGAGTGCGTGTGAGATTCGACTCTGAACAGATGCTGCGTTGACCTGTGACCCCTGAGCACATTTGTGACTGCAGGCTACAGACCCCCCATTCCAGTGGGCTGGTCTACCATCTGCTGCTGCCTTCTGTGTGTGTGTGTGTGTGTGTGTGTGTGTGTGTGTGTGTGTGTGTGTGTGTGTTCACACCACAGACTTCCTGCCCTTGGTGTGAATCAAAACAACAAACTTTCGTTTTCTGCATCTGGCCCTCAGAGCCAGATTCTTATGCTTCACACCTTTACAAACACGAGACTTTGGGGCCAATTTGAATCAGGTGATGTTCTGATGATACCAATAAGGAACTGATTAAACATTAGGCTATGTATTTGTTCCTCATATTTGTTTAGATGAATTTCTGGCAGTATAACTAAACACTTCTGCCATTTTAAAGAATAAATGACTTGATCTCATCAATGACTCATTGATCTTGTCTTAGATCTGAGTCGCTCACTTCACTTATATCAAAAAATGTGCTTTTGTCATTTACATTTTTTATTTCTATTTTAGTATTACTTCAAATTAAACTTATTTTATTTCAATTGTTCCCAAGGCAATATTTCTCATTAAGTTACGTTTTTAAATGTAAAACTTTAAAATTTTTAAAAAGTTTTAGTATTAATATTATTTAACCTATACTGCATTCACTAATATTTTGAATTAGCTTTTATTTTTATGTTTTAGTTTAGATTAGGTTTTAGTCATTTTATGTTGTACATTTATCTGTCTGACATTTCACTTTATTTCAATTAACAGAAAAATACAGTGCTTACATTGTGATTTTGAACTCTAGTTATTGGTTTAGCTTCACATGCATATTTTCAGTTCTGGGACGAGGACAGCAGGACAGCACGTCGCTAACCATAAACTGTGCATGCAAAACCACACTTTAAACTAAATGCATGACATGGAAGTTTATAAGAAATTCTTGAATGTGGAAGTTACGCAATAAACGTCATGCAACCAGACGCTGCCATTTCACACAGTTTTGGAGGAAAAACAAATTTAGAAACATATGGTCTGCATGTCTTTCTGTCTCCTGCTCACAAACACTGCGATTCATTCTACAAATAGCTCTCGTAATGCACATCATCACCCCAAAATAAAGCACATGCTTCTAGTATGACGCTGCATTCAAAATACACACAAATATATTAGATTAGTCTCAAAATTATGACACCCATCCAAAAGCTGACACCAGTCCAATCACAACCAGTGATAGATCATTATAAAACATTCCAGGATTCAAATGACAACTCTGGAATTCTGATTCCACGCTTTCAATTAACTTCCCACCCTCCAACATTCCAGAAGTTCCAGAAGTGATGTCAGGTGCCTTTAGAATGATCAGGAGTTGTAGAACACTTAATCATGTTTGTAAATCTCAAACTAACTATTATAAATTGCATTGTAACACATTTTGGAATTGCATTCGCATACAACACTAAAACACCAAGCTCAACAAAAATGGAGCCTAAAAATGTAGAAAAGCAACTGGTTGGAGCGGTTGACTTTCTCCAATCAGGAACATCTAGAAAGAAAAAGTGCACTAAATGATCTCAGAATTCTTGCCTTTAGAAGTTGTTGATTAATACAGGATTGAGTTCAATAAACAAATGTTTTCCCCCAGTAAGCACTGAACTACCATTACAAACATTAAAAACATGACAAATGGATGTTTTACAAGACTGCAAATCAGTGTTATTTTAGTATTTATACAGTATTCATTAATATTTTGAATTAGCTTTTAGCTTTATTTATTTTTATTTTAAGCTTTCATTTTAATTTAGGTTTTAGTATTTTTTGTGCTTATGTGATTGTTTTTATTATTTAATTTTATATAATAAATTATTTATTTATTTTAATTAACTAAAGTGATCTGTGCAGTAGTGTTGTTATTGTTAACTAAAACTGCTATAAACACAACCAACACTGACATGGCTTAGCTTGTACATGACACCCCCATAACTCTGACCACACCTAAAAATACTTGAAATAAGTGGTTTTAATATGGCATCACCCAAAAAGGTCAAGTTTCTGAGTCTAGAATTAGTATGTAATCTAGTACGACTACAATCTGAGACAGTCAGTGCCAGAGCTTCACCCCTGCACATTATCTGCTTGAAAAACGATTAAACCTCATCTGTGTCATCAACGATCATCACAGGCATCTTTAACTTCACATAAAGTAGGACATCCTCTCATGAAATGTCAGAAGTTCATGTGAAGTTTCCCAATGTCGAGCAGCGCTGACCTCAATTCAGACGCAACAAGTCAGAGAAATCCCCACACTCTCACGCACACAAACACCAGCCATTTACAAACAATTTCCAAGGTTGAGAATCAGACCACACAGGAAAGGCGTCAAAGTTCACATGAGATATTTTTGGGAGAAAAAAGGGATCAAAAATATCTCTGCTCTTCCTGTTTATCATCGGGGTCATCACAACAGGATGTTCAGGGTCTGTCCCCCAGTGAATGTGTCTGCAAACTACTCAACAATCAGAGATACGATCTCTCATCTTTTCTAGACTGATTCATTCATTAATTAGTGCCATTTGATAATGCAATCATAATTGTTATTATTGCTCATACTCAGCATTACAGATCTGAACAAACCCCAGAACACTAGGGTATTAAACATTGCTACACATGTGAATGACACCTCAAATGGAGTGGCTCATTGTAGGCAATAAAACAAGTGAAAAAAATTCCATTGATTTGCACTGAACAAAAGACTAGAATAACAGATCAGTAAGCAACCATATAGAATGACCTGGCAACCATCCAAAAACAGAACACCCTAGCAAAAAACATAGAAATAGTGTCAAAAAACAAAAATAATGCCATCAAAAAAAACATACAAATCATCCAGAACACCCTAGCAACCAAACAGAACACTCTAGAATAATAACGGCAACTTTTTCACAGGCATACACTCGCATTTTCATCAAGAGAGGAAAAAAATGGTTGTGCTTTTATTTTAATTTTAAGCAATGCAAGTATAAAACAAGGCATCTTCTAGATTGGAAAATGCATGATTAAATGCAGAACGAGAAGCGTGGCTAACAGTCTCACACACTTGTTTGCTTTTAAATTTCCCCCCTTTAAAGTGTGTCACACACACACACACACACACACACACTGAGGCCTTTCTCATGAGTTCCTGCAATCTTATTACCCCCTCCGCCATCTGCCCTCCAAAAAAGACACCATTCACACACACACACAAACAGCCTCCCGGGTGAAAGAAAACACACAACAAAAGCGACAAAGATCGAGAAACAAACAATTTCAAACAAACATGTTCTGATTTTGATGGCCAAATCATAGTGAATCTCGCTATATGCATCCTATGAGAAGAAATGCAAGTTTTATTCCATGCTAAGTGTGTGTGTGCGAGACAATAGGAGGTGAGGGCCAGCTGTTGGGCTGAATGGCATGAATAGACATTGACAGAAGCAGCGTCCCACTGCAGCAGGGCACCAACGGACTACTGGGGGGTTGGTAGGGGGGTCTTTTATCTAAGTTTGAAACAGAATGACTATGGGCGCGTGCACGTTCGCACATGCGCACACACACACACACTCGCAAGATGCTTAGAGCTTTGTCTGGTTGCTAAGATGGGGTTTGGGCCTAAAGATGGAATCTCAAAGTGGTTGATTACAGCTTACAAGCAAATACACAGGTATAAATACACTTTTCTTCACTACACTGAGTTTGCATGGTGTTATAATAACCATTTTTGGTTCCTCAAAGAACCTTTCAGTGAAGAGTTCTTAAAATAATCACTTTTACTTAGTATTAATAACATTTTAATAATCTAAATAACTCTTTCCACTCTAAATAACTTTTGTAGAATGGAAAGGTTCTATGCATGTTACAGATTCTTCATGGAACCATGCATCAAAACCAATAAAGAACCTGTTTTCAAGAGTGTAGAACTATTTTTGGTTCATCAAAGAACTTTTCAGTGAACAGTTCTTAAAATAATCACTTTTTCTTAATGTGAAGAAAATTTTAATGCTCTAAAGAATCTTTTGTACAATGGAAAGGTTCCATGGATGGTAAAAGTTCTTCATGGAATCAGATGCCAATTAAGGACCTTTATTTTTGAGCGTGCACTATTACAAATAAAGCTTACAAATGCCATAGAAGAACCATTTGTGGTTCCTCAAAGAACCCTTCAGTGAATAGTTCTTAAAAGAACCATTTTTTTATTACTGTGAAGAACATTTAATAATCTAAAGAACTCTTTCCACTTAAAATTACTTTTTGTAGAACAGAATGGTTCCATGGATGTTAAAGGTTCTTCATGGAATCATCAATTCCAGTAAAGAACCTAAGAGTAGAAGAACCATTTTTGGGTTCCCCAAAGAACCTTTCAGTAAACAGTTCTTAAAAGAACCTTTATTTTTAGTGTGAAGGTAATTTTAATGCTCTAAAGAAGCTTTTGTACAATGGAAAGGCTCCATGAAGAACTTTTTAGCATCCATCCTTTATTTTTAAGAGTGTGTACAACATCAGACTAAACTATAACCAAACCTTTATATTTTTCAGAGTATGTTTTTGTAACGTACCTGCATGATGCTTCTCCGCTTGGCTTGAGCTCACATATTCCTCCATTCTGACAGTATTCTGAGCATCTTTGCCCTAAACACAAAGACAAACATCTGTCAGTGCATCCCAACAATCAGCTAAACCACACAAATCACCTGCAGAAAACCAGGTCGAACATGCACCCACCCACCCACCTGTGCATCCCATAGCACACCTGTCAATGCAAACACACATGCTAACTCCTCACAAAAGAACCTCACCACCTATAGACTTGAATAAAGGGCCCCGAGCCCTTTGTTTTGTGGCCCCGATAGAGAGCCACTGGCCTTTTGTTGGGCTCTGAATAACTGACTTTGATGGAGGAGTAGAGGGGGGGTTCTTGACTATTCATCCAAAGAGATCCTGAAAAATCCAGTTATCCAACACTGAGCCTGGAAATAGCTCCACATCCTCAACAATTCCCTCTCCATGTGGCAGTCAGCCTTTAACAAGGGTTTAAACTCAAAATACAGTCTTCCTGTTTCAGTATTAATATATCAGCTTCACACTAGTTTAAGTTTAGCTGACAGTCCTAGGATGTGCACATCTTGACTTTCTGCAGTCTGGGTGGGCATTCAAGTGTTTTAATAAGCCAAATGTGTCCATTTATGGAAGGAAGTATATGTATTTCGCAGGAGCGTGCATCATCACACTTTAAGGATTAACAGCGCATCTAGGCCAGTTGCTCTAGACTGCAGTTGTGCACTTGTTGAATGAAACCAGCTGCCTGCAGGCTGTCTTTAATTGGTAACGACCGTCTAGAGACAAAGCTCTTAGTCAAAACTCTCAGACTAGTCCTTATTACGGATTAAACCACTAGTACTAATTCTCTTTTTGTTTCTTCAAAACAATGAACATCAATACACAGACTAGGCCTTACAATAGATTTCACACACTTTATGACTACTAAACTTACAAAGTAAATTTTTGACTGAATAAATTTACATGACTTTTCCAGTCATTCATGATTACTGGAAAGAGATTTCACTTCATTTGTTTTTTAGAGATTACGAATAAAATATTTTAAAGTTAAACATTTTTCTATGCTTTTTCCATGAGTTTTTATTTTATTTCATACATTTTATTCTATTATTATTTAATATTTATATTAGACAATAGATTTATTATTCATATTATAAAATATATTAGTATTTTATTAATTTAAATTATTTGCCCAGAAATTTTTACCTAAAATATATTATAAAATTAATAAATTGTATTGTTATATTATAAAATTGTATTATATTTAAATATAAATATATAATTAATTTTATTTTATTAATTTCGATGACTTTAACCCAAAAAATTGCCTGAAATTTCTCAGTGACTGTTGGCACAATGTTTTTTAATGAATACTATGGTATATGAATGTATTTCATGTATACCAGTGCTTTATATATTTCAAAGTACCATGGTGTTACCAACAGATACCATTACTGTACCCTGGTACCACCACAGTACTTCTTGTTAAGATATTTCGCTTACTTGTTTACCTCAGGTTTAAATTGTGCATAATTTAACTTTTTAAGCGTTTGTTTCGTTTCCTGTCTCTTCTGTCTAGTTGTGTCATTTCCCCTGTCAGTCAGGCTCTCGGTTCCTCCACGGGTGTGTGTGTGTGTGTGAGAGTGAGTGAGTGAGTGAGTGAGTGAGTGAGTGTGTGTGTGTGTGTGTGTGTGTGTGTGTGTGTGTGTGTGTGTGTGTGTGTGTGTGTGTAGGGGGAGCGCGCGCGACAGCTGCGGAGCCCACGCCGCGCGGACAAAAGAAATCAGAGTCCAGCACGAGCCCATAAAACACTGTCTCGAGCCATTGTTTACCAGCGCACGAGAACAACAGCACAGCCCCTTCCTCCTCCTCCTCCTCCTCCTCCTCCTCCCTTCATTCACGCACAGATCGCTTTCCTCCAGACTCCACACACAATGCAACTCAATCAACATCAGGGACAAGACAACGCACTAAAAACAACCGCAATAACTTCAGAAATCAAGCACTCGCACTGTCATAAAGTTACAGTGATACTTCTGATGTTAACGTGAAGACATTAATCTGTGATCTTTACGGTTATACGTATGATAACAAGAACAGAGTTACATAAGTGAGTGAAAGAGATTAATAACAATTCAGATGAATAGGAAAAACTTTGGGCAAAAGTGGTGCAGTTCAGCCTGTATAAACTTGCACTGAATTAATTTACACTTTGAATTCAACTGAATTTATAACAATATCGATCACCAATCAATATCATAAAGACCATAAAACCGAGCGAGCGAGATTTGATCTATTGATATCTTTCCAAAATGTCTTATTTTATTCAATATTGATTTAACGTTATATTTTCAGAACTGACATCTTATATATTTGTCATTGTGTAGATACTTTGGCACAATTGTATCATGCAAAATTCATGCCAGTAAAACACTTGACTTAAATGAATGGAACTGTAAGAAAGAGAAAGTTGTGGAGAAAATCATGTTTATCCCAATATCAGGTTATTCTGTGCAACAAGTGACGCTCAAATCACAAGCTGCGCAGAAATATCACTACAAGTAGAGCAAAAACAAACTCAGAAGTGTGAAAATGAATCAACTTAGACTCATACGACTATATAATGTGTAATGTTATTAGAGTTACAGTGATGTTTGATACCTTGTGTCACCGTCGCGAGCGATGCTGCCGTCAGTAGCGTTAATTTCACCAAGAAACGGTTCATAACTCCGCCTCGGCGTTACAACTTCTTTAAAATCCTTCCTGAAGCTCTCATAGATCCTCAGAAGTCTTCTTTAAATTTAAATTCTTCTTCTGTTAATAAATCCCGATGTCTCTCAAGAGCGTGCGCTCGTGGGAAACTCTGCTCAGTTCTCCGTTTGTAGCGCGCTGACGTCACTGTCGCGTGGGCCTCCGCGCAGGTACTGAGGGAGAGATTTCCTTCAAATTAATGTGGATCTGAAAAAAAATAATAAAAGGAGCGAACACTCCCTCCACAGTTTAGTTTCGCCGCAAGGGAAGGAAAAAAAACACTTTCTCACACTCTCTTCCCAGGGTGAATGTGGGATATGCAGGTTGTGGAGGATGGAGGAGGGACTATAGGGCGGATCACTGCTTTCTGCTGGCGCCAGCTCGGACCCAGAGCAAAGGGGGGAGGCCTGATTAACAAATCAACACCCGATGCTGAAAGTGTGCGTCTTTTGTCCCTAAATTCTAAAGGAGGGAAAAGGTGTTGTAGCCTATCACCAGTGGGAAAAGTCCCATGTATTTTGTTGGGCATGTGCAATGGTAGGTTAATACTGTTTTTCTGACACTGTACCATGGTAAACCATTGGCTTTTTTGACATAATGGTAATACCATGTTGTTTTTGAACATAATAATTATAAAAGTACTTTTTAGGGTGTTTTATTCTTGTAAGTATAAAACAAAGCTTGAGGTTTACGCTTTAAGCAAGAAAAAAATATTTGCATACATATAGGCTATATAATTTTACTTTGAAAAATCATTTATATATTTATTTATTTATACAGCGTATATATATATATATATATATCATTTATATATTATTTTTCACTCAATAATTGCTGGTAAATTATATATATATATAAATATATATATATACTGTATATTAGTGCTGTCAAGCAATTAATCGCATCCAAAATAAAAGTTTTTGTTTACATAATAGATGTGTGTGTACTGTATATTTATTATGTATATATAAATGCACACAGATGCATGTATATATTTAAGAAAAATATGTTAAGTTTATACATTTAAAATATTTATATATAATATCAATTATATGAATATAAAAATATATACTGTATGTGTAAATATATACTCTGTTTGTATGCAAACATTTCAAGCTTGTAGTACCATTGTATATATAAAATGCGTTGGACAAGCATCACCATATTCATTTTTTTAGCACACATAAATACAAATATCATGCTATCACCATTTCTCGAATACAATTACTGTACCATGGTACCACCACAGTACTTTTTTTGTACATGAGAGCACATCGCTTAGTCATCCTCTCTTTTTGTCTCTTGATCTCACTTGGGCAGTTCAATAGTCATCTCTAAAATGATCAGTAAGAGGTAAAGATCAACAATGCCAGAGGAATTCCCCGTTCTGTGACCTATAACTGCACTGATTGCTTTCATTTCTCTTTTAATGTTTCAATTTGTGATCTGTGTAAATGCACTAACGCAATATCTGTCATTCAAATATTGTTTTTGTTCACGTACAAGTTTTGTTTGCTTTTTCCCCCCTTTTTTGGCATGAAAGTGTATGTGTGGTTTCATCGCCCCAGGAATTATAGTAATGACACATCATGTTTGACAGCACGCACGAAATGTGTGCATGTCTGTGTGTGTCGGCCCGTGGGAACCGTCTCATTGTGGAATCTGCAACCGCAGGGCATAAAAAAATAAAGAGCTGAATGAGAGGGCGAAAGAGAGTGTGTGCCAGTACTGTAACTGACGAATGTTAGAAATCAGTTGATGAGCTCAAGAGACAAATCATTTAATAATAAAACGTTTCATTTTGATTCTTAAATGCAAATCTGTAAGTGACTGCAGAAAGGTTAAGGTTTAACAAGTCGCATGCACTCAGCCTACTTTGATTTGAGAACAGCGGCACTTCCTTTTTCCTCTGTTCCTAAAACTCCCTTCCTTCCCATTTGAACACACAATTTTCACAGGGAGAGGGTTTGGTTTTGTATGCATGAGGGTTTGTGCATTAAAGGTTTACATGTTCAAAAGTTAACTTTTTGTCTAAGCAAAGAGAAAGAAAGAATGAATGAATGAATAAATAAAAATAAAAAGACTGCATTAATATGAAGGAATTTCCTGCAATGATTTTCACAGGTATTTTCCTTATATTTGAAATTACACATTGCATTGTTCACATTATCAGTGCCTGTTTATTTTTTATTTTTTTTGCTTTTCTACTGATTTTTTTTCTTAAAAGCAGAATACAATAAGTAAGTAAATAAATTAATACTAAGAATGTGTTAATATGAAGGAATTTCCTGTAATGATTTTTCACAGGAATGTTCCTTATATTTAAAATTACACATTGCATTAAATTACACACTGCATTGTTTGCAGCTTTTTTATTTTTTTGTTAAAACTACTACTCAGAACTACTTTTTTTTTCTTACATAACAGCAGAATACAAACAAACAATAAATAAATAGTAATTATTTAAGTTTAATTAATAATATTATTTGAGAAAAAGAGACTTTTCTCCCAAAAATTACAGAAAATCAGTTGCTTGGGTCAAAATGCTGATTTAAAATAATGAATGCAATGCAGTTTAACTTGTTGTCTGTGCAGACTGCGAGTTATTCAGATCAGCTTATTTTAGTCAACTTGTTGCATTTGTCTGACTTCTGATGTTTTGCATTTCATCAAACGCAACCTAGCAAAAGAACAACAAGTCCAGTTGACTAGAATAACTCTTCTAGTTAGGTTAACTTGCACAGAGGCCCGTCATGATCAAAGAGCAGCGGAGTTTAAACGGTGTCTGTCACCTACAAGATCCTGAATGAGTGAAGTACTGTAATCACCTGACGAATCTCACACATACACACTGCCAACGAGTCCTCGCATGCCGTCCCTCCCTCCCTCCCCTGCCAGAGTTTGAATAATAAAGCTTTATTTGCATTTCTAAAGTTGATGACAGACACAACCCCCATTGGAGAAATCTCAAATCTGAGCTGAGCATGCCTGTACTCTTCACCCTACAGTGAGTGAGTGTGTGTGTGACACACATTCAGAGACACACACACACACACACACACGCACGCACGCACGCACACACACACACACACACACTGTGCTGGTGAGAAAGGAGACGCTTCAAGCTTCATGGCAGGAAACGAGCCCAATTCACACAGAACAGACAGAACAGAGATCTGAACCACTGTAAAATCCTGAATGTGTTTATAGTCCTCAATGTTATAATGAAGAGTAGAATGATGCATAATGACCTCAGTTATCATTTTAACTTTCTTTTAAGGCCTTAAAGGAGTAGTTCACCCAAAAATGAAGAATTACTGAGAATTGTTTCTTCATCAGAACAGATTTGGAGAAATGTAGCATCACATCACTGTCTCACCAATGGATCCTCTGCAGTGAATGGGTGCCGTCAGAATGAGAGTCCAAACAGCTGATAAAAACATCACAATAATCCACAAGCAATCCACACTACTCCAGTCCATCAATTAATGTCTTGTGAAGCAAAAAGCTGCATGTTTGTAAGAAACAAATACATCATTAAGACATTTTACGGGTTGTTTCTGGTCATAATCCATAACAACGCTTCTTCCAGTGAAATAGTCCATCTCCTGTTGTCCTCTCAATCAAAATCCACCCACATATTTCTTTAGAACTGTTTTGGCTTGTAAACTTGGCTTGAATGATCTGTGCATATTTCTCTCCTGATTCAGACAAGATGATTTTTATATGGAGAAAGCAATATAATCCATATGACTCATATTTTAGCTCATATTTTAACTGTTTGAAGTTAAAAGGTCTTGATGGATTTGTTTTTTGTGGATTATTGTGATGTTTTTATCAGCTGTTTGGACTCTCATTCTGACGGCACCCATTCACTGCAGAGGATCCATTGGTGAGCAAGTGATGTAATGCTACATTTCTCCAAATCTGATGAAGAAACAAACTCACCTATATGTGACCCTGGACCACAAAACCAGTCTTAAGTCGCTGGGGTATATTTGTAGCAATAGCCAAAAATTCAGTAAATGTTCAGCAATTTTTCATTTTTGGGCAAACTTTGTTCTTTTTAAAGTCACATTTAAATAAAGACAAACATGAAAAATACAGACACATTTTCTAGATGTTATTTTAAGTGCATGCGTATGCGTGTTTATCAAGGCTGAAATCATCTGATAATCTCCTCAGACAGGAGAATGTGTGTATTTATGAGTATTTGTGTGTTCGTGTGTCTAAAGATCTCATATTTCAGTAGCTTCAGCGCTGCTGTTTATCTCTACCGAAACGCCAAGAACAACATCTCACAGATCTGTTTCTCATTTCAGTGTCAAAAGATTCACATCTTTTCAGGTCTAGTCTGGTCTGGTCTTCTCTTGTCTCTGAATATACTTTTATAAGCAGAGTTTTATAAGATGACATTTTGACTGTTGAAATATATTTTGGGTGCAGCAAAGTTGGCAATTTGGAAAACTAGGAAAATGAAGGAAAAATGACTGCATGTACACTGAAAATTGAATTTTACTTGACTTGAATACAGAATTATGTTCAACAGAATTATTGATAATGAAAGGATATATATATATACACGTGTGTGTGTGTGTGTATATGTATATATGCTGCTCTTACATATATTACATATATATGGATTTGTTTCATGCAAACACAATTTGTCACCTCACAAGATGTTAACTGATGGACTGGAGTGGTGTGGATTATTGTGATATTTTTTATCAGCTGTTTGGACTCTCATTCTGACGGCACCCATTCACTGCAGATGATACATTGGTGAGCAAATGATGCAATGCTACATTTTCCAAATCTCTTCTCATGAAGAAGTGAATTCCTTCCTTCCTTCATTCTTTTGAAAACATGGTCTTTTGCTCACCAAGGCTGCATTTATTAGATAAAAACTATAGTAAAACAGTGTTTAGTGTCTAGAGTAGGGGTGTACTCACTTTTGTGGCCAGCGGTTTAGAGTTATGATTGTTGAGTTATTGTGTGAGTTACTGTGAGTTGAGTTACTGTGTGTTGAGTTATTTTGAGGGGACAGCAAATTTACACTGTTATACAAGCCGTACACTCACTACTTTACATTGTAGCACAGTGCCATTTCTTCAGTGTTGTTACATGAAAAGATATAATAAAATATTTACAAAAATGTGAGGGGTGTACTCACTTCTGTGAGATACTGTATATATATATATGTGTGTGTTCTTATATAAATAAATGCTGTATATTTCATCCCATCTGATATTCTTCTCATTGTCTCACTTTTTCTGTCTCTTCTTTCATCTCTCATTCATCTTCAGTTCTAGTTCTAACAATCTGTTCTCACTGCATCTCATCTCATCTGTATTTTTTTGGCTGTAGTTCTTATTTTGTTTATTCTTATCTTGTTGCTTCTCTTCTCTTCTCATCTGGTATGATTGTCTCTTGCCAGTGTGTGTGTGTGTGTGTGTGTGTGTGTTGGTGAAGGTTTATTTCTCAGCTGTTCACTGTATCATTTTCTCTAAGTCTCCGACAACTGCTGTCCAGACCTCGCCCTGGGTTTGGTCCTCTCACTTTCCAAAAACAGACTCCTTAAACACTCGCGGGGCTTTCGTTGACTTATCGAGCGCGTGTTCTGTGCTCCTGCCAGCATCTTGTGGACGTTGTAGAACATTTGTCGTAAGCCGTCTCTGTCTGTGCCCTTGTTGAAGGTTTGAAGCCGTCACCGGTTAGACAGTGTCCTTGAGACGAACTCCTGCGCTCAGCGTCCTCCAAAATATCTCACAGCATTCTGCTCATAGCAGACCGCATGTCTCTCGTCTCCTTGACCTCTCTCTCACTCGATCCTCTGGCATCTATCGTTACTCTCTCTTTCGTAATGTCTGAGCGGATGTGTCTCTGCCAGGAGTGTGTCCATCATATAACATTTCACTTTGAGCCCATCAATGAGAAGAGGATTTCACTACACACTTTCACTCACTCAGATAGAAGTGTTTCATTTCAATGCATCATGCCAGTGTTTGTGTGTATATACTGTATGTGTGTGTTGATGCCTGTTTGGTAACATTTATTCTTGCATGTAAGGTCCAAACTGAACACTTTATATATACACTACCATTTGGGATCAGTACGTTTTGTTTTGTTTTTTTTGATGAAATTAATACTTTTATTCAGCAAGGACGTATTAAACTGATCAAAAGTGACAGTAAAACATTCATAATGTTACAATTGATCTCTATTTCAAATAAATGCTGTTCTTTTCAACTTTCTGTTGATCAAAGAATCCTGAAAATGCATGTTTCCACAAAAATATGAAGCAGCACAACTGTTTTCAACATTGAAAATAATAATAAATGTTTCTTAAGCAGAAAATCAGTATATTAGAATGATTTCTGAAGGATCATGTGACACTGAAGACTGGAGTAATGATGCTGAAAATACAGCTTTGATCACAGAAATAAATTACATTTTACAATATCTTCAAATAGAAAACACTTATTTTAAATTGTAATAATATTTCACAATTTTACTGATTTTACTGTATTTTTGATCACATAAATGCAGCTTTGGTGAGCAGAAGAAACACTGAAGAAACATTAAAAATCAACCCCAAACCTTTCAATCTCACTTCTTATGTGAAAATGTGAGTATAAATAGGTTTGTGTGTAAATTAATGTGAATGTGAATAAATTTATTCTTGCATGTGTGTGTGTGTGTGTGTGTGTGTGTGTGAGAGTTGTTTATGTGTGTATTTATATGCTAGTGTGTGTGACCTGCTTTAGGGCCACTTGTAGCAGACTGCTGTTGTAGTGAAATGCTAACCAAGCTAAATGCTAATGTGTTTAATGGTTAAAGGCCGTGCGAGCTGACAGTCCTCTGAACCTGACACGACAACACACACACACACACACACACACACACACACACACACACACACACACACACACACACACACACACACACACACACACACACACACACACACACACACACACACACACACACACACACACACACACACACACACACACACACACACACACACACACACACAACCCCACACACACACTTGAGTTGAGAAGCAAGAAATTCAACCACTTCACAAGAATTTCAGCTAAAGTACATAAACATGGATTTGACTGAACTAGTTGAGAAGATTGATGTGTACTTATAGATTATGTAGAGGTCTCTTCTGCTCACCAAGGCTGCATTTATACAGTATATAAAATACAGTAAAAACACCAATAATGTGAAATAGTATTGTAATTTAAAATAGTTTTTAATTTCAATATATTTTAAAGAGTAATTTATTCCTGTGATGAAAAGCTGACTTTTCATCATCATTACTCCAGTCTTCAGTATCACTGATTGTCATATTTAAATATAATTATAATAGATTTTCATCATACATATTTGAATACATATATTTAAAAATATTGTGAATAAATTTAAAAATAAAGATATATCTTATAGCAACAGAAAGTTAAGTAAAAAAAATTAAATAAAAATGTCATTAAAATTTTAGTTATTTTATTGAGAAATAAAAACTTAAAACTAGCAGTTAATCAGTTGCCTGATCAGTTTAGAAGCCACTAAAAATGTTTGATGGCAGAATGCCACCATTGACCAATCAGAATCAAGTATTACACCCATGTATCTCAGTGCTCTGAGTGTGTGTGTGTGTGTGTGTGTGTGTTTAAGGCCAAAATTCAGTCAGTGACACTGACCTTTTGCTCTTTGAAGGAGGAGTTTGTGTGTGTGAGTGTGTGTTTGGAGAGAAGTTGGTTCTCATGGTCTGACGGTCCCTTGAGACACTGTGACAGATGTGACGTCTGTCCACCCTCCCTCTCTCTCTCTCTCTCTCTCTCTCTCTCACACACACACACACACACACACACACACACACACAGCGATCCTAAACTGTCCGTGTTCATGTGCGCATCCTTCTCATACACGTCCATTTGTTTGCCCTGTGCATGTGTGTTTTTGCATGCACCTGCATGCGTGTGTGCACATGTCTGCGTTGCATGTGTACAGTATGTCAGGCTGTGTGAAACGGTACAGATAAACGCAGCGGGTGTGTTTGTGGGCGTGAGCGGTGATGCTAAAGAGCACAGCCTCAGGTGATCTCTCATAACGGGTGCAGGTTTGGGCTTGAGGCCGTCACACTCCAGCTAATGACACGCTACGATCACAAAACACCTCCACAGGATGAAGAGTTTAGCATCTGAGAGCTTCTCACAGAAGAACAATGAAACATGACACGAACCGCTCCTCTGACACCGCATGTTTTGTGTCTGGTTCTCTATCAATCACTGTTTGTTGTTTAATTAGGGAATTAAGGGTTTATGGAATTGTTCGTAGCTTAAGGAGATCTTTTTCTGCACCATTTACTTGGAAGATTGGAGATAACAAAAAAGCACTTTCCTAAACAAAGAGAGTGTTTATTTAATGCAGCTTGATTTGCCCCCATTTGGAAACACTGTTGACTACTTTAGACGTAAAAAATGAAACACAAATGCGAGTTATGTTTTATGAAGTTCGTTTGTTAAAATATTGTTCCTATGTCCTGTTATAATTCTAATCATAGAGTTTTGTATAAAAAATTTGGATGTGCTAACACACCGCTGTTTTTTTTTTAATACAGAAAAATTACTTTTAATATAGAAAAATAAAAAGAAGTAAATTGTTTTCTGAATTAAAATGTCAAATACTGATGATTTGGTAAAGCTCCTCCACCTCAAATAAACAAATAAAGTAGAAAAACGCAATTAAATAATTAAATAAACAAATAATTTAAACCAAACACATATACTAAATATATATTTAAATACATAAACATATATATATACATAATTATATACATACACACACACACACACACACACACACACACACACACACACACACACACACACACACACACACACACAGTATATATATTATCCAATTCAAATGTTGTGGAAGGACCTTAGCAAGCAGTTCATAGGAGGAAACAGAGTTTAAGAGCTTCTGCACTAAGGAATGGGCTAAAACTCCTACATGTTATTGTGCAGGACTGATCAGCATTTATCTTCAGTTACTGCAGCAAAAGAGGGTCACACCAGATACTGAAAGCAAAGATTCACATACTTTTGCAACACACAGATATGTAACACTGGATAATTTTTCTCAATAAATAAATGACAAAAAATGTTTCTCTCTCACTTGTTTGATTCGGTTCTCTTTGTCTACTTTCAGGACTATGAAAATTCTGATGATGTTTCGGGTCATTTTATGCAGAAATATAGAAAATTCTAAAGGGTTCACAAACTTTTTAAGCAGCACTGTATATATATATATATATATATATATATATATATATATATGTGTGTGTGTAAGTAAATTGCATGTTTACAAATATATACTGTATATTAAAATATGTATTTAAATTTGTGACATGAAAAATGAATTCAACTTAAATTTGTATTTCATTTGTTTATAAAAGTATATTGTACAAAAACTAAATATAAAAACCAAAAAAAGGTACTAAAAATGTCTGTAGGCCTTATTAAAATAAATTAAACAGACAAAACCAGTTCTAATGTTCTATTATCATCTATTCTTTAAAATGAAAATAATTTATTTACATTTTTTTTACTTACACTAGGGACCTGAAAATTTCCCCTAACTGAAGAATCACCCGTATATCACAGAGAGAGAGAGAGAGAGAGAGAGAGAGAGAAGAGAGAGAGAGAGTATTAGGTTGATAATGTTCCCTCTTAAGTCCAACAATTCATCACTCTTAAAAAAACAAGCACACACACTTTTCCATGAATTTTTCCTCACATACACCTTGCCGTTCACACGCCTCCCAGTCTCGCCCTCTTGCTCAGACCTGTCGACCGAAACTGCCTCTCTCAGCAGTGTGTGTGTGTGTGTGTGTGTGTGTGTGTACCCCACACTGCTGGCACTCACTCTTTTTCCCACTCTCACATGATCATGAGTTGTACTTCCAAATGGACACACCTCACCACACTATTAAATGTTCTCTCTCTGACACACATGACCTTAAATAACATATGCATTAAACACTTTAATTTCAAAAGGCACCAAAATCACAAAAATATCTGACGTACAAATTACGTTCTATATAAATACATTGTACATTATAATTACAATATCAACACATTGCACATCATTATTACTGGTATGTGGACAACTTAGTCTAATTGAAAACTAACCAAATGTGCACAGCAATAATAATAATGACTAGAATGGAGGTAATATGCAATACAGGGACCCCCAAAAAATGGACACTTAAAGGAATAGTTCACCCAAAAATGAAGCTTGGCTGAAAATGTGTTCACCCTCAGGCCATCCAAGATGTAGATGAGTTTGTTTCTTCATCAGATTTAGAGTAAATGTAGCATTGCATCACTGTCTCACCAATGGATGCTCTGCAGTGAATGGGTGCCGTCAGAATGAGAGTCTAAACAGCTGATTAAAACATCAAAATAATCCACACCACTCCAGTCCATCAGTTAACATCTTGAGAAGCCAAAAGCTGCGTGTTTGTAAGAAACAAATGCATCATTAAAGCATTTTAACATCAAAACTCTGCTTGTGGCCAAAATGTGAGGCCATAATCCATAATAATGCTTCCTCCGGGGAAAAGTTCATCCTCTTTTGTCCTCTTACATCAAAATCCACCCACATATTTGTTTAGAATTGTTTTGGACTGTTTCCACTTGTAAACGGTGCAGATTTCTCTCCTGATTTAGACAAGACGACTTTTTAATGGGAAAAAAACATTATTATAGATAGAGGACTCATATTTTAGTTGGAAGAAATGGGTTTGAAGTTAAAATCTTAGTGATGGATTTGTTTCTTACAAATATGCAGCTTTTCACTTCACATGATGTTAATTTATTGACTGGAGTGGTGTGGATTGTGATGTTTTTATCAGCAGTTTGGACTCATTCTGACGGCACCCATTCACTGCAGAGGATCCATTGGTGAGCAAGTGATGTAATGTTACATTTCTCCAAATCTGATGAAGAAACAAACTCACCTATATGTGACCCTGGACCACAAAACCAGTCTTAAGTCGCTGGGGTATATTTGTAGCAATAGCCAAAAATACATTGTATGAGTCAAAATTATTGATTTTTCTTTTATGCGAAAAATCATTAGGACATTAAAGGTGGGGTATGTAATTTTTCGGGGCCGAGTACCAAAACAAACTTGTAGCCAATCAGCAGTAAGGGGCGTGTCTACTCATGATATGGAGGAGAGAGTGTTCAGTGAACAGCCGAGCCGAGCGACAGAAAGATAGAGATGGCGGATAAAAAAACAAAAGAGGAAAACGTCTGCAGAACGATAAGGCAAGAAGTAGGACCCATGTAAATATCGGATCAGCTTTCCAGCGCTGGAGAGAACTCAAGGAGTGGAGGGCCTGCGATCGGACACCGAGGTTGCTTTGTTTCTTCCGATAGGTGAGTAACACTGTGTCTGCACCGGATGAGCCGCGCCGCAACAGCTAAAGTCTGCCTACACTGGACGCGTGTATTTCAGGCGAGAATGTAGTTGTTTAAAACTCAAATCTGCGATTTATAAAAACAGTGGGCTCCACGCGATCACCGGGTGCTCAGTGCTCATGTATCCTGAAGAGAGGAGCATAACCTCGGCTAGTCCTTCTGACAGCCGCTGGCTCTGATGTCTCTGTAGTGGTTAAACATAAGATATAATTCGTTTTGGGTAAATCTAACAGGTAATCTTTGGTCTTTATTTTATTGTTCTATTAATATGTTAAAATGAAAATGAAAACAGGCAATGTTTGATATAATATTTCGTTTCATTGTAATGTATGTAAGTTCCCTGAACTACATTTCTGTGGCTATTAATATGTTTAAATGAAAATGAAAAGAGGCAGTGGTGTTTTATATATTTCGTCTGTAAATACAGTGAGGAAGATTGCAGTAGCCGAGGCGAGCTGACTGACGTTATCAAGAACGCTGCTCTTTGCAGAATTACCGGACTTGCGTTGTTCCGTCTGCGGGAGTTCACACTCCCGAGTCTAACTCGTGAAGTCTGAGGATGCAAGTCCGAAATTTGCGTACTTGGTATTGAGAAACGCGCGCAGACCTAACATTACGTCACCAGACTATTTGCCTAATCTTCTCGGTAGTTTAGACCGCGATGGAAATGCAGACAGCAACAGGTCTGGGGGAAAAAAAAGTTCCTGGACATATTGTTCCAGGTAATTTCGGTGGAAAAGCGGCTTATGTTTCACAGAACTAATCGTTGCCTGGGTTGCGTAGGCTACGTATATATGGGGCGGATCTATCAAAATAGGGGCGAGACCCTTTTGGGCTATAGGGGCGTATTTGTTTTGGTGATTTCAAATATCAACATTGGCTTCCAGAAATCGCTTACCCCGCCTTTAAAGGGATAGTTCACTTTGAAATTAAAATTTGGTATCTATCAGCTTACCCCAAGGGCATCCAAGATGTAGGTGTCTTTTTTTCTTCAGTAGATCCAATTTTGATGTTTTTAGGTCAAACCGTTCTAGTCTGTCAGTCATATAATGGCAGGTATAGGTCACTGTCTCTATAAGAGGGAAAAAGAACATGCACAGAGAAATCCAAATTAAACAATTCCCCATCGTAACTACACATTGATGGCCTAAGACACGAAACGAGCGGTTTGTGTGAGAAAACGAACAGTATTTATATCGTTTTTTACCTCTTGTACACAACCATGTCCAAGTGATCTGAGTGCGCACACGCATCGTGTGTGCGTGCACTCTGGCAATGAGTGACGTATACGCGCGAGAGATCACTTCCGGCGCTTTCCGGCGCTTGCGCAGACTAACACACGGGGCGTCGGCGTCAACGCCTCTCGTTGACTTTGAATGGAGTGATGTCAAGCGTTGCCGAACTGAATTGTGGGTCCGTCGCGTCGCTTCACTGGCGCTGCTCGCGGCAGAAGTTGAAAACTTTTCAACTTTTCAAGCGCCAACGGAGGCGTCAGCCAATCAGATCGCCTCATGCAAATACCCAATCCCGTTCATGCAACACCAGAGAAGTATGTGATTGGTTGTTGTAACTATGACGGCGCGTCAGCACGCTTCAGACACGCCCTCCGTCAAGCGTTGACGCCGACGCCCCGTGTGAATGCAGCGTGAGCCAGAGCGCGCACACACACACGTCACACACCGGATGCGTGTGCGCACTCAGATCACTTGGACATGGTTGTGTACAAGAGGTAAAAAACGATATAAATACTGTTCGTTTTCTCACACAAACCGCTCGTTTTGTGTCTTAGGCCATCAATGTGTAGTTACGATGGGGAATTGTTTAATTTGGATTTCTCTGTGCATGTTCTTTTTCCCTCTTATAGAGACAGTGACCTATACCTGCCATTATATGACTGACAGACTAGAACGGTTTGACCTAAAAACATCAAAATTGGATCTACTGAAGAAAAAAAGACACCTACATCTTGGATGCCCTTGGGGTAAGCTGATAGATACCAAATTTTTATTTCAAAGTGAACTATCCCTTTAAGTAATGATCATGTTCCATGAAGATATTTTGTAACTTTCCTACTGTAAATATATCAAAACTTAATTTTTGATTAGTAATATGCATTGCTAAGAACTTCATTTGGACAACTTTAAAGGCGATTTTCTCAATATTTTGATTTTTTGCACCCTCAGATTCCAGATTTTCAAATAGTTGTATCTCAGCCAAATATTGTCCTATCCTAACAAACCATACATCAACGGAAAGCTTATTTATTCAGCTTTCAGATGATCTCAAATCTCAATCGAAAATTGACGCTTATGACTGGTTTTGTGGTCCAGCAGCACATATCTTGTATGGTTTCAAAATGAGTAAATGTTCAGCCAATTTAAATTTTTAGGTGAACTACTCCTTTAAGTAATACTGTCTTTGAATCAACTGGTGCAACTTTCGTAAAAATAAATGCTACTTGGTTTGATATTTTTGCCTAATGCAATGACATTCAGACATTTTTAAATAATGTTTGAGGCCGCTGTACAGAATGAATAAGTATTTTTGTTATCTTCCTTAATGCAAAACACTGTAAGGCAATAAACAAACATGAAAACCAAACGAGAAATGCATGCCTGCATTACAACAGCAAAAACCTTATTATCCAATAACGAAGTTGACTGCATGACAGCAATCAGTTTTTATTCTGACATCATCGCCCTCTAGTGTCTGACCTACAACAGGACAATCTGTGCGTTTCTAACAGCAATGGATAAATAACGCTCTTCTTTGATGGAACATGAACTTTGACTTCACTGCACAATATATCACAAAGCTCATTGTATTATATTCAGACCATAATATCACTGATGAATCTAAGAGCAAGAGCTTATATGAGTGAAACGTTTAAAGTGCCGACAGCTCTTTATAGTCCAGTTATATCATGGCTTTTGGCGTATGATGTAGTTCTGACCGGTTAAATCTTGTTGAGTTCTGGTGTGTTAGTCGTGGACCGGCACCGGCGGTTTTGTACAGGCGGTGCTTCAGGTACGTGAGCCAGTGGATCTGGACGGATCAGGAACCTGCAGAACACAAAGAGCACTTTGACTGATTCATGTTTGTGATTTCACTCTGACAATGTGATTCTTGACACAAATGTTTGTGTCTGCATGTCAGTGTGCATCAGGTTTTGCTGTCTTTATGAGGGACAAATGTCACCGCAAAGTTGCTTAAACCTGACGCACACCCACAAACACACATAAATGTGACCAAATGTCCCTATAAAAACAGTAAAAGCTGGAATGTCCTACATTTTGGGGATTTTTTTGGGTGGTCTTCCTGAGAAAAATAGATGCATGACTTAAATTAAAAAATAAATTAATAAAAAAAAAATGTTTATACAAAAATCTAAATCCTTATACTGATTATAATCTACAATAATAATAATAATCACAGTTTGGTATGACCAAAATATTCAGTATGAATAATTTTATATCACAGCAGAGATGTATACAGTGCAGTGTTGTTTTAGTATATTTATAATATTGTAGTATTTATACATATTTTCAGTTAGCTTTTTATTGTTTATAATTTTCAGTTTTCATTTATTTTTTGCCATTTAATTTCCTTTTTGTCATTTTTATTAGTTTCAGGGTTTTCTTTAATTAATTTTTCTTTCAGTTGTAGTAGTAATATTAGTACTTGAACTTATTTCAGTTAGTTGCCAAATCAACATGTTCTAATTTTTACATTTTAATATTTATGTTTGTCAGTGTTATTTTATTATTGAGATATTATAGTTTTTATAATTATTAATTTTTAGTTTTTCTATTTATAATTTTAATAGGAAAGTTTTAGTAACTTTATTGTTTCTGTCATTTTAAGTAGTTTTTGTTTTTTATATGTCTATATAGTATTATTTTTTATCTTTATTTCAGTTTTAGTTTTAGTTATTGTAGTACAAGTTAAACTAAATTAAAATAAGACATGTTGCTTGGCAACTAGCTGAAATAATTTTTTATTTTATATATATATATATATAAAAAATATTTTATTTCAGCTGATGTTTATTTTATTTCAAGTAATGTTTTTTTTTTTTTTTTTGGTTTTAATTTTAATTTACTTTGGTGATACTGACAGTTAGTTTTAGTTAACTATTCTAACTCTAGTTTGTGTGTAAAATATTTTTATTCTGCATTATTTTAATTACAGAAAATGAGTTTAATTTAGTTCTAGCTACCAAAAACTATACTGTTACCATGATAAAGTAGCCCAAAAAAGTAACTGAATATGACTAAATACTGCTGTCTTTTTAGGATATATATTTTTTTATTCAGTTAGCACCTACGATTAGTTTAAGAATAACACCAGTTAAAGAAATAAATGTGTGTATATGTGTATCTGTCAGGATGTGCTACATACACAACATCATTGAGCTGCAGCAGCGTGTCGGGGGCGGGGTTTATCAGCACATATGAGATGGAGTTCTGCTGGTCATTCAACTCATCTGCAACAGAGATTGGTGGATACATCTGTCACTCAAAAATATGGGTGTGGTTAAAGTTCCACAGGGAAAGATGAAGCAAATTAACATCTAGATAAGAAACTTTATGCTACAATTTGTTATATGCAATGTAGCATATAATACAATTCAGAAACACTGACTGAGAGTTATAAAGGATTAAAATAGTTCATTAAAATCTAAATATGCCACAAAATGAAATCATGGTCAGGCATTTAGCACATATGCTTGAATCTGGCTTGCATCATCTTCTCCCTATAATTTCCTGTCTTATCTTCTATATAACTCTCAAAACATGTGCATAGAATATATATAAATCCATGGAGCAAACTATTCATGGCAACACTATAGTAGAGGGTGTTTACCTTGCAAATACCCCAAATTAACTCGGTTCATTACATCACTGGCTGTTAGATTTGTGACATCCTCTATATGAGATGAAAGTTAGAATGAAAAAGAGGAAGAGAGAAATATTTCAAATCAAAATTACTATCTGGAAGTATAATATCTGATAAAACAAAGGTTCTTCTGACCAAGAATGTAATAACATACTCAGGATTCAACATAATCAGTGTTCACAACCCTTTTTAATTCCATAATCTGATGTAAATTTTCAAGTGAAATGTGATATGAGAGAAATGTAGGACAGGAGTTGATTTTATCCGTCAGGAATTTGTGAAAAGACGAGGGTTATGATGTTACAGCCTTCTAACCAGATTAAAACAAACATGATTTGGGCAGATCTTCCAGTTTTGTTCCACAAAACTATTTACTTTACTTAAGCATAAACATATTCTACATATGAATATTATTAATGAGGTAAGGGGTGTGTTTACTGTATCCAGCTGTGTGCAGGCCCAAGTGCTGCATGCGGTTCCTGACCAGTTCCGTAAGCTCCTCCCTTTCCGAGCGGCGTAACACGCCCAGACGATGCTGGATGGAGCTGAGGGAGGAGTCGCTCCTCTTCACGCTCCGCCTACTGAGACGCCTCGTCCAGTACATGCTCTTCTTTCTCAGGAGCGGGTGCTCTGATTGGTCACTGCTGGAGGAGCTCCGGGTGAGGATCTTTGACTCCTCCCCCTTCTCCCTGGTGTCGTTTAACCCCTCGATGCTGACGGAACCATGAAACTGGAGGCGACCATAACCATGGAAACACAAAATACAATGGGAGATATTAATAGCGCCGCCATGGAAACTAAAGAAAACAATATAAGGTTAGCAGAGACTGAACACACAAGTATTGATCAGCTGCAGGTGTGAATTTGCTCATGACATCAGCAAGATAAATATCATGTGAGCATTAGCAAATAGGATACATACTCACTACTAGGGATGTCAATTTTCAATAATTTCCATAATCGATCGTCGTTTAAATTAACGATCAATTAATCGATTAATCGTTAACCTTAACTACTGCAAAATGCTCTATTGCAGTGGCATAGTCACCAGCATGACAGGATGTGCAAATGCCACTCAAAACGCCAGCTTCCTCACCCGAATGAAAAGGGTTTTTAGTCTAAATAAAAGGCTAGTGGCAGGATGGTAAAATGAATGGATGTGATTATGATCATTTGATAAAAGGAAGAGAGCGCGCCGTAGTTATGCACGGGATCATTATACTTTGTGTGCTGTTTCATATCCTGTCATGGAGACCGCTGAGTGCACCTTTTTAAATGGTTTCATGGTGCTCGTTTTTTTATTTTTAAAACATCATAGCAATGTTTGCAATTGACATTATCAGATAGATTTAAAATAAAATGACAGACAGACAGATCAGACAGACAAACGCAAGTACGGTGCGTGGGGCTGTGACGCGCGGTCAGTGATCCGCTTCCAGAACCACCGGCGTTGCTACAAACACACTGTTACCCATCTGAAACATTTTAATGTGAGTATAGATATGACACAAGTGAGGTACAAAGCTTTGTTAATAAGAGAAATAATAGATGGTTAGCAGGCAAATGTTACATCGCGACCATGCTTTTGATTCATGCCGAGCGCATAAATTTAAATCAAGCCAAACGCGGCTTTGTGTTCTGTTTTTCCGGATGGTCACGAATTTAATATTATTTATTGTTTCTTTTCCCAAATCCTCACTGTCTCACCCTCTAGATTCTTTAGTTTATTTTATTGTTGTTCACTTCTAATCACTGTTTTCACATCTCTTACTGTGGTAAACGTGTGGGGGGAAATGAAAGATTTCATGGCCATGAATTAAGAATTCGTTACTATGACTTAAATTGTTCCCGCATTTAAGTTAAATCATGGGTTTTCTAGGGCAGGGGTTTTCAAACTGTGGGTCGCACAAAGCCACTTGGCGGCAGCTAAATGACACACACACACAACACACACACAGTTCCTAGGGCTGGACGATATACAAAGATTAATTATGATTTTCGAATCGCAAAGGGATTTAAAACATGCGTTGCGTTTTCATAATCGCACCGGAGTGAGCACTTTCCAGGTTTTATGGACAGATTTCTAGACTCATTAACAGACAGACAGATAAATAGATAAGAAATTAAAACAGACAGACAGACAGATAAATAGATAGATAGATAGTGAATGTTTACAGTGGATACTAGCCTATAGATAATAAAATGGTTATTTTTCTTAGATACTTAATTAGACTGCAGACATATTATGCTTTTAATAGATATGATAGATAAGCTTATAGTAATGGACAGATGGATAGATAGACAACAGACAGACAGACAGATTGTTTTTTATCTCAAATATTTTGGTGGGCCTTGAAATAGATTATACTTGTCTAAGTGGGTCGTGGAATGGAAAAGTTTGGGAACCCCTGTTCTAGGGAACAAATTAATGAAACATGGACAGCTGCCACAAATTAATATGTCATAGGAACGAATTAACAAGTTGTATGAATGAATAGACTGTCCTGCTCGCGTGCGCAGCCCTGTCAAAGCGAAGTGCCCGATATGCAATAATTATCTAGGGAAATTATGATTGAACATGACTTATTACTACATTTCAATACAAAAGAACTTTGTACTGTATCTGTTTTAATGTACTTTTAAAGTTTGGATCATATTAAAAGCATAGTTTGTACATTAGTAAATTATTTTCTTGTAAGATCCAGCCGCTTCACCGTCACTCACAGCCGTTTGCACGTGTTTTGCGCATGAGCCGCACGCACCCCAAAATGAAACTGCTTAATCGACCATCGATAGCTTTGATCGATTACGTCTCTTATCGACAATTAATCGATCGTCGATTAATCGTTGACATCCCTACTCACTACATAGATCCATAGATAGAACAAATGATAGATAGATAGACAGACAGACAGATGGACGGACGGACAGAAAGATAGACAGATGGGCCGACGGACAGAAAGATAGACAGATGACGGACAGAAAGATAGACAGATGGACGGACGGACAGAAAGATAGACAGATGGACGGACGGACAGAAAGATAGACAGATGGACAAACGGATAGACAGACAGACAGATAGATAGATAGATAGATAGATAGATAGATAGATAGATAGATAGATAGATAGATAGATAGATAGATAGATAGACAGATGGATAGATCGACAGATAGACAGACAGATAGATAGATAGATAGATAGACAGACAGACAGACAGGAGGACAGATAGATAGATAGATAGATAGATAGATAGACAGACAGACACACAGACAGACAGACAGATAGATAGATAGATAGATAGATATATAGACAGATGATAGATAGATAGATAGATAGATAGATAGATAGATAGATAGATAGATAGATAGATAGATAGATAGATAGAAAGATGTATACCTCAGGTGATGCGTGTGCTTCTGTGCGGTAGATTCCGATGGGAATCTCTGAACTAGATGAGCAGAACTTCTGGAAGAGTCTTCCGTACGAGCGGATCCAGAGATCAGCCTCACATACGTGCATCTACACACACAGGAACACGTTCATAAACAAACACTGACAGATCACAACACACATCTAAACACATACACGCCGTGTGTTCAACTCACAGCGCACAGGTATCCTGATCCAGGCGTGGTGTCCAATCCCAGCAGTAATCTGGCTATTGGGATCATGTAGTCCTTCACAAAACACTCATGTACAAAACAAACCACAAAATGATCAAAAACCAAAACCAATATTACTAATGCATCTATCTGCACAGCCAAATATCCAGATACGTTAGATAAACAGACTAAAAGATCTTTCAAAATATTTTTATTTCAAATAAATGCTGTTCTTTAGAACTTTCTATTCATCAAAGAATCCTGAAACACAGTTTCCACAAAAACATGAAGCAGCACAACTGTTTTCAACATTGATAATTATCAGAAATGTTTCTTGAGCAGCAAATCAGCATATTAGAATGATTTCTGAAGGATCATGTGACACTAAAGACTGGAGTAATGATACTGAAAATTCAGCTGCGCATCACAGAAATAAATTACATTTTACAATATATTCACATAGAAAGCAGATTTAAACTGTTATATTATTTCACAATATTACTGTTTTTACTGTATTTTTGATCAAGTAAATGCAGCCTTAGTGAGCAGAAGAGACTTCCTTCAAAAATATTTAAAAACAATGACCCCGGGAATCACGTGACCCCTCGACGGCGATGCAGGCTTAGTCTTTTGCCCCGCTCACTTTGCCACATATTTTACAATCCTGTCAGTAAAAATTTAAACCACTCTGCATTGGACCCATCATGAGTGCTAAGTCAGACAAAGGAGATCGGAAAAGAGAGATTGAGCAATCGCCAATGAAGAAAAAATTAAGAGATTCAGCCATCTCCAGAGAAGACCTCGACGAGGCTATTGCTAACCGCATTGAACTAGCATTTAAAGAACACCAAAGCACTTTGAATTCAGTTGTGAATTTGGCAGTAAGAGATGCGATGGACTCTATGCTGATTCCAGCATTGCGCGAACTGCGTGAGGACATACAAGCGACCAACAAGTCTGTTAAAGAGCTAAGAGAGGAGTTTGAGGCCATAGCTACCGAGATGAAGCAGACACGTGACCGTGTTGATTCTGTTCAGGCAGCGGCGCGTGAAGATAAGAGGACAGTCACGGACTTAAAGGATCAGCTGGAGCGACTCACCGAGAAGATGACAGATATGGAGGACAGGTGCAGGAGGAACAATGTTAGACTGGTGGGGCTCCCAGAAGGGATGGAGGGTCCAGACGCAGCTGGTTTCCTCAGAGCTAATCTTTCCAAGTGGATTCCTTCCTTGAGGGGCCGTGACATTGAGATTGATCGGGCGCATCGCATGTATGAGGGAGGGAGGGGCTCCGATCGGCCGCGCATTCTCATCTTCCGTGTGCTGAGATGGCATGACAGATCAGATATCCTGAAGGGTGCTCGGCAGGCCTATCCGGTAAAATGCTCGCAGAGCAATGCCACACTGCTATTTTTTCCTGACTATAGTCCAACTACAGCGATCAGGAGAAAGGCATTTGGTCCGGTTTTGAAGAAGATGACAGCGCTTGGTCTCCAGCCCTTCCTCATCTATCCGGCGGCAATTAAGCTACGGCACAAAGGGGAACAGAGAAGCTACGATTCCCCTCAGACAGCGGAGGATTTTATCAGCAGCTCCCTGTCTCAGCAGAAGTCGTATGCAGCAGCTCTTCGGGGGGACGACGGGGGAGCAGCGGCCGCTGTTTCTCCAGCCCGACGGGAGGGGCGTGACGGCCAGGATGGACTTGGCCCTAGCTGCCCAGGAGGCGATGATGCCAGGATGAGCATGGACGCTTGCTAAACCTATTTTTTGCGTTTTCTTCTCTCCTCTCTCCTACTGGGATATTGTCCTTATTTATCCGGTACAACGATCTCTTTGCTGGTAAGACTGACACTCCTTTTTTTCTTTTTTGGAGGGGACTAATGGAGAGTAGGATTAATTAATAAAAAAATTTTTTTTTTTGGCTGCGTGAGCCTTTCGGGAGATGTCTTGCGTTGGAGTGGATCGGTCACGACCTATCACTGTTTTTTGTTGCTCAGTCAGACCTATGTTCTCGGTAATGTGCGGTCTGAGTTGTTTCTTGTTTATGGTTGTTGGTTGTTCATATTTTTATGTTGTTTTTGTTTTTTACAGCAGACATTTATACTTTTATTTATTTTACCTTATTTCTAAAGGGATTTTTCATCTAGGAGGTTTGGTATCTAAAATGCACATCAGTGTTTACGTGTTATTTATTGAATGGAAGTGCTTCTGTTTTTTTTCATTTATTGAGTACAATCTTGGGATTATGAATATTCAATGCATACTCTAAATATTTTATAGCTGAATGTGAATGGTTTAAATTCTGCTGTTAAACGAACCCGTGTGTTAGAATATTTACACCGTAAATCTATCTCCTGTGCCCTAATACAAGAGACACATTTAAAACAATCTGACGTGGCACGTTTCCAGAATAAGTATTATAAATTAGCAGCTTTTTCTAGCGCTCAAAATAAAACTAAGGGGGTGCTTATCCTTGTTAACCGGAAGTTAAATTTAACAATTGAACACCTTGGTAGTGATGAAATGGGTAGATTTGTTTTTATCTGATGCAAAATATATAATAATAGGTTAGCATTGGTCTCTATTTATGGGCCGAATGAGACAGACAGTGCATTCCTTACACAGATTTCCAAAATATGCCCTCTAATGGTGGGTGGTGATTTTAATGCTGTCATAAATCCTGCTTTAGATAAATCTCAATCTGATACAACAGCCAATCCATCCTCTAAATTATTGAATAAATTTATCACTGAGCTCAACTTAATCGATCTATGGAGAATTCAGAATACTAAAGCTAAGGACTTCACTTTTTTTTCTAATAGACACAAGACTTTCTCTAGGATAGACTACATATTTCTCAGCCCATCTTTAATTTCATCTAACTTGATCAGATAATTTTATTATCTGATCATTCTGCTGTGTTGTGCAGTGTTCCTCTTTCCGATGTTAAAGCCAAGTCCCCTAGATGGCGCTTTAACATATCATTATTAAGTAATCAGACTTTCATTACTTCTCTAAAATAATATATTAAGGAATTTCTTGAAATTAATATGCCCTCTGATGTGGATCCTCAAACACTGTGGGAAACGACTAAGTGTGCTATACGAGGTTTCTGTATATCTTTCTCTTCTACTCTTGCCAAAGTGAAAACTCACCAGTTTACACAATTAGAAAATAAAATCCAATCATTACAAAACCTACAAAAACAACATTTTACTGAGCAACAGGCTACACAGCTGTCCTCTTTAAAAGAAGAACATGATTTACTTTCACACTCAAAGGCAGAATTTATTTTACATAGGACTAGACAAAAATATTATTTTGAATCAGAGAGACCTAGTCATTTATTGGCCCTTAGGTTGAAAGAATGCGAGTCTAAGGCATATATTAGCGCAATAAAATCATCAGATGATCGGGTCACCACGAACCCTGTGGCAATTAATTACATATTTAAAGGTTTTTACACAAATCTGTATAAAGCCGAAACAGATTTTGATGAACCAATTTGTAAGCAGTATTTAGATAAATTGGAACTGCCTCGGATCTCACAGATGGATAAAGAATCTTTGGAGGCCCCATTAAGTTTGGAAGAACTTCACGTCTCTCTAAAAAGCCTTCAAAAGGGCAAATCGCCGGGTCTAGATGGTCTCCCCCCTGAATTATATTTAGAAATTTGGGATTTGGTAGGGATACTTATGCTTAACTCATTTAATTTTGCAATTGAACATGGGGCATTTCATAGAGATAAAAAACATCACTGATTTCATTACTTCTTAAAAAAGGGAAAGATCCATTAGATTGTTCCAGCTACAGACCGATTTCGCTTATCCCATGTGATCTAAAAATCTATGCTAAAGTTTTTGCTTCTCGTATGGAGAAGGTAATTCACAGTCTGATCAAGGAGGACCAAACTGGTTTCATCAAGGGGCGCAATGCATCTGACAATATGCGTTGACTCCTTCATATTCTTGACTTTGCGGACTCCCACCCAACCCCTTGTGTGGTCTTTTCACTTGATGCAGAAAAAGCCTTTGACAGGCTAGAGTGGAATTATATGTGGGCAGTTCTGCAATGTTTCGGCTTCGGTGAACACTTCGTTTCTATGATTAAGACATTATACCACTCACCTGCAGCATCAGTCATAACTGGTCATATTATTTCCCCCTCCTTCCCTTTACAGCGGGGAACGAGGCAGGGGTGTCCACTTTCCCCCTTATTGTTTTGTCTATCTCTTGAACCCTTAGCACAAGCCATCAGGAAATCTGAAGTATCGATTAAGATTCATGACCATAATCATAGTATTTCATTATACACTGATGATATTATTCTATATTTAGACCACTTTGATGTTTCAGTCTCTAGTATAATTAAGGAATTTGATAATTTTAGTAGCCTATCAGGATATAAAATAAATTGGAGCAAATCTGCTTTAATGCCAATTAACAATGTTAAGGTTAATTTTTCTATTCCATCATTTATCCCTATTAAGGAATCTTTCATCTATTTGGGCATTACCATATATAAAAACATTCATAAGATTGCCAGAGACAATTTTAATAACATCTTAGTTAAGGTCAAAAATGACATTCAAAGATGGAAGAATCTTAAAGTCTCTCTCCAAGGAAGAATCTCCACTGTTAAGATGAATTTGTTACCTCGATTTAATTTTTTTTCTCTATGCTACCACAAATTTTGTCTACCAGCATCTGCATATTTTGTTTTTCTTCAATTACGTTCTGCTCTCAAAGCGTATGGCGTTCCTTGGTCTTCTTCCATTTCCTCTCATCCTATGCGGGACTGGATTGCACCATCTGCTGGTCGGCCATCTGTTTCCTTAATATATAATAAAATTATTGATTGTATTACAAAACCTCTTTCTATTAAAACTATTTGGAATAGGGAATTATCTGACCTTAATTTATCTGTCGACTGGGAGAGAGTGTGGTCTAATCTCAGTTTAACATCTAAAAATCGGGCTCATCTTCTTATTCACTTCAAAGTCATTCATAGAGCATACATAACTCCTTACAAAAGATTTAAAATGAAACTACAGTCAAATTTGAACTGCCATATATGTAACACTACATCATCAGGCACTTTTCTGCATATGTTTTGGGAATGTCCTATCGTCATCAGTCTATGGACACATGTAAACCTGGTTTTGTCATTATTACTGCGAATTGATTGGTCTGTTAACCCAAGTTTGTGTCTTCTTGATGATTCTGGTCTCTGTATTAGTTCAATGCAAAAGAGAATGTTGTTTGCTGGTTTTACAGCTGTGAAGAAGACAATAATCCAGAACTGGTTTACACCACACATGTGTAGAAAAACATATTGGATCCGCAGCCTCCTGCAAATAGTGTCATGTGAATGTACAACGGCACGAGTTGGTAGGGCCAGGCCTTCGACCATTGATGCTTGGCAATGTTTTTTGTTGGACATACGTGATTGTATAAAGGAGTGACTTTTGTGTTCTTGTTGTCCTTCCCTCTCCCGCTCCCTTTTGATTGGACCTTGAGATGTTGAGTACGTGTCTGTTGTTTTGTTTTGTTTTGTTGTATTTTGGATATTATGTTGTGTTGTGTGTGAAAAAAAAAAAAAAAAAAATTGTTGATAAAAAAAAAAAAAACAATGACCCCAAACTTTTGATTGGTATTATACTTTGAATGCAATGTAAGTCACCAAATGCATAAAATGTTACTATTTGTAACTGTAATGTTTAATTTCTGAGTACAAGAGGGTGCTGTTACTGAGTTTATTAGGGATAATTCAAATTATACCTATTTAAAAGACACACACACACATTTACCTGGTACAGGAGTGTGTCCAGCATGCTGATGCTGAAGACTCGACCAGCAGCAAACGGAAGTCGAAACATGAAGGCAAGATTTGAGCCTTTGTCACGTTCCTTCTATCAATTGACAACACATTTTACAATAAACCAACTACAAAACTTATTAACAAAACTACAGTATTCAATACTTAAATCTCTCCATGTCTCACCTTCTCGAGTTTGGACAGAGCGAGGGAGTAACAGTCCTTCGCTCTGAACTGCATGAATCTCATGTTTGACGGGTGAGTCAGTTCTGTGATTATACTGAGACTTGGAAACAACCTGGAGAGAAACAGAGAAACAGAGAAAATGAGACAGTTATGAGATTTATATTTACATTTATGCACTTGGCAGACGCTTTTATCCAAAGCGACTTACAGTGGAGTGAGTTCATTCAATGTATAAATTTTATTAGTTCATGCATTCTCTGGGATTCAGACCATGACATGACCTTTGGTGATAATGAAATGATAAATTACGCAAATTATGTAAATTTCTATTGGCAGATTGCAGGTCATTGTTCTAGCCTCACCTGAACATGGTCTGCACGTTGACGATGGTTTTAGCATCCGCCATATAGTCTTCCTCTGCACTCATAGTGCTTTCTTTATCCACCACCACTAGATTATCAGCATACAGAACACCGCACTGCAATAGGCTGTCCAAACTGTCAATCACACAAACATCCAATCAGATATATTCACATCTAGAGGGATATATTTGAATTGGTTGTCAAAGATAGGGCTGCACGATTAATCAAAATAAAATTGAAATAAAAATAATAATAAAGATATGGCATAATACAATTATGGAATCACAAAGGCTGTGATTTAAATATATGCACTGAAAATAATTATTATTATTTATATTAATTGTTTATTTATTTTTCCTTACATTTTTTTTGTTTTACAGTGAAATATTACAATAGTAACGTTTATTTTTGTATATATTTAATAATAATGATATATATTATATAGTGACACTGATACACAGTCACAAAAATTTGGCCAAATTGTGCGGCCCTTTTTAAAATATAAAACACAAATCACGATTTTATTAGAAAAATCTATTTTTTTTCACCAAATCACAACAGCTATGCTAATTATGTCTCTATTTGTTTCTCTGTTTCTGCCACGGGATTAACATCTTCAGCTTCAGTCTGGATCCAGCCCTTAAATGATCTGAGATGACCAAACACCTGAGAAGAGATGATGCCAACCCCTCAGAGGACCTCAGAGGATGCCAACCCTCAGACAACATACAGAATTACCAAATTTTGCCATAAGTTAAATATATTAAGTTTCTACAGTATATAAATATATTGTATAATAATATAAATATAATAATAATAAATATACTGCTTTGCAACGATTGTATCGTAAAAGGCACTATACAAATAAACTTGAATTGAATTGAATTGATTAAACTGAATAAATATATACACAGTCAATTGTTTTATTTATTTTTTAATATATATATTTTTTATTTTAGTGTGAAATACTGCAATAGCAATATTTATTATTTTGTTTAATATTTTATTTAGTAATAATAATAATTATAATCATCATTATATTATTATAATTAATATTATTATAAAGTCATATTGATATATAATTACAAACATTTTGGCCAAATTCAGCATCTCTTTTCTATATATAAAATACATTTTTAATCGTAATTTTTATTAGAAAGTCAAAAAATAAAATCCGCAAATCATGCAGCCCCAGTCAAACAGAAGTTTTTTGGTCTAACTGTACTTGTCAATGGTGCCACCCATATAATACACCATTGGGAAGCAGGATATGGCCTCAAGGAAGTGGTCATCAGGTCTGCAGGAAGTAGAAAAACATTAATAACACTATTGAAAAACACATGAGGTGAATGTGAATGTGTGTGTGTGTGTGTGTGTGCTTACAGGTTGTCTAACAGCAGGACTATAGGGTTGAGCTCTCGTCTGGGTCTGTAATAGGCTCTTAAAGGCACTATGAAGTTGTAAAGACCGTTTCCAGCCGTCTCAGCAGAAACAATGATCAGCTTGTTTTCGAAGCCATATGCTTTTGCGTCCTCAAAGGAAACATGCTCACAGCTCTAGAGGAGCAAATGTGAGACAAATATGACATGTTGATGTGATCCAATGCAATGCATATTATGCAAATACAACATTCGGATGGCATTCGTAGCACATGGAGGCTGGTGCTCACCTGGTCAAGCCGTAAACAGCAGAAATGGGCCTTCTGGGGCAGGAGATGGCAAAGGGTCGGGGAGCTCCCAATGTATGGAGAATTTGGGGGGTATCCTTTCACAAATCTGAGGAAATTAACATTAAAATACACCCTAAAAGGGTTAGTCTGTATAAAAATATCAACATTTACTTAATTTTGCTTCTTCAGTGGAACACAAAAGGAGAAAATTTGATGAATGTGCACATACTCTGATATAGGACCTCTAGGACTGATATAGGATTTAAAATGTGATTTTGGAAAGAAACATAAACTCCAGATTCGCATGTTTGTTGGGCTGCACAATTGGGCCAAACATTTTGTGATTATCTATCAATATGTACAATAAATATATTATTAATATGACAATAAAATAATTAAATAAAATAATATTTAAAATAAATAATGAAATTAAATTAAATAATTATTACTCTTATACTGTAAAACGTATAATTATTATTATTATTAACAAATAAAAGATATGAATATATTTTAATATATATTATTATTATATAAATATAACCACATAAAAAAATAAACTATATAATAGAAAGATTACTATAAAAACTATATAATAAAAAGAAATATAACTATTATTATTATTATTATTACTCTTACTGTACTGAAAAATAAATTTTGCAAATATTTTTTTTTTCATATATTTTTCTTATTTTATGATTACTATTATTAAAAATGTAAATATTAAACAAAAATATAAATATTACTATTATCATATTTTACTGGAAAATAAAAAAAATCTGTATTTTCTTTTACAATACCACTGAAAATTTTAAAAAATAATACTTATGGCTGTCTTAATTTCTTCATTTTTAAACATTAAACGATTTCAGTTTTTATTTTTTTATTTTATTTTATTTATACTATATTATTTATATATCAAACTCAACAATGGACAAAAAAGCACCACAAAATGACCCTTTTCCCTTTAGGTTTCAGAAATCATTCATAAAAAACCTTATACACTTACTTTGCTTCCCTTTGAATTTGCACAAATGTTTGAATTTGTATTAGGATCTAAAAATGAACTCACTCAATAGCTGTTACATCTTCATCTGACTGTCCTGCCTCATCCTCTGATTGGTCGCTGAGCAGATCACATGGCAATAAGGAGGCGGAGTCAGCAAGTTCCAGAACAGGCGCTATGCTTGGGCGGCGGCTTCCTTGTTCGTTCTCCGGGGGCGGAGCCAGTTTGATGCCGCTCTCAGTAGGACTGGTGTTCTGAAAATCCATGGCAACCGTTCCTGAAAACAAACAATTAAACGGTTAGCAAAGCCACTAGAAGGCAACACTGCAACCTTTAGCCAAAAAAGCATAACGGCTAATGCTAACGCTTCCGGTTTGGGAAAGGAGACCAGAGGCGGTCTTTTGAATGGATGTCAATGGAGGAGAGGCTTCACTACGCTGAATAAACAGCTTTTTAGAGGAAACAACTCATAATTTAATTAATCAACAGCCTATCTGCTAATCTTCAGCATGTTTTACACTAAACAATACTTTTGGATTTAACTATTTTTAGAGTTTACCATGACAAAAAATGCTGTTTTATAAGAGAAGTCACTGACTTTTTGCGACAGGTGGGATTCAACTCTGACTAAATTCAATGACGTCAAGGCTGTAATGTGATTGGTTATTAAGGCACACGTGATCCAAGTTAGCCGTTACGCTTTCTCCAATAGTAAGTAATACAGACCCTCTCATCTCCCTATAGTAAGACAATCTCTGGTTATAACCAGACCTCTGACAACTTCCTGTCTCTCTTCTATTCATTCTCGCTCACCCATGCTAGCTATGATACTATGAACAGGTAGGCCAGACGGGCTGTTTAAAATGTCACAGTGGCCCCGCCCCTTTCCCTGATCTTCTTCCTGTCTGAAGATGAAGGCGGAGTTTTCCTCCTTCGTGATGTTGATGTAGTAACAGGTGTCGCTGGTAGACATGATGTGGCGCGGTCCAGGGTTCAACAAGATGCTTTTGTTGTCTTCTCTCTTCACGCCGATCAGACACACGCCGTACCTTTACACACAAACAGACCAAAATAGCCTCACAGCACTAGTTTAAACACATTTAATATGTTTCAAAGCACGTATAAACCTACTTCTTGTGGGCGTGAAAGGATGCGTAGGTGAAGCTTTTGCTGTTGTACTCTCTGAAGAACATACTGTCACCCAGACGGATATGATACACCTCATTACCCGAACAACGGCCGTACATCCTCTGCCACTGCTCTGGAGACTGCTGGCCCTCTCTGAAAGGGATTTAACATGTTATTGAACTATTTTTCCATTATATTTTCATTTAATAGGTCATAATATCAAACTTCAGTTAAGATATACTGATTGCAATACAAGTTTATTGGAACTTTATGGGATTTTTGAGCATGAAAAAGCACTGAAGTAATGGAAATTACTACACTAACATTTTAAATTTTGGGTTGGTAAGATTTAATGTCATAAGTTTCTTCTGCTCACCAAGGCTGGATTTATTTGATTAAAAAGTACAGTAAAATTGTGAAATATTATTACAATTTTAAATAACTGTTTTTTAATTTAATACATTTTAAAATGTAATTTATTTCTGTGATGCAAAGCTGAATTTTCAGCATCATTACTCCAGTCTTCAGTGTTACATGATCCTTCAGAATTCTAATATGATGATTTTCTGCTAAAAAAAAAAATTTCTTATAAATATCAAGCGTTATATTTTTTGTGGAAACTGTGAATTTTTTTCAGGTTTCTTTGATGAATAAAAAGTTCAAAAGTAATCTTTTTTAACATTATAAATGTCTTTACTGTCACATTTGATTAGTGCTGTCAAACGATTAATTAATTAATTAATCGCATCCAAAATAATATTTTTGTTTACATAAAATATGTGTGTGTATACTATGTATATTTATTATGAATATATAACTTGATTAACAAATGACAGGAAACAAGAACAGGAAAAACCAAATAAGGAAACTCAGGAAGGACAGGGGAAAAACACGGAAACAAGAGTCCTGACACATATATTATGTAAACAAAAACTTTTAAATTGGATGTGATTAATTGCGATTAATCGTTTGACATCACTACTTTTGATCAATTTAATGCATCTTTGCAGAAAAAAGAATGAATTTAAGAAATTCTTAAAAAAAAAAAGTTTGACCCCAAACTTTTGAATGATAGTGTGTGATGATATTGGTTAAAAATGGTATTACTGGAGACGCTATACAATTAAGCAAACTAATTCTCAAAATAAAACTTGTTTTTTGTTTTTAATAAAATAAAAAACAAAAAAATTTAACAAATAACAAAGATAAATAAAATGGCATGTTCGGAAAAAGTTGAGGGAAAAAAAACCTGGTAATGACTAAAGGTGTGTTTGGGAAACCTGTCTGAAAACAGTCAATATTTTTCCATGTGGTGGCACTAGTAGCACAGAAATAACACACTTCACTTTTAAGAGCACTAATAGAGTCGTGACTCACTGTCCTCGAGATGTGTGGACTAGTAAAGTGATCAGCGTAGAGGTGGCTGGACACAGACAGTTCAGAGCCAACATGGCATATTTAAACTCTTCTTCACACACTACGTGATCTGCAGAAAGAAACAGACATACTGCTCAGAGCCAAGATGGCTGACGGTTACTAAAATGAGTCATTCAAGAGCTTCAAATTATATAGAGAATGAAAGTGAGAAGAAAAGAAATACATAATGCAAAAAGAGTGAGCAATATTCAGAAAAAGAATGTGAAATAAAGGCAAATTAGTACCTGCAAATTTAACATGGAACTTGTTTTCAGGTTTGAGAATCTGGACGTAAAGAGGGCAGTTCGGAGCGAAGTCTTTCACAGCCCAGGCCCTCAGAATGGTCTGGTGATCCTGTCAATACATCAATACTAGTCAATATCTGTTTATTAACTAATATATACATTTGATAATCTGACTGGATTGAATGTGTAAAACAAATGATACTATGTGACTGTAATATAATGTTGTTAAATTAGTTATTTTATTTATTTATTGTAGTTTAATGTTGTGTGCACTTTATTTTTCTTTCTTTCTTTTTTCTGTTTTTTGTTTGTTTTTTGTTGTGTATTCATGGGTTAAATCTGCTTTTGAATTTTAAATTAATGTTGTGTGCTTTTTCTTATTTTTCTTTCTTTGTATTTATTTTTTCTGTTTTTGTTTGTTTTTTGTTGTGTATTGTTGGGTTAAATCTGCCTTTGGGTTGTTTTGAGTTGATTGTGCTAAAAATCAATATTGAATATCAGATATTGAAAAAAAAAACTATTAATCAATAAATGATAAATAAATTAAGAATAATCTTAATTCTAGGTTTTCAAGTCTGATATTACAATCAGTATTACCAGAAAATATTGATGTGTAACTTCATCGATACACATGAACAATAAATAAAAGATCATTGATTTGTGTGAACACTCACTGCCGCCATGCGATCAGCTTCATTCCTGCTGCTGAGAATGAAACAAGCGTCTGCATCGTCCATCCTACAGAACAAAAGCAACCAATCACAGAGGGCGATTAACGAAGCAGACCAATCACAGAAGCCAAAAAATTATGCTATTCCACATCTTTCTCTCCTTCAAACAATGAGTAAACTGTATTGTACACAACAAAAAGTGAGATAAATTGTGTGGGGAAAGGCTTAAATACAAGTATATAAGAGCACAGAATCAACTACTACCAACCAACGATCAGTTTTTAATGAATTTTATCCATTAGTTGTTGCAGCCCTATGAAAAACAAATGCAAAATGCTGTGATTGGTCAGTGAGGCTGTCACTCACTTGGCTCTCAGTAAATCCTGGTTTTTGAGGGCGGAGCCTTGAAGGTAGATGACCCTCTGTGACCAGAGAGGAATCTGCAAAATCCTCCTCACCTGGGCGTCCACCTCACATGGACACAAGATGACCACGTAATAATCCTGAACATGCACAAACACAACACGTGATCAAACTAGAACAAAATACTGTAAACATCAGACAAGATGTGACAGGAATGACATTCTGAACCTATTAAACACACAAAGACAGACAGAATACACACCTGTGTGTGAGGATGAGCGTAGAATTCATTGAGAAAGTCCATGAGCAGGTCGATTTTGAGAGTACTGACACATAAGACCACATGTCTCTCTGTTTGAGCCCGATGTCTGCTGTAGTTTCCTCCAGATTTCTGCCTTTCCATCCACAGATAGATCAACTCCTCAAACTACAGCCAGAGAATAAAAGACACATAGTAAAAACAAAAAATACTTAAAGATCATTGGCATAGTCAAGTCAGTATTTGAGTAGACAGACAGTAAAATAAATAAATAAATACAGTAAATAAACGTTTTTGAATTAATTCAATTATTGATGAAAAAAATACAATAAATAATAATAGTGGTTTGCAAATACTTGTTTTTCTGAAACTACCGAAGCTTTCCGAAGGGAAAAAATACTTTAAAAGGTCATTAGCTGTTTATAGTCAAGTCAGTAGAAGACAGAGAGTCAATAAAAAACAGTAAAATAGCAAAAATAACAAATTCAATTCTTAATAAAAATGCAATTAAATTAAACAAATACAATAAAAAATAAAAATAATTGTGACAATAAAATGGCATGTTCTGAAAAATTAAATAAAAAACTTAACTTTTAATAAAATATTAAAATATAATAATAAAACACATTTAAAAATACAAAAATCATCTTTAAATTATTTTAAAGTATGAAAATATAATTGAAAATATAAGACAAGTAAAAAAATACTTTGATCATTTGCTGTGCTCATAGTCAAGTCAGTAATGATAGACAGACTTTAAATAATAAAAATTATAAACAGAAAAATGAAGTGAAATTAAATTAAACAAATACAATTTAAAAACAAACAATAAAATTGTAATCTTTACTTGAAAAGATCTCCAGCAACCGGTTTGCAAATACTTACTAGAAAAACTAGAAAAGCTTTATTTCTTGTTTCATCAAAGAAGGCGAGTGAATTTAAATAGTGTTTAATTACCATTGTTTTGATAAATGTAAAAAGTGCTTGATTCCTCTGACCTGTAGAGGCAGCACCACCAGGGCCACACAGATCATCACCACCACCAGCAGCTGAGACGGCCAGATCTGTGGCGTCACATCGCCGAAGCCCACCGTAGAGAAGGTCACGATGCAAAAATACAAAGCTTTGAAGAGAGACAGACTCTTCTTACCAGCACGCTCTAAATGCTGGATACCACATGTGCTGAAAGAGACAGAAAGACTTCAGTGTAGCTGATGAGAGACAGAGAAGAAGAAAGAACAGCTTTCGATAAAGAGGTGAGGTGGGCAATATACCTGTTGAAGTAATAAAATCGACAAAAATATAGCATATATTGTGGTTGTGCAAGATGCATGTAAGGAATTGGCTGGTCTTTGTTAAGCCCCACCCTCCTTAGATACTGTTGCTAGCTTTGTCAAGCTTTTCTGCTAGTGCTTGTACTGCCGCTGTCAAATATGGAGAGAAGCTATAAAACTAAATAAATTAAAATAATCAATAATGTAAATCAATTCTCAAAATAAATGTATTGTGTAAATAAACAAAAATAATCTTGACAAAAAAATTATGTGTGCTGAAAAAGAGAGTAAATATAAAACAACATTTTAATTTAAAAATTAATTCAATTATGAATAAAATACAATTACATTAAAAAAATACAATAATAACAAAAATAAAATGACATGCTGAAAACGTATACAAAAAAAAAAAATTATAATAAAAAATAAATCTAAAATGAAAGAAATCTTGATCAAAAAGTCTCCAGTAACATGAAATGGTGAATGGAGAAGTTTGCAAATACCAGTTTTCTAAAACGAAAGAAGCTTTAATTCTTGTTTGGATTTTGAAAATGAAGGCAATGAGATTTAAACATGTTTAATTACCATATTTTATATTTAAAAATGTGCATATTGATTGACCAAAAATTTAAAGAATATCAAAATATACATTTTTGGATATATCGCCCAGCCCTAAACCAGAGGAAAATGATTCTTACCCAGTGAATACGAGACATAAGAGAGTGCAGATAAGAATGAGGACCTGGTTGAACATGGCCGAGTGTGTTCTCTGAATGGCCCGGTGCAGATCATTCTGTAACACACACATATCATCTGGTTTCTGTACAGCATTGCATAGACACTGGTGTGGGTTTATTTGGGAATGCTTAACACTCACTATCATGCTCTCCAGAGCAGACTTGGCCAGCCAGCAGTTGAGAAACACTGGGATAAACAGGTTTCTGAGGGGAGGCCAGAAAATCTGACATAGAGAGAGAATCAAAGAGGTCAGATTTTATTATTAGATCTAGTTTGAGATATTATTCTGAATATGCTTCTTACCGTTATGATGAAAGGGACAGTATTTAACATCTCCAACAGGAAAGACACCTGAAATATCTGCTCCCATATATTACCCTGAAAAAATATATACATATGCACTCAGAAACAATCTGTTTCGAACATCAGGAACCAATAGCTGTGATTGTGCCAAAGCAAAATCCAGTAAAACTAGACACTTCAAGTCTCAGATTCAGAGCAAATTGAGAGTGAAAAATCAATAAACATGTTCACACTTTGCACATATGCACACAAACTCACCTTGTAGCTGAGGTACATTAGCAACATGGCCTCCATGAAACTGATGGATGCTACAATCACCTGATGTAAAAAATGTACAAAATAATAAATAAAAAAAACAGTTAAGAGTGAAATTTCAGCTCACGAGACATTACAATTATTATTTTAGAGGACAAAATCAAGCAATTTATTATACAGAAGCCAAAAATACCAGTGGTACTGAATTTCAAGAGCAAACCTGAGTATCACAAAAGCTATGAGAAACGCTACAGGCTGGCGGCACCTGCTGGTCAAAATCGTGTAAATGCAACAAAAACTTGTATTATCACACCTTTAACAATCCAATTGCAAATGTTGTAATGAAAATTTAATCTATTAAATGTAATCTACAAATAATTAAATAGATTAAATAGGTTCTGTAAAATGTGTGTTTTATTGATTTGTAGTCTTTGTTTTGTGTATTATTAGACATTACTTGGTCAATTAAAAGCAATTATGTATCATTGTATTATACATGCATAAATAATACAATTAATTAAATTCATTAAAAATGAATGTACATTATTAAAATTGACCCAAGATCAATTAAAAACCATTAGACATTCATTCATGGATTCACAGATCACTGTAAAAAAAAATATATATTTTTTTGAAATTCTAAAGATTATTGGAGTATGTTTTACATAAATAAATAAATAATTTTTCAGTCTGTCTACTTCAAAATTTCATGTTTTATTCAATGTGTTACTTGCTATTTCTTTGCACTTATTTGTAAAATGAACTTGCAATTTGTAAGTGAAAATTGTTTACACACCAATTTATTTTCAGTGTAATTTTGAGATATTTTGAAACCAAGGTTCGAAGCAAAGCCTTGTGTGCTGAAATCACATCTTGGCAGTTTGATTCTGAACCACAGATTCAAAACAAAAGATTCATAAATGTTTCATAGCTTCATAAAGCAGTGTTTCAAAGGCTAAATAAACACATTTAAATCTAAATGGTAACACTACAGTAAGGTCTAATTTGTTAACACTAGTAAATGCATTAACTAAAATGAACTAACAATTAGCAATATATTTTCCCAGCATTTATTAACCTTTGTTAATATTAGATTAAAATGTTCATGTTAGCTCACAATGCATTAACTAATGAACAGATACAACGTTTGATTTTAATAATTAGAAAATGTTAAACTTAACATTAACGACGACAAATAAATGCTATTCATGTTAACTAATATAGTTAACTACTGTTATTACACGGCTCTCTGGAATACTTGATTCTGATTGGTCAATCACGACATTCCGAGGTCTCTTATTCCCCGATAACATCCTTTAAAACTAATAACACAGGCTTATCTGGGTACTACGAGTCATCTTGACCATTGATGCTGATCAATGTTTTGGGTCTAATTATTTACTTTTGTGGCAAGCAGCCATGTAATAAGCGGGATATGTACATCCAGCTGGTTGTTATCGCATAATAAAGCCCTTCAGTCTTATACAATATACTGATAAGCCTGTCGGCCATTATTCTGTGATATCAACCAGCTGGATGTACATTATCCCTTAACAAATGAAACCTTATTGTAAAGTGTTACCATATAAATGTTTGCTTTTCTTTGGACTCACCTGAATGGCCCAAACTGGTACTTTTCTGTCTACCCAGAATATCAGTTCCCTGGGAGAAAGAGGCAGATTAGAGCGAATAAATAAGAAGTATGAAATCAACCTCGAATCACATCTGCATAACCGGAAATAAACCGCGGTTTGACGCTGATGGTTTGTCTCACCAGTTGATCTCGTTGGTCTGCGTGGTGCTGTTGCAGTTGATGCTGTAGAAAGAGGAGGTGTGGGTCGCTTACTGTGACACATCAATCTATAGGGGTATTTTACTGCAGCATAAGAAATGATTCACTAACTTTCTTTAAATATTAATAAATATTCTCTAATACCAGAAAAAAATGAGTCATGGTAATCATGCTTTATAAGCCATTTTACACTCACAAACATTAAAATAACTGTTCACCAAAAAACAAAAATTTGCTGTTACTTTACTCACCTTCAGGCCATCTCAGATGTAGGTGATTTTTTTTCTTCAGTAGAACAGCAAAGAAGATTTCTAGCTGAAACCGTGGTCCTTGGTGAGTCATAAAATGCAAGTCAATGGCTACTGTCACTTTGGGAGTCAGAAAAGGCATATATACAAGCAAGACTTAACCGTGGCTACTGACAATTTATTGAGGTCTTATGAAGTGAAACGATCGGCCTGTGCAAGAAACTGAGCATTATTTAAAACATTATTACCTGTAATCCTGTGAGCCTCAGACAAACGGTCCAGATGTCTGGTTCGTGAACAAATCATTCTTTTGAAACTATTCTTTTTTTCGTGAACTGGATAAATCTGTTCATCATATTGAACTGAACCGTCTGAAACAGTTACTCAATCAAAATTAACTTTCAGATGCCTGACAGTCACTCTGACTCGAAATGAACCAAAATAGCGGTGTTTTTGATCCTGTGAAGAATTAACTGATTCAGCGCTCCAGCTCCTCCAACACTTCACTGAACTAAGGAATCAGTTCAACCCGGACTGAAGACCGATAAGCTGATAAGATACCGATAAGATATGTGCATGTGTGAACCTAACACTTGAATGAAGGGGCAAAATAAATGTTTTTATGGTTTCTCATTGTTTATGTTAAAAAGGTGATCTGATGAAGACAAGTTTATTCACTTTATAGATTTTAGACATATAAAACATCCATGTTTCACATCATTTGTTGAGTGCTTTAATAATATAATTGAGTATATGTTACATCATTGCACAATTATGTAAACGAATTGGTGAATTTTAAATTAAAATTTGAACAGGTGGTTATTTGAACCAGTTCATTGAAACCAAATTTTTGAAAGAACCAGTTCATGGAAACAAATCAGATAAACAGGCTGTCTATCTATACTGATTCTTCTTGATCTTAGTGCCGCTTTTGACACTATAGATCACTCTATTTTAATCACCCGTTTAGAGACTGTCTTTGGAGTTTCTGATTCTGCATTCAAGTGGTTTAATTATTACCTCTCCGATCGCAAGCAGTTTGTTGTGATGGGTGGTTGCAGGTCTAAGGTTGGTGTGGTGCAATCTGGTGTTCCCCAGGGATCAGTTTTGGGCCCTTTACTTTTTAGTATTTACATTTTTCCACTTGGCCAAATTTTAAGAACACTTCACTTTTATGCAGATGACACTCAGATCTATATACATTCAAAACCTGATGTCAATGTGGCTGTCTCTTTTTTTTCTCAATGCTTTACTGAGATTAAAAAATGGATGTCTGAAAATTTTGAAGTGATGCTTATTGGTTCACCTCACCAGCTGCGTAAAGCAGAGTCCGTAACCTTAAGTGTGGATGGTTATGCTTTACAGTTTCAATCTAAACTAAACTTTCTTGCACAGACTGATCTTTTCATTTCATAAGACCTCAATATATCGCCAGGAGCCATGGGTATTAATTTTGTCATGCCTGTATTTTCCTTTTTGACTCTCAAGTGACGGCAGTTGCAGACTTGCATTTTATGAATCACCATGGACCATGGTTACTTTTCTTTACTGTTCTACTGAAGAAAAAAGTCACCTACATTTTAGATGGCTTGAGGGTGAGTAAATTAACAGCAAATTTTTATTTTTGGGTGCACTATTCCTTTAAGACAGTTCTGACCATGTGTGGAGGAGCTGGGCAGGATTGTCCGTCATGACTCGAATTATGTAAAGAACACATGTCAAAAGCTTCAGGCAGAAGTTAAATATTCGGATCCTTAAACCTGGAGGTGAAAGGTCAGTGCATTAACAGGCCATAAAATAGACATAAAGATAATAGGTTAAAAGTTATGAATAAATGTTCAGCGGTAAATATGTACAGTTCAGGCAGACTTACTGGATCTTTGGTTTTTAATGAAGAAAAGTTTAAGTCTCTCTTTAAACGTGTTCTCATCCACATAAAACTCCACATGGACCCTGCAGGAAAAAACAAACAAACATATGCCCTATAACCTCCACCAACAAATCACTGACTAAAATCGCAACTGAATGATTGTGACATTAGGTCTGTTGTGGATTAAACTTGGTAAAATTAGAATATCACATTAAAACCTTTGCTAATAAAGCACCGTTTCCATCCCATGTATTAAAGAGAACAAAGTATCAGTAATAAAATAATAAAGAGCTGCTGCACCGGAGGAAGCCTCTTTTTCCCTACATAATAATTACTTGCGCCTCAGAGCATTCAGATGAATGCTGCAATAAATGCTGCTGACGAAACGAATGACAAACGATGTTATCTTGCTTTCAGAGGTGAATACCTGATGTTTGGGAATGCATTGATGTGAGAAATTATACCAAATCATTTTGATGACAGACTTTGGCTCAGGCATTTCAGAATGACTAAAACAACATTTGAGAAGATATGCAATGAAATTGCACCAGTCCAGTTATCCAGACACATGATCAGTTGAGGCAAAGTCACATTTTGTTGCACATCCAGGAATTTATTCGATAAATGTGTTTCCATTTAAGTTCAAGTATATGTTTTCTTAACAAAGAAAAAATCCATCTAATTAAGTTTTTTAATGTGTATTTTTAGATTTGATGTGCATCATGCCATTTCCATCCAGTGTTCTATTATGTGACAACCCAAAACTTACATAGAAATATGGTATGGAAACAACTATTGATACATAATTTTAAAGTGTGACTTAACTAACCCAATACTTTTTGGGAACACTGTAATAAATTTATTTACAAAGCACAACAAATCATGAGGTAAAAAACATAGTTTCAACCAACTGTACTTGCAATATATAGGCAGACAAATGGAGAGAAAAGAAAGTGGGACAAGACTTGTTTGCTTTATCATGAAAGCTTTACATTGGTGAAGGTGGGTCTGCCAGCATTGCTGCATTATACAGTCAGTGGGTAGTTGAAATACTTTTAGAAAGTCCTGAGGTGTGACACACTAAACTCCATCTAATACTATTTTAAACAGCATTTTGTGAATTATTTTATAATTATCATCATGCATGCATATATTAGTACTATTTAAAAGTAATAAGTAAAAGCAAAATCTGATTAAAAATGGTGAAATATGCAGTTTTAACCTAATATATTGTTGTTAAAAAGCAGACACGTTATGCATTAAATACTCATGTAGATATTGATGTAAGTGATTACAATGCATAAATCATGTTATATAATGTCAATATAAATGCCGTCATCCCTATATGTGCCGTTATGTGTGAGTTTTCCTGTTCATGCGGGTGCAAAACCGATCAGTGATATTTTGACGCATAAAGACTTTTTTTTATTCTTTCCAGCACCATGTTTTACTCTGTTTACATAGTTCAGCACTAAGAGCAATTCTCTACATTACAATCCCAGACATCTTCACTGGAGATGCGATGTGTCTGCTAGTTCCCATGGAGACCACAGGAGCGGTGGTTTTATTTGCCGTCATAAAGTGAGATGAAGCCATCAACATTACGACCCGTGTCCAAAATATTCCATATGTTTCTGCTAGAAAATTCATGGGTGATTGTATTTAGCATGGTTTTCATATAAACACTGTGAAACTGGTAATAATCTTATAAAGAATACTAAAAAAACTTTAACAACAACTGAAAAGTGCAGCACTCATCAGCACCTGAAATCCACTACAGTTTTCCAGCTTGAGGAAAACAGCAAATAAGCCCGACTCAGTGAAGATTTTAAGGTATTCAATCATGCACATGACTGCAGTGACTCTTAGAGACGTCGTATCCTACCTCTGCCCAGCATCGCTACCAAAAGAGTCCAGCCTCCAGTTGACCAGAGCCGGGTTAACCCAGGACGGCACTGCATTCTTCTGTTCCATAACAGAGAAAACCCAGAGGCTTTCTAGACGAGGATGTACGGAGATCTGAGCTGAGAGGATTGTTATGGAAGTACATAATCTACAGCGGCATGGTTCAAAATAACCCGCCCACACGCTCTTGATTGCAGGCACACAAGCGTGCACTTCCCTGCCAGAGTTCTGCTCGGTCTCTCTCTGTCGTGTATGTCTCTGCATTAGAATTTCAATGCACTTTAATTGTTTATTCATTTTTCCAGCATCTCTTTGTTGAAAATAGGCATAAGCTGGACGTTTTTGATGTGCACAACAGCTGTGGCAAACCTACCGTTATATGCATTCTGTTAATGCATAAAGCTTATTAAACATACATGATATTTGTATAGTGAATGATTGTCATCATAGCAACATGCCTCAAGCGTGTTTGTCTTTGTGATGGTGGAAAGTACAAATAATGTGCTTACAAAGAGAACTCTGAATGAAGGAGCAACTCAAACTCACCAAAAGATAATTGAAATATTTCAGTCAAATGAGCAATTCTTTGGCTTATTCCCACTTTCCACCTTTCTGCAATGCCCACCCTCTCTCCCCCTCCTGTTCTCAGGAAATTACAGATAATAACCTGCTCAAGAGACTATTTCTGTCGATCTGGAGAGATGTGGCCGTGTGCCCACACACACGCACAATGAGACTTTTCTTAACATTCAAGGCTTGCCAGAATCAAATAGCCAAGGACATATTTTGTTGTTCTCTTGTTCAGCGGTTTAAAGAACAAATGCAAACATGACTAGATTTTTATATTTTCTCTGGTGCAAACTCAACACCAAGATCCTTGAACGTTCTGTTTGGTTGCCAAGACATCACTATGTGGTTGCTAAGTGTTTTTAGCATGTTGCAGTGCAATTGCTTACTTTACATACAACACAAACACTCTAGGTGCGTCCGAAATCGCACACTGTCTGATCAATTGCTACATTTGAATTTAAATTTACTTCACGACCATTAAAAAAAGTATGTGCTATATAGTATGAATATGGGTAATATGAATCAAATTCAGACATACCACATCTGCCATGTTGATATGGTCATGTGACTTACAGCATTAGTTGCTTCACTTCACTGCCATTCACAAATCCTCTCCCGTGGTCTCATGGGATAGTAAGTGTCCATCGAATGCGCACTTCAGAATCTCACCGGAAGTAGTAGGTCATCTGAGTACTTTTCGCATACTCTTTTTCAAATACTATAAATTCGGACATACTACTCATGTTTTTCACATACTATATTAGGGAAGTATTCGATTTTGGATGCAGTGTCTGTCTAGGTGAAATGCACATCTTTCTGCAACTTCTAGCCTAATCTTTTTTTGTGATGTAAGTAAGTACTAACCAGTTGACTAACCTACCATTCTTATATTATTTCGCCCATTGTATTGTCTGCCAGGTTAAAGCTATAACATTATTTCATTGTATCTGCTGGTCTTTTGGATGTAATTCTGACTGCTGGCCTTCTAGACAGGTATTATGTTGCAGGTGAAGTAATGGTAAAACTGGGTAATAAACAGTGCTGGGTAGATTACTAACAAATTGTAGTCCATTACTAATTACAAATTATATGACAGAATTTGTAGTTTGTAAAGTAATCTATTGGATTTACACATATTAGGTAATGTATTCTGATACTTTTTGATTACTTTTAGATTTCTTTTGACCTAACTTGTAAGAAAATCTATTCCATTTGTTATCAACATCATGACATGTTTTAAAGGGGTCATATGATGCGATTTCAAGTTTTCCTTTCTCTTTGGAGTGTTACATGCTGTCCGTGCATAGATGAGATCCCTAAAGTTGCAAAGACTAAAGTCTCAAACCCAAAGAGATATTCTTTATAAAAGTTTAGACTCGTCCACGCCCTCCTAAAATGGCTCATTCAAACACGCCCCCACATGTCTACGTCACAATGTGGAGATATTTGCATAATGCCGCCCAAATGTTCACGCAAAGAAAGAAGGTGTGGTTTCAGTAACCGCAGTAGTGTTGATGCAGCTGTGTCAGGGAGACGCTGTGTGTTTCTATGCGAAAGCAAAAGCACTTTATTTGGCCTTCCGAAAGTAGATGCAATTAGGAATCATTGTTAAGATTTGTTTACAACACAACAGCACAACCCAAATGTTCGAATTTGTGCAACGCATTTTATGGATGACCGTAAGTATGTTTTATTATTAGTTCAAGTATTTGCTATTGACTGTTCAAATGCAGAGTTTTGCACGTAACGCGTCATGTGTGTGAGTGTGTGTGTGTGTGTGTGTGTGTGTGAGGGGAACAGGGTCACATCACTGCTGAGTGTACAGCCCGTCAGAAATCATCTTAACGCGGCTTGTGTACTGCAAATACGAGCATCAACACTGCGTCTGTCACACGACTCTGTTTCCCTCTCGGGCTTGAACTGATAAAACTAACTTGAAAGCTGAAGCTCACGATTATGGTAAGGGGGTTACATTTCCGATGTGTGCTTGTGGTGTTCGGCCAATCACAATGCACTGGGTCAGTTGGCCAATCAGAGCAGACTGCACTTGTTGAAAGGAGGGGCTTTGTAGAAAACGGTGTTTGAGAGAGGCGGGGCATAGAGGAACTACAATAATGTACAGTATTTGAAAAATAATGTGTTTTTTTAACATTAAAGCATGTCAACATATTCTGTTACACCAAATACACAAAATAATGATCTTTAAAATAGCATCATATGACCCCTTTAAACATTACATTACACCAGGGTTTCCCAAACTGGTTTGTGAATGAACTAGTGGCTGGAGTGTTCAATTCCATAAACCTGGAAGACTTTCCAAATGTATATAAGCGGTAGAGTTTTTTAGAAAGGAACATTTTAGTAGACACAAAAGAATTAGGGTGGATCAATAAATCATGAATAAATTACTGCTATTGTGTGAATACTATGTATCATGTAGTGTACTGTATAAAAAGTAACAGTAATCTGTTTGTGAGCATTTTAAAATGTAATATAATTACAAGTACTTAATCCAGAGATTAATCAATTACTACCCAGCACTGGTAATAAACATCACTATGCATGTACCTGCTGTCATCATGAAATGTCTGGTCTCCTAGCAACAGGTCTCGGAACCGGAAGTAGGTTTGAAGGGATGGAACCACAGATGCTCCAGCAGTCATCTCGAGGTCCTGCACATTTAAGACCACCCCTCTGCCCCCACATCTTGGACTAACAGTGAGAGAAAAGACACAGAGACATAGTGGTAAAGAGACTATTTGACATTTAAAAAAGCAAGCTAGTCCAAAGTGTCTTTTGAAGAAAAGCCTGTGACGTTTTGAGGGTAATAACTGTATTACGAAAACAAAATTTACCATAATAAATTTACAACAGAACGCCTTCTCACAGGGAATTTGTTATAGTTTAAAAGTAGTTTAAATGAAAGAAGATGAAAATGACAAAGATTATGAAATGATGATAAATGATGGTTTATCTGTCTATCTAATTTCAAACTTGGTTCTGAAGACATCTGTGCGCGCATTTTACCTCAGGCGCGCGGTGCGCGTGCTCCCATCATCGTATTCAAATGTGTGGTTGGTGTAGCACGCGCCGCTCATCTTTTCATCCGGCGAGCGGCGCGCGGACGGAAATGTCACTGCCACTTTATCTTCCTCATGAGCCAGATCGTCAGGCATCGCGCGCTTTATGATTTGAAAAAAAAAATCCGTTATCCAGTCAACGGTCAAACTGTCCAAATCAAGTAGACGGATAAAAACTTTCTAAGGTAAAAACTTTTGAGGTAAAAGTATGTTACCCAAAAAACATGGTGAGCAAATATCAAAGCCTAATATGAAAAATCAGCGGATCTGACATTCAATCAAGCTTCACTTGAACATTATGATTTTTAAAATAAAACCTGTGGTGCGTACCGGAGTCTCTCAACTTCATCAAATAACATTGAGAGGTGATCGTCGTGGCATTTTAAAGTGTCAGACACAGCGCCGTGTGCTGGACAGCCTTGAACAGCATTTTCTTCATCATGAATAATAACTATAACTCTGTAAAAAGACATCAAGAGTCTTTTTAGTTGCCAAGGCTACATCTATTCACAGTAACATAGCAACAGAGTTTTAGACTTCATTTCTTAGACAAGGCAGACTACAACATTGAATGATGTTTACCGGTATAAAGGTTACCATGGTCATGGGAATTTTAAAAATGTGATTCCCCCTGCCAGAAAAAAGTAGTCAAACTTCTATAGTTAAAATAATTTTACCTAAAATATTTATTTGACTAATAATTAAACTCTGAAAATTGGTCAAATGAATTTCTGAACACAAAAAGTACCAAGCAGTACCGTACTACTATAGCCTATTTGTTTTCTTACTTTGACATGTACCACGGTACCATATTCATTTACTACTGTTGGTATGAAATGATCTAAAACCAAATAACACAGTACAACAGCAGTACATTTTTGTGAGGGTCAAGAAATTATACAGCAGGCCATTATACAGAATTTCATTTCACTTCATTTATTATCATGTATATCATCAATATACTTCAATCAATACATTTCACACAGCCTTAATCAAAGCCACATGTCCACCTGGATGCTTGGATTTCATACTGCCAAAATGTCTACAAAATGAGAAAAAAATAATGAAAAAGAAATTGTGAGAGATGAAGAGAAATTGAGTATAAATATTAAGTAGGCTAAATAATGACAGAATTTTTGTTTTTGGTAGAACTATTCCTTTCAACTGCTAATAAGAGCATAGCTCCATTTAATACTTTAACACCATATTTAAAGGGATAGTTCACCCAAAAATAAAAATTGTGTCATCATTACTTACTCTCAAGTTGTTCCAAAACAGGTTCTTTCTTCTTAGGAACATAAAAGAAGATATTTTGAAGAATGTTAGCAACTAAAGAGTTGATGCTCCCCATTGACTTCCACAGTATGGAAAAACTACTATATGGACGTCAATGGGGACCATTAGCATTCTTCAAAATATATATTTTGTTCAGCAGAAGAAAGAAATGTATAAAGGTTTGGAACAGCTTGAGGGTGAGTAAATGATGACAAAATATTGGGGTGAAATAACCATTTAAATCCATTCTGTGGATTTCCCCAACAATCAATACTGGAAGATTGCACATTGGTAGACTTTTAGGCTCTGCATGAATGAGTCACTTTAAAATAATACACACCTCCAAGAGTTTGTCTCATGGTCATAAGCCTCCATGGTTTTAAGGTCACTTACACCATCAAATCCTCCAATAGCCAATAGAAAGCCATTAAACAGCACTAAAGAGACCTGTGCATATTACAAACAAAAATTCTTACCACAAAGACCATAATTCAACCACTTCAGAATCATTTCCGAATCATATTCTTTGTACAGGTTTGAAATGACAAGAGGGTGAGTTATTGATTGTAGAAAGACTACTATAGCTCTTATTCCCTCAAACCTGAAATCTCTTGTTGTTCATAGCCCTAACTGGGCTCCAGCGGAGAGTGTCTGGGTCGTATTTCTCCACGGTGCTCAATGACAGACCAAGTTCGTCTCGTCCTCCAGCCACATACAGACAGCCAAGAAACACGGCGCATCCTGAAGCTTCCCTCGCGGTGGACATGGTTAGGCAGAGAGACCAACATCCCTCAAATGGGTCAAAACGCTCCACTGGTGCAGAAGAATGAGTATTGAGGATTTTTATTTCAAATCTACACATGTATGTGTGTTTGTGTACCTGAATCCAGTGGGATGTCTCCATCAGTTCCTCCCACAATATAAATCTGACCGTTCAGGACAGCGGCTGATGCAGATGCCCTGTTCCTCAGCATTGGTGTCAACTTAGACCAGGAGTTCTTCAACGGGTCATACCTACTCCACAGAAAACAAGTGTGTATGTGTTTGAGCTTCACATCTCCAGACATCCATTTCTCTGTAATGTACAAGTGTATTTAGACCTCTCTACTGTGTTAATGCAGGTCATGCCGTCAAAACCTCCCAGTGTAATGAGACATCCGTCCATTTCTAACACACACACCCTTGACCGTGGTGAAGAAAGTGAGGGCACGTACACAGACCAGGTGTTACACTCTGGATCGTACCTAACACACACAAACACATTCATGTAGCATTTTAAGGCATCATAGACAATAAAGTTTTAAACAATAACTATTATTACGCATTCTAGGATTAAGCTATTGGCCAAATACTAGGGCAGCACTGCATGTCTCCTTTTTGAAAAATGCAATTAAAATTATTTTAACTCTACTGAAATCAATAGTCAAATCTTTCATGCACTTAACAAAAAACACTATTTGAATGACAGAAGTTGACGTAAACGGCCACCTCTCCACGCTGCTTAAACAGGTGACGTCATCAGACCCGCCCACAGTATAGATGGCTCCGCCCAGAGTACACACCCCTGGGTCACTGCGGTGATGGAGCATGGGAGCAGTCATTTTCCACTCATTATACTGGGGGCAGAACTGCTCAACTGGACAGGATGGGTCATCTTTACTCCAGCCTCCAACTACACACAATTTATTAAAAACATACAACATATGCAAAGAGAAACAACTGAGATTTCTTTTGTGATTTCATACTATACTCTATATATACCGTTTACATTTATAGTTGCTAGTGGCAGCTGACCAAACTTCTTAAAATGTTTAAGCAGGTGTAGAAAAGTCTGAAAGTCATTGACAAAGAGATTGATATAAACACTGACCTACATATATCATGTCAAAGGGTTTTCCTTTGGACGAGACTTTATTCCTCTTGGAGTGGCTGTTGCTATTGCAGTGACCCTTGGTGCTGTGAAGGTTGGTGCTATTTTTGATGACCAAGAGGTCCTCATCTTCTTTAAAGGGTCTGCTGAACATACACACACACACACACACATAAAAAAAAGGAAATTCTGAAAAAGCATATCCAGACAACACATACGCAAACTCATCACACTTAAAACACAGTGGGCAAACAACAAAACACCCATCTGTTCTGCTGTGAACAAGCTGTACAGTAGATTACAACACTGATGATGGACAAAAGATTGCAGCATCTCTATTGCTTTCACAGGGACTCAAACAAACCCCTAATCAAATCTCTAAGTAAACTTCAGCACATAACTGAATCAAATTGTGCAGTTTGTTGAGAATTTGTATGTTGACAGAACTTGGTTTTATATAAAAAAAAAGGGACAAATCCTACAGACTTACATGGGATCCGGGGACTGAGCTATATCTAGGAACCAAAGTATCAGAGAGACTTGAGGACTCACAGCAGCAGAATACTGTTGTCAATCCTGCATTTGTGTGCTTTACTTTTTACTTTTAGGCTACATATGTGTGGTTTCAGTCACTTAAAGGCAGGGTAAGTGATTTGGTTCGATAACATTTTTGTTATGCTGGTTGAAGCTCTCTTCACATCCTGATAGCAATCACTAAGTTAATGTATTTATATGTATTTACATTGTCTGTGGAAGGTGTAGGACCATGGGCTATGATTTGCATACCTCTGTGTGCCCTGTTCGAGCAGACATGATACGACATCAATGCGTTACATTATGTTATTGTAGAATGAGCGAGAATGGAAGGCGTAATTATTGTAATATTATGCTCTTTGTACTGTAATGTTTTCTCACTGGTGAATGAGACATAAGGTAATCTGACAGCATTGCATTCAACCTTCCGCCATCTCTCATTGTGTCGCTGGCTAGCCTCTGGTCTGACTCTGCCTGTGTATGTTCATGTGTTTTGGAGGAGGCGTGGCTTTGGAGAGTGATTTGCAGGGAGGGTGGGATCTTATGCTTTCAAAGCTAGATTGCTATTGATAGCCTCTCTGAAAGCCCTCCATACAACACACAAAAACAAGCCCTACAAATTAATAAAAGAATACAGACATTTCATTATTCATGGTATTCACATTATTTGATGATTTGTAGATTACATAATTACACTTTCAAGAAAGCATTTGCAATTGGTTTCTAAAAGATGTTTACGAACTTCTGGGCTGAATTTTTATTGCATTTACACGTTTTGGCCAGTAGGTTTTTAAATAAAAAATTATTTTCAGGCTTACACAACCATGTCTGGTCCAAACTATATTTCTCAATGAGAGCAGACCTTTACCGATCAATCTTTTCTAATATACACCGGCACAGTTGTGAGTCACACATGTGGGTGTAAGTCGAATGCCCTTGACTCTGTCTGCTTTCACTGCTCATTCTTTTCTGGTGTTCTGCTCTCGCTCTTTCTTCAGAGACGTTTCTGTGCGGTTTACAGTGCTATGTTAGGTAAGTGCACTGTTTCAGCGTGACAACAGCTGAGAGGATGGGGGTTGTGCGTGTCAGGGGTCGCCTCAATGAAATATATCACGTCTTGTCAACGAACATTGCACCACATCGCACACGTCTGCAGTGTGCTCAGAATGCAGTCTTCACGCACACAGAAAATGACAAGAAGAAATAATTGCACTGACAATCAAAACACAATCACACTGCAACAACTGGACACTCCTGTCACATATCATATAACTTAATACCATGAAATCCCGAGTGCTAAACCGGTCACCAATTCACCATACTGTTTCCCTATGCCGATAATGAAATCATCACCCTGGCAACCAGTGCTGTTACCATGACAACCCAGAGCCAAGACGGTTTCGCAACCAGTCATCATGGGTTTCTGGCAGATATCACACTCAACCAATGACTTTTAAAACTCATAATTATCAGAGACAGAGACTGACAGAAATGGGAATGCCCTATGGAGTGTGATTTAAAGGCTACTGTAACTAGTCATAAAATCCCACAATCCTTTTGCCTGGAAGTGAGTTGAGACACTTGTTCTCAAATATCCTCCTGATCACTAAATCTCTCTTCATCAGAAGAATACAGTCTAACTAAGTATCAGTTATTTAAGTGCAGTCTGCTGACTTTTTAGTCTTTCGTATCTAAACCTTTATGAATATTCAGGAAACTATAGAAGCTTGTTTCCCCAGAGGTGGACAGTCCTGAAGTATTTTTACTTTACTCAAGTAAATTTAAAAAGTTCTGTATTTTATCAGTGTTCCGACATTATGCATTCCAAAGCACAATGTTGTACTGCACTACATTTCATAAATAAAAGTTGTTGTTTTATACCTTTAATACTTTAGAACATAAAAAATGTAGTACTTTCTTGTAAGTAAAGTAAAACTTTGAATTACTTTTACTAAAAAAAAAGGTGAGATTTCTAATATAATTAAGTATTAAATTATATTTATTATGAAACGTAGTGCAGTAAAAAGTCCAATATTATGCTTTGGAATGTGAATTTACTGTTTACAATCCTCCTGATACATCTAAACCACACAAACCTTAAAAAATTAGAGCCCTGCAGAGTCACACTTTCTCATTTGAATCAATAGAACATAAAATGACTGTTTGAGACTGTTTCCAATGCATTATATTTGTTTTTCAACAGAATCTTTTTCATATATGTCTTTCTGTCATGAATGTGTTTATGAATGTACTCACTTCTCTGATGTCATTATGTTGCTCTTTTCCTGCTGTCAAACTGTGTGTCACTGACTGTCTTTATTCTCTTGTTCTCTGCAGTACATCATGTACGAAACAGAGCCTCACTCATCTTGAGGTTTATGTGTGTGTGTGACTGACAGAGAGAGAGAGATTGTTTGTGTGATATGTAGGTATGCAGGTTAGTGTTGACAGTGAATGATGCACAACATGTAAACGTGATCGTAGACGAGGGAAAATAGCTCTTCTTCTGACATATGAATCATCACACACATGTCTTTCATTCTTACAGAAGACAAATGTTCACACCAGGAACAAACCATAACACACTCACTGTCACACAAACACATAAATTACATCACACGCTTTATGACAGGCCTATTCTTTATTTTTACATGGTGCTCTGGAACAGTGTTATTTTGGTAACTGATATACTACTATAGTTTTTACTAATATTTTGAATTTGATTTCTTTAATGTTTTCACTTAAATTGTAGTTTAGTTGTAGTTATTTTGTTGTGTTTTGTGTTTTTTTTTATCAGTTTTATTTTTTTTTATTATAATTTTCATTTATTAGTTTTAGTTATTTTAGTACTTTTAGTAAATGTTTCCTCGGCAACTACCTGAAATAAAATGCTTTTTTAAAATAGGCTTTATTTTTTATTTATATATATTTTAGCTAGCCATATCACGGTCACAATATACAACCCATTGAGTTTTATTTTTCAGTTTGCTGTGGAGCTATCTTTACCATTTTTTTCAACTAAAAAAGAAACCCATTACAAACTTCTCTTCAGCAACTTTACAATGTCTCATTTGTTAACATTAATGCATTATTAGCATTAACTATGTTTTACAGCATTTATTAACCTTTGTTTATGTTAGTAGGTAATAAATTCCACTCACTTACTGCAAGGGGCTCCAACGTTGCAAAAATACACAAAACTGCATACAGTTGCTTTAACTATTGTTAACAGATACAACTTTTGATTTGAAAATGTATTTGTAAATGTAAATATAAAATTTAACAACTTTTGATTTGAAATTTATTACTGAATGTAAAAATTAACATTAACAAAAGATTAATAAATGCAGCTGAAGTATTGTTTTTGTTACAAACCCGATTCCAAAAAAGTTGGGACACTGTACAAATTGTGAATAAAAAAGGAATGCAATAATTTACAAATATCATAAACTTATATTTTATTCACAATAGAATATAGATAACATATCAAATGTTGAAAGTGAGACATTTTGAAATGTCATGCCAAATATTGGCTCATTTTGGATTTCATGAGAGCTACACATTCCAAAAAAGTTGGGACAGGTAGCAATAAGAGGCCGGAAAAGTTAAATGTACATATAAGGAACAGCTGGAGGACCAATTTGCAACTTATTAGGTCAATTGGCAACATGATTGGGTATAAAAAGAGCCTCTCAGTGTGGCAGTGTCTCTCAGAAGTCAAGATGGGAAGAGGATCACCAATTCCCCCAATGCTGCGGCGAAAAATAGTGGAGCAATATCAGAAAGGAGTTTCTCAGAGAAAAATTGCAAAGAGTTTGAAGTTATCATCATCTACAGTGCATAATATCATCCAAAGATTCAGAGAATCTGGAACAATCTCTGTGCGTAAGGGTCAAGGCCATAAAACCATACTGGATGCCCATGATCTTCGGGCCCTTAGACGGCACTGCATCACATACAGGAATGCTACTGTAATGGAAATCACAACATGGGCTCAGGAATACTTCCAGAAAACATTGTCGGTGAACACAATCCACCGTGCCATTCGCCGTTGCCGGCTAAAACTCTATAGGTCAAAAAAGAAGCCATATCTAAACATGATCCAGAAGCGCAGGCGTTTTCTCTGGGCCAAGGCTCATTTAAAATGGACTGTGGCAAAGTGGAAAACTGTTCTGTGGTCAGACGAATCAAAATTTGAAGTTCTTTTTGGAAAACTGGGACGCCATGTCATCCGGACTAAAGAGGACAAGGACAACCCAAGTTGTTATCAGCGCTCAGTTCAGAAGCCTGCATCTCTGATGGTATGGGGTTGCATGAGTGCGTGTGGCATGGGCAGCTTACACATCTGGAAAGGCACCATCAATGCTGAAAGGTATATCCAAGTTCTAGAACAACATATGCTCCCATCCAGACGTCGTCTCTTTCAGGGAAGACCTTGCATTTTCCAACATGACAATGCCATACCACATACTGCATCAATTACAACATCATGGCTGCGTAGAAGGAGGATCCGGGTACTGAAATGGCCAGCCTGCAGTCCAGATCTTTCACCCATAGAAAACATTTGGCGCATCATAAAGAGGAAGATGCGACAAAGAAGACCTAAGGCAGTTGAGCAACTAGAAGCCTGTATTAGACAAGAATGGGACAACATTCCTATTCCTAAACTTGAGCAACTTGTCTCCTCAGTCCCCAGACGTTTGCAGACTGTTATAAAAAGAAGAGGGGATGCCACACAGTGGTAAACATGGCCTTGTCCCAACTTTTTTGAGATGTGTTGATGCCATGAAATTTAAAATCAACTTATTTTTCCCTTAAAATTATACATTTTCTCAGTTTAAACATTTGATATGTCATCTATGTTGTATTCTGAATAAAATATTGAAATTTGAAACTTCCACATCATTGCATTCTGTTTTTATTCACAATTTGTACAGTGTCCCAACTTTTTTGGAATCGGGTTTGTAGTTCATGTTAACTGATGTGGGTAAATAATGTTAATAATGAAACCTTATTGTAAAGTATTACCTAAGCACAAAAGCACACTTTTCAGAAAATCCACTGGTAATAAAATAAACAAATCTACTATATAGTCCCAATAGTATGTAAAATGGCATTTATTTTGTACATCTGAAATGTCTACGACTCGTTACTTTCAAATGTTCTGTTAGATCAGAACATAAAAGTAGTTATGATATGGGCCGAGGGAAATATAAGCAGTCTGGGAACAGCCTGTGTGTGAGTTGCTCTTGAGTAATGTATCCTGACATCATCCATTATTACTGTTGGTGAAGCTGGACATCTTTGCCCAGTGGAGACAGAGCTGTGTTAGGTTACCATTACCTGCCTGGTGTCAGCTTACTGCAGAAACAACGTCCAGGTGAGCAGCACGCACTCTAGTTCATGCGCCAGAAAACTGAATAGGAATTCAAACTGATTTAGAAAGAAAGAAGGAAGGAAAGAAAGACAGCCTAAAGGGACATCATGAAGGTAAGTAAATATTTGTCCTTAGTTTCTATCATTGTTCCTCTTCATTAGTGCGAATGGCCTATTTGCACTGTTATAGAATATTCTGGGGCCAGTTGCATTAACATAGTCACCATGTTAAGACTTTGTCTTAAGAACTAGTTTGACTTACTAGCCTTAATTTTCGGATTTAAATTAGATCAATATACATTTTTATGTAACTGGTTTTAAAAAGTTATGACCAGTCTTGCAGAAACAAATTAGGTGACTAACTTTTAAGACTAGTCTAATCAGTTTTTATGCATCTGGCCCCTGTCTTTATATCCAGCATATGTCGTGTTTTGGATAGGTGGTTAACTGCTTAACTAGCAGAACCAGCAAGACTTCCTTTCAGAAATCATGCTGATTAACCTACTAGATTTTCCTTGCCCATGCTGGTTCACCAGCTAAGCACAAAACCAGAATAAACTTTTTTTATGCTGCATGGTCCTTTTAGCAGAGATTTATCAGTATGTGTATTTGATAAAAAAAAAAAAAAAATTAACATTGCAACTGATTATATCAGTGATGGTCATACTTTTTAGTGGCAACTAATAATAAAGATAAAATAAACACTTTTTGATCAATAAAAATAAAAATAACATAATTGGAAGAATAAAAATATTTTTATAACCTTAAAATTAACTAAAATAAAATCTAAATGAATTTCTAAATTTATGAACATTAAGGGTTTATAACTGCCTTACATACCAAAATAGCTAGAAAGCCTTGTGAAATGTAATGTTGTTAAAACATATTTAAATCATAGCAGTTTTATTATGCATTACCACTTATAGCCCTAAAATTAAAGCTAAAATAAAAATATTCTAAAATAAGTAATAAAATAAATGTACTGAAAAACTGGTATTAATCTAAAACCATAGCAACCACCCAAACAATTCTACCAACACCCTAGCAGGGTAATTTTAGTATAATTTATATATTATTGTAGTTTTTTTGTTAATACTTTGAATTAGATGTTATTTTTATATTCTGTTTTCAGTTTAATTTTACTAAACGTTTGAGTAATGTTGTTGTGTTTTTGTCATTATAATTATTATTATTTTAAAAAACATATCTATAGTTTATTTATTTGTTCAGTTCACTTAGTTTGAGTTATTTTAGTACTTAAAGTTAAACTAAATAAAAAAAAAAAATGTTGCCTTGGCAACTAGCTGAAATAAAATAAGTTGAATGTTTTATATTTTCTTTTATTTAAGCTCAATGTGTGTCTTATTTCAAGTAATAAAAATGTTTTTTTATGGTTTTTAACTATAAAAACTACTCAGTACACCTCAGCAACGGGATAACAACCCTAGCATGTATTGCTATTAGCATACACCACTTGCATATTCTTCAGAGAATGAAAAAATCTAGTTGTTGCTATAATTTGGTCACATTTCTTGTTCCCCTCTCTCAGATCTGTGTGTTCCGTCTGCAGACTCATCAGTGGTGCTTCCTGTTGTGTAACGTCATCTTGTTTCACGCGCTGCTGTTTGGCGGCGACTTAGTGGAAGAGTTTCTCCTGCAGTCATCTCCCGCCGCTTACACCGACCGCTTTGTCCTGGAGGTCCGGGAGCGTGCACGCAAACTGGACCTGACTGAGACCAGGCTCAACACCTCACAGCTCTACCCCATTAACACCGAACCCTGCCTTCATCATCAGGACCTCCTCATCCTCACTCTGGTCCTGAGTTCCCCTGGAAACTTGAGCCAGAGGGAGGCGGTGCGAAACTCCTGGGCCAATCAGACGTCAGTGCACAGTGTTGCCGTGCAGACTTTGTTTTTCCTCGGCTCCTCCCATTTAGGGGCGGAGCTTGATATAATGAGGGAGGAGTCTGCGCGCTACGGTGACATCGTGCAGTTCGAGGGAGGCGTTTCAAGGGGCGACTGGCAGAGAGGACACTGGGAACAAGTTAAAATGGCGCTTCGATGGATCCTACTTTTTTGTCCACAAGCCCGATTTATCGTCCTTTCTGAGGATTCGGTATATTTAAACCTTCCTGCACTTACATCATACCTGCTAGGACTGAGAACACACCCTGATGACCTTTACCTAGGCAGGGTCATCCATCGGGCTGCACCTGAGCGGGACTCCGACAAACCGCATTACCTGCCCTATCAAGTGTACCCTGAGAAGTACCTTCCAGACTACTGCTCTGGCCCCGCCTTTCTTCTGTCTCAAGATGTTGTGAGAAAAGTTTATGTCGCCGCTGAAGATGTATCGTTGCCCCTCCCCTCCGACATCCTGATTGGCCTGTGTGCAAGACGGGCAGGTGTGGTGGCCACTCACAGCGCTCGGTTTTCTGGCGACCGCCACATCCGCTATAACCCCTGCTGCTACAACTTCCTATTCAGCTCTGCCGGGATTGGGGTGGGGATGATGGGCGTGGCCTGGCGGGATTTAGGGGTGGGGAAGGGGAGGAGTTGTGGCATGCTGGAGACTTATTACAGTTTGGTAGTGTGCAAAGCAATGACCTACCTGGATAAACTTTCTTTTCTGAATAACGATAAATCACAGGGCTAGAATGGATGGGGATAGTTATGTGTATAAATTATTGTAAATATTCAGTTTATCAAAATATGCGAAGTATTCAAATTCTACTGTTGTATTATTTAGTGCATAAAGTGTTTCTGTTACTCTAAAAAGCCTTAAAGTCAACATATCAAATTTAAGAGGTAAGTTGGCATAAGAAATTAATACATATTTTTAGCAAGGATGCATTAAATTGATCGAAAGTGACAGTAAAGACATGTTACAAATTAATTCTATTACAAATTATCGCTGTTCTTTTGAACTTTCTTGAGCAGCAAATCAGCATATTAGAATGATTTCTAAAGGTTCATGTGACTCTGAAGACTGGAGTAAATGTTGCTGAAAATTCAGCTTTGCATCACAGGAATAAATTAAATTTTTACATATATTTAAATAGAAAAGAGTTATTTTAAATTGTAGTATTATCTCATAATTTAACCGTTTTTACTGTATTTTTAATCAAATAAATGCAGCCTTGGTGAGCATAAAGGATTTTTTTTTTCAAAAACATTAAAAAAAATCTTACTGTCCCAAACTTTTGAACAGTAGTGTACATCACATTACAGAAGCAAACTTAATTTCACCTTGACTCTAATGATGATTCATCTGTGTCATAACTACAACAGTGTTAGAAGTGCTAGAAATGTGAGAGTGAATTATTTATTGCTTTGTTAACAGAATGTAATGCATTTCATAAATTATTAAAAATAAACAAGCATATTACAGGCAATAGATACACTCTCTTGTCTCTCTTACTCAATATATTCACAAATAAATGCCGAAGATATTATAAATGAGTGTATATTAAAATGTTGGTTGTATTTGATTTTTGCATATATGGTCTCATTAGGCTTTTAAAACGGTCTGTTTGGCCCTCTAGTGTTAAGATGGATATACTGCTCTCTCAAAATATTGAGTGATTTATAATTCTAATAAATAAAACACTATGCACATTGCAAATTAGCTTGTACAAGTTTTGTGCATGCCATCTATATTAGCTTGGACCAGTCAGAAACCACATAAAACCAGATACCACCATGTTTCAGCTGGATTTTCCAATTGATATAATGTTTGATATAGAAAGATGTGCTTGTGAAAATCAAGACAAAATGGGCGTTTAAGCATTTCAACATTTTTATTACAAAATGAGCACATACAAAAAGGATAATGTACAAGCTTTGAAATTAAACAAAATGAAAACAAAACCAAAAACATTTTAGCGATGCCACTTTTAAATTCATCATTAGTAGTAGTAATAAATAAGGTACAAAAATTCCACCAAAAGAGATTTCTAACATTTTACACACTTTTTTTACTCGACCAGTTACGTACTAGCAGTCACACCAGCAGGAGGCGCTATTGCTTTAATATGAATGATAAATAGTCTATATTCTGCTAGAAAATCCACTAGTGAAAAAACACCCACAGCACGTGGCACCCCTGTCACTGGCACTTTTAGGACAACATTATTATTAATGTCTTTTTTTTTTTTTTTTTTTTTTAAATGCAAGCAGCAGCAGCAAAAAAAAAAAAAAAAATCAATCCTCTAATATCATTAGTAGAACATCTGCACTAGTCTTTATTTTCTCTATGTAGCTGTATATTTCCATTTAGTCATGTATATATTGAAACCTGAGAAAAACATGCATTTTAAACTTGTTGTGCTTTATCATACTCTGTTAGTCCTGACCCTGCCATGAGACAGGGAGAAAGAGAAAGAAAGAGAGAGAGAGAGAGAGGGAGACAAAATAAACTAGGACGAAAGAGGATTCACATGCCCTGGAGACAGTCTGAAAGTGCTGACTGACAATAACAGAGATGAAACAGAAATAGGCACAAGGAATGAGAGATTGCGAAAAACAATTAGCTTGTTCCAAAATCTAGTGAGCCTCCTACTTAGACTAGACAACAGCATATGCAATGTGTCCTATGCAGTGACTAAGATTACGTATATTTAACAGAGACGTCAATCCAAGAATGCATTACGACAAGCTCGGTCACAAAAGCTGGTGGAGAATGCGGGCAAAATCATAACTATAATCCATTCAGTGCCCAAATATATTGATTAAAAACAGTGGACCATTTTAACCAATATGTGTGCATGCTACATATTTTTACCCATAGTGCTTTGTTAGCTTAGCAATATGTTAATATGAAACAACACTGAATTTTTTTTTTATAAATAATGCATATTATTGATCCTTTACATTACTTACATTTAAGTATGCTTTACAACAAAAGAATATTACAGTTTTTTTCCTTAAATATGTCATGTTTAATTCAACGTGCCACTTGCGGTTTCTTTCCCTTGTGAAAATAATTTCCACACCCATTATTTTTTCCAGTGTATCTGAAGTCGGATCTCTTGTGCACTTTGTATATTTGTTGCTGTCTATGTACTTTGTTTGAAATCAGTCACTTAAAAGGTTTCTTTTCAGTTAGTATGCTGCCTTAGAATGTAACTACCTATGTTGGGCAGCTCACTAGATTTCAAACACACCCTTAGAAAGTGAGAGAATGTAAACATTAATAATTTAAGACTGTTAAAGAAAAAAAGCATGACAAAAGAGAAAGAAAGCAAGTAGAGGATGTAAACATTAACAAGAATAAAACTGTTAAACAGAGAAAGACAGACACTAGACAGACAGGAGACGAGAGAGGTAAAGATCATGCAAACATTAAAAATGTAAGAAAGACTTCCAGAGAGAAGAGTAGAGAAAGAGAAAGAGAGAAAGATTGTGTTGCAAAGGTCGCCAAAGTGGTAAAAATTATGCCAGTGAGAGGGTGGCCTTGGAAAACTAAGAGTGCAAACAGGACAGTGAATCAAAACCCATAATACTCCCACTCCGCTGCCGTGTCTGACCAATCAGCAAGCGGAATGTCAGTAAGGTCACAGCACCAAAGGGAGAAACACACACGAACACGACCAACCGCATGCGAAGCATTCCCGCAAACCAACTCAAACATGAGGTAAGAGTTAATCATTTTGTGTTATTTCTAAATAAATAAAATATGATTCCATTGCAAAAAAATGTAACTATACAAAATTAAATACGTACCCATGATATCTACAGTTAGTAATAAATTATGATTGTTAAATACTTAAGGCATTTCAACGGACATAACCCTGTGTAAACGATCAACACGAGCCATCATCCGCCAATCAGCACACAGAACACCGGGGGGAGGAGCCAACGCGCAGGCAAAAATGCAGCTCAATGGCTGAAACGAATATAGATTTTTTTTTTTTTTTAACTGAAATGGTTTTTCAAATTTACTTTAGGTCAAATGAAGCAAAATTGAACAAAAATAAAAAGTTTGCTTTATAGAGAAGGCAATTTCAGAATGCATTTTGAAAAGCTAATTTGAAAATTGGTGGAGAATGCGGGCAAAATCATATGCTTTTCTCACAATTCCGAGTTTATATATTGACTTTTTTTTCTCAGAATTCTGAGTTTACATCTCTGTTTGCTTCTGCAAGGAATAAATAATAAAACAAGTAATTGTACTTTATCTCACAATTTTGACTTTATTTCCCACAATTCCTGAGTTTTTTCTCAGAGTTGTGTGAAAAATTTCTAAATTATAAGAAAAAGTCGCAATTACTATTTAATTTTTTTTTATCCCATAGTGGAAACAAGCTTCCATAGTTAACTGCTTATATAGGGTAGATTGCTAGATTTGGAACACACCCTGAAACGGACAGTAAGAGAAAAAGCCAAATTTACATATCAAGCAAAATTGAACCAGACATTTTGGGAAAAAACTATCCATATAAAAAGAATACCCTTGTTGCAAGTTGTTAAAATTCAAATTAAACTTAAAAACAACTAAAGGGATTAATCCTATAAACAACTAAAGCCAGAAACATACGCATTGCATAATGTGCATTTTTGCAAACTTCAGTGCTCAAGAGGGCGCCAGTGTTCAAACTTCTGCACCATTAAACCGGATGTGCTATTGTTTGTGTAGCTAGCTGTAAACATGTCAACTTTAACTTGCTCATCAAGATTCACGAAATTTGAGCTGAAACAGAAAACGACCTGCGTATGTTTCGGGCCAAATACGAATAATTCCCGCATCGTGCTCATCCGATTTGACCCGCTTGTGTGCTGTTGGCGGATGGTCCTCTATCACACGACATTCTACATTGTAGTTCTAGCAATACAGCATAGCAACCAGCATAGCAACCACGAGGGGAGACCTGTCACACAAGAACACGATTGGACACACACAAGCCCCGCCCCCTCCAAACACTGCATGTTTTAAATACCAATAATAAATACAGTAACCATGGCAGCGCAGCACCAGAGTGAGGCCGGGCACTTTAGCTATGCTCACATGTGCTTTTTTCAGTAGGCATTTAGGGTCAAAGGTCATGGCAGGGTCTCTCTCGTGCACACACACACACGCAAGCACGCACACGCTACATGAGTCTGATAATGTTACAGATCGTCACAGCTTAAAGGAGCTAATACACATCCATGCATTCGCGCACACACGCGCACGCACACTTCCAGGTGTACCTTGAAACAACAACCGAAGCACAGATGCATGCAACTACTACTGCGCCTATCTACACGAATCCACCAATCACGACATTCTCCGCCTACTTTTTTTTTGTAAGACACCAGCCCTCCTCCTGCTGTCTCGGAAATGAGTTGCTTTTGTGTTTTCGTATTTTTACTTGTTGCGTGTTCTTTTTTGGCTTCTCTACATGCACCGTCGTGCACCGCTAACCCATGAAAAAATTAACACACATACGCACACCAAAATGGTGAACAAGCGCACAAACGCACACGCGCAAGCCGAAGTAGCTCCAGTGTGTAAGACTAAAGCAGTATTGCAGATCAGAAATACAGTGGACACACACACACACACTCCAGCAGCTAGATTTGACAGTGTCTTATCCGCCATCGTGTATATATTATATTTAGTGTGTGTGTGTGTGTATTGTATGCAAGCTGAGGGTCTTTAGTAAAGTTCATGGCTTAAGGAATTGCACAAATACACACACATATGCTACGGACACACACCATTTCCCTACAGACAGAATCACTCCTTGCGACAGACCCTTTAGTTTCTACCAGCACGTGTGTGTGTGAGTGTGTAGTGTCAGTTATTGTCATTGGCTCAGTAAAGCGTGTGAGTGTGTTTAGTGTGTGTTGGATGGCTCATCATACATGTGTGTAGGTAATATACAGTGTGTGTGTGTGACTGTGTGTGGATGGAAATGTCTGTGGATGTATAAGTGTGAAATAGAGCATGTGTGTATGCGAGTTATTTGTTAATGCGTGTTATTTCGCCGGGTGTGTTTCAGCTCTCGGGGGTGAGCTGTGTTTGGATGTCCACTCTGCAGATGGGACACTTCCTACTGGTGGCCAACCACTGATCCACACACGCCTGATGGAACAAATGCATACAGGGTAACCGCCTGAAAACAGAGAGAGAGAGAAATGGTTTATTAGGATGAGTAGAACTGCATTGGCATATTGCATTTTGTATTTTGACATGCTCTGTTCTTGTTGTTTTTAGTAGTGGGCATCCTGTATTTTGCATTGTTATTGTTAAATAAAACTCAAGCTATTATGAATAGTTTTTATTAATTAGAATTATTTTATTAATAAGAATAGATTTATTAAAGTAAAAGATAAATATTAAATAAAAATGTAACAGTTTTTAGGTCAAGTTTGCTTTTTTTCCAAGAAAAAATATATGCAAAAAAAGAATATTCCGTTGTAAATGGTTAAAATTAAGGTTAAAAACAAAACTATTGAAAAAAAAAAAAAAAAAAAAAAAAAAAAAAAATGTTAGATGAAAAATTGATCTGGAAAAATTTAAATTGAAGTTCTAAAGTTGCTAAAACTGAAATATAAATGAATTAAAGCGAAAATGAAATATGAAAAGAAAAAAAAAAGACAAATGTACATGACAAAATTACTAAAACTAAAATGAAAAACTGAAAATACAAAATTAAAAGGCTATTCAAAATCTAAAAAAATACTATAACGGTATATAAATATTAAAATATCAATGTTACTTTGTAGCATTTATAGTGTAGTTTAAGGATGCAAACGTTTGTACCTCCTGTGGTTTTAAGTTAATATTTAAATAATTTAAAAACACATTTTCATGCAATTAATTATTATCTACTCATCAACTCCTGAACCTCCTGGTGTAATACTTTTGTTCAAAAGTTTGGGGTCAGTAAGATTTTAAAACTATTTTTAAATTAATTAATTATTTTCTTCAGGAAGGATGCAATACATTGATTAAATGTGACAGAAAAGACATTTATAATGCCACAAAAACAAATGTATTTCAAATAAATTCTGTTATTTTGATCATGGTTTCCACAAAAACATGAAGCAGTACAACTGTTTTCAACATTGATAATAATCAGAAATGTTATTTATGCAGAAAATCAGCATATTAGAATGATTTCTGAAGGATCATGTGACACTGAAGACTGGAGTCTGAAATGCTGAAAGTTCAGCTTTGCATCACAGGAATAAATGACATTTTACAATATATTCAAATGGAAAACAGTTATATTAAATTGTAATAATATTTCACAGTATTACTGATTTTACTGTATGTTTGATCAAATAAATGCAGCCTTGGTGAGCAGAACAGACTTCTTTCAAAAGCATTAAAATACTTTTGAATGGTAGTGCATAGTTTCATCTGTCTTTATTATATACTACCTGACATCTTCTCCATCCTCCAGCATGGAGAGGCAAATGGTGCATTTCTCATCCACATCCGACTCGTCCTCACTCTCACATAACTTCAGATCCAGCGGCTTCCGCTACACACACACAAACGCAGACACGTGTGTAAGCAGCAGAAAACTGTAGGTTGGACATGAAAATGAAAGTGTGTGAATGCGAACAGTTTGTGCATGTACCTTCTTGTATTTGTGGGGGAAGGTGAATCTCTCTATGGTGGTCTGTATGGCCCCTCGGCTGACGCTTCCCAATCGATCCTCCAGCTGTAGCAGCTCCTGCACACGATCGCAGATTCAGAGTTAAACAGAGCAAAACATGAACGTATGTGAGTTACTGTTCATCTATCTGTGTGTGTTTCACCTCATAACTCTCTCGAACAGCAGATGAGTGTCTGCTGGGACTCAAGCTCTGCAGCGCCAGCAGGTGGAGCTGTGGATATGGATAATTCCTTAACTCATGGACAACCTACAGAAAACACAGCATACATGACTTAAACATTGAGGACCACATTCAACACTTGCACTTACTATAAAAGACTTCTAAATAAAGACATAAAAATCTATAAATAAAACATAAGTAATATTTTATATACACACTATACTTGCATATAATATGATATATTTATATATATGGGTAGTTGACAAATAAAAATTGGACTGTGTCCTATGGTGAGACATAGCAAAAGTGTAAAAAAAAAAAAAAAAACTTAACATACAAATAACATGAGAAAAATGTATCTTAGAGTTACAAATAGCATGAGAGAGGTTTATCTTCAATGTTAGAGTTTTTTTTTTTTTTTTTTTTTTCGTCACACCATAGGACACATTGATATGTCAACTACCCATATACTTACCACTTGGGTGGAGGAGGTGTTCCTGGGGAGGTGGTGCATTCTGGGAGAGGCAAGGTAATGCTGGTAGGGTTGAGGGATCTGCTGCAGAGGATACTGATGTGGCACTCCTGCATCCACGCTTAGGTCCCTAAAAGCACACATTTTCATTTTATTAAAAGCAATTTAAAATTTTGACCATGAAGATTATTCCTAAATATCAAGGAAGTTTATTTGCTATGGAAGCTTACTTCTGCCATAGAAAAAAATAAATAATTGTGACTTCTCACAATTCTGAGAAAAAAATTAAGATTGCAAGATGTTAACTTACAATTGCGAGAAAAAAGTCAGAATAAAAAAAAGGTGCAGTTACTTTTTTTTTTTGCCAAAAAAAAAAAAAAAAAAAAAAAAAAACAGACAGAACTGAGATGTTAACTCAGAATTCCAAGAAAAAAGGCAAAATTTCAATTTGTAAACTGAGATTTCTGAAGAAAAAAAAGTCTGAATTGAGATGTAAACTTAGAAATCCAAGAAAAAAGTAAAAATTGTGAGCTGTAAACAAAAAAGGTCAAAATTGTGAGAAAAAAAAAGTTTTTTTTTGGAAAAAACCCATCAGAATTTTGAGATGTAAACTTGCAATTACAAGTTTCTAACTTGCAATGGCAGAGTTTATAAGAAATTCAGATTTAAAAAAAAAAGTTTGAACCGAGTTAGAAACTGCAATTATGAGGGAAAAAAGCCTGAATTCTGAGATGAAACTGGTCACAACTGACCTATTGGTAAGCCCCTTCCCTCAAATGCAGATGAGCCAATGGCAGTTGAGTATTAGATGCACGGGGAACGGAACTCGGACATCTTTAGGTTTTAGCGCCATAGAGAAACATTGGAAGATCTGAAGCTTTTATCAGATTGATGGTGTTTATGCTACAAAAATGGTTAAACGATGTGCCTGGGGTACTTGTAACACTGATTCCAGGCATCCTGAGAGAATGGGCAATATAATTTATTTTATTCCATTTCCTAAACCCAACCAAAACAGAGCAAAATGTCCCTAAAACATTCAACCCCAATCCCAATGAAGAAGAAAACTTTCATTTTCTGGTTGTCATACTCTCATTAAGTTACAGTTTTCATCTGCTCAAGCAGAACGTTAATGTTATCTTGTGCTTCAGCAAGGTATCTCTGGCTAAAACTAATGTTAAAGTTAGTGAGTCAGTGCTAACGTGCAAGCATAGACTGTTCTTACGTCATGTACAGTGTAGGTCAAAAACACAAAAACGAAGGTCTTCATTTCAGCGCCTCTCCATATTAAACTGGTTCATGTAAATGAATTGAATCTTACACTGCAGTACATGAACAGTGTTGATCCGGGATGCTGTCATTATGATCGTGATGACCGTAACATGAGGCTTCTCCCATTTGCATTGTGATCTGTGTTTTTACATATTTATTTTAAAATCTTTTATATATCCCTCCATGGCATATTTAAGTCCCACTTGAATGCTCTTCGACAAGAAGTGGTCCTTCTGTGTCCAAAATTGATCAAAAACATCCTGGGACAAGGTTTTCACACTGACAGCTGTCATTGTAAGTAGTGCTGTCAAATGATTAATCGCGATTAATCGCATCCAAAATAAAAGTTTTTGTTTACATAATATATGTGTGTGCACGGTGTATCTTTATTATGTACGTACGTATACGTACGTACGTACGTATATATATGTATATATATATATATATATATATAAAAAAACACAAACATACAGTATATATTTTGAAAATATTTACATGTATTTACATGCATATATTAATATTCATATAATTTATATTATATAGGCTATAAGTATATTTAATATTGAAAACAAAAATCTTAAATATATACACATGCATGTGTATGTATTTATATATACATAATAAATATACACAGTACACACACACATCGTGTAAACAAAAACTTTTATTTTGGATGCGATTATTTGTTTGACCGCACTAATTGACCATATGCACCGAGCGCTCTTTAGAACTTCCGCATAAAAATAAGTCAGCTCGTAAACTTCCGGTAAAGCTGATTTAATGTTGTGGTTTATATAGGTAGAGACTCTTGAGACCCCTACAGAAACCTCTCCTGCCTCGTTCTTGTCAGAAATCGAAAAAAATAATAATTGCTACAGTAAATAATGATAGCATAACAATAATCATAGATGACCATTAACATACAGTTTCTTGTTATTTAACACAATTTTATATGCCGAGCCTGGTAATCCCAGGTGAGTACCTAGACACGTAACTGTACATTAAAATGCTGACAACTAAATACTATTGTAACCGTTTAGGCTAACATTAGGTAGCTAGAGATGCTATCTCCCAAATGACATCATAATGGTATTATTATTGATAATCAATAACTTACCTTCATAGTCATGAACACATTTTAAACACTTCTCAACTCTATGGCCATGCAGTAAAATTCACTTTAAAGATATACTTTTCATTCATAAAGATGAATTGAAAAAAATGTGCCAAAAATGTGTCTCCTAGCGAAAAACAAAGACTTAAGATGAAAATGTTATTAAATTATCATTATAACTAGTAGATGGCCGCAGAGGATCACTCATTAGCTCAGCTGCCATTTCAACTCCAAATTTGTGTACTTTTATTGTACTGAAGTATAAAGTATAGCAAGTGCAGAAATCACAAAGTCTCATGTCATTTAATAAATAAATAAATATGCCCCGACACCAACAGCGAATAAGGGAGAATTATTTAAATACGTAACTACAAATGAAATAAGTTCATTATTAATGGTATAACAATTAAATAATGTATTCAATACTTTTAAATATTTTTAGATTTAATTTAGTAACTGTAAAAGCACAGTCAATTTGTTACTGTTGTAGTGCTGTTGTAGTTTTGCTTCTGCTGAATCACTTAATGCACAGCTATATTTTGACATTGGCTTGTCTTCCATTATCAATGTCAATCATAGCAATGAGTCGCTGAACAATTTAGCAGATTTACCCACGTAATATTTAACACTCACGTTTGTTATTCCTGAAATGGTATACGTGGATGTTTGGTCCTCTTAAGATAAACAAAAATTCTCTTCAAATTGTGAATAATTTTGTACAGAAACTAAGCAAAGAGTGCGCCTCTTACAGCACAGTACAATTGACTGGAAATGACTGAGCTGGCTTATCTAAAACCAGGAAGTAATCGTGCATATGGTCAATTGTAAGACAGTTAGCAAGTCCGTTTGTTTCGCGAGTGAGTGACAGTAACAGGGCGATAGGATATTTTACTGCTGCTCCTGTGTGCGTATCTGGGCTGCTGTGGGATTGGCTGAGGGACATGGAGGGGCGGAGCATATTCATATCCTGGGCGTAACCGATGCGTGTTCAGCGGGACTCGCTCCTGTGTGCGTCTGAAGAGATACGACAGTATGAGAAATAGAATGGACCTTTTATTTATCAATTGTTTTGTTCGTTTCTCCTTGTTTTGTCTTTTACCTTATAGAAAGATAACTTATATAACTGAACGTGCACAGGTGTGTGTTTTTTTACCTGCGCTGCAGTAGCTGTTGCTGGATGAGGTATTGCTGCTGTAAGGCCTGAGGTAGGAAAGGGGGCGGGACTTCCTGGTACTGAGGAGGGGCGAGGGGAGGGGGCGGGAACTCCGCAGGCAGCGGTGTTGCCGTAGCAGCCAGGTGAAAATGCCGGCAGGAGGTAGCATGACTATGCTGGTGCCTGCTAAAGTGTGCTCCTGTACGGGACAAGCAATAACCCATCAGAGATCAGCGACAACGTGTGAAGATGATGAAGGCTATGGTCCAGAATGCTGTGCTCAATATGCAAAATAAACATTTATTTCTATGATAATAACTGGATGCCATTTACCTAACATGATGACATTGTAACATCCATTGTAGTACACGGCTTTTTAAAATGTAAAAAGGTTTCACATATTTAGCCTGATCCAGGAGACAAGCAGTTGTGTAAAATCATTTATAAATATTTTCGTAAGTAAATTAAATGTTTTTTCATATCTTTTTTAAATAGTATGCAGTACACAGCATAAAATGCACAGCATTCAGTTAATAGTACATTAATATTCCATTCTAAATACACATTAAAATATCACTTAAATTTATTTTTAAAAATGTACCATGGTAACAATTGTTTCTGCAAAAATACCACATTTACTGCCGTTATTGTTACTACAGAAAACTTGTTACTATGTTAGTCATCAATAAAACATGAAAATAATAATATAAATAAAAATAACCAATTAAAAGTAAATTTATTGTTACTATAGAAAAACGTATAATGTTAGACATCAGTAAAACATGAAAATAAATAGAATAAACTAAATTAAAATGAAAATAATGACAAATAAAAAAATACTATTGTTAAATAAAAACTTATAATTTGGTATTAGTCACTGACAAAATAAAACAGACAAAATACAGGTGCATCTCAATAAATTAGAATGTCGTGGAAAAGTTCATTTATTTCAGTAATTCAACTCAAATTGTGAAACTCGTGTATTAAATAAATTCAATGCACACAGACTGAAGTAGTTTAAGTCTTTGGTTCTTTTAATTGTGATGATTTAGGCTCACATTTAACAAAAACCCACCAATTCACTATCTCAACAAATTAGAATACTTCATAAGACCAATAAAAAAAACATTTTTAGTAAATTGTTGGCCTTCTGGAAAGTATGTTCTTTTACTGTATATGTACTCAATACTTGGTAGGGGCTCCTTTTGCTTTAATTACTGCCTCAATTCGGCGTGGCATGGAGGTGATCAGTTTGTGGCACTGCTGAGGTGGTATGGAAGCCCAGGTTTCTTTGACAGTGGCCTTCAGCTCATCTGCATTTTTTGATCTCTTGTTTCTCATTTTCCTATTGACAATACCCCAGCTCTGGTGAGTTTGCTGGCCAGTCAAGCACAGTAACACCATGGTCATTTAACCAACTTTTGGTGCTTTTGGCAGTGTGGGCAGGTGCCAAATCCTGCTGGAAAATGAAATCAGCATCTTTAAAAAGCTGGTCAGCAGAAGGAAGCATGAAGTGCTCCAAAATTTCTTGGTAAACGGGTGCAGTGACGTTGGTTTTCAAAACACAATGGACCAACACCAGCAGATGACATTGCACCCCAAATCATCACAGACTGTGGAAACTTAACACTGGACTTCATGCAACTTGGGCTATGAGCTTCTCCACCCTTCCTCCAGACTCTAGGACCTTGATTTCCAAATGAAATACAAAACTTGCTCTCATCTGAAAAGAGGACTTTGGACCACTGGGCAACAGTCCAGTTCTTCTTCTCCTTAGCCCAGGTAAGACGCCTCTGACGTTGTCTGTGGTTCAGGAGTGGCTTAACAAGAGGAATACGACAACTGTAGCCACATTCCTTGACACGTCTGTGTGTGGTAGCTCTTGATGCCTTGACCCCAGCCTCAGTCCATTCCTTGTGAAGTTCACCCAAATTCTTGAATCGATTTTGCTTGACAATCCTCATAAGGCTGCGGTTCTCTCGGTTGGTTGTGCATCTTTTTCTTCCACACTTTTTCCTTCCACTCAACTTTCTGTTAACATGCTTGGATACAGCACTCTGTGAACAGCCAGCTTCTTTGGCAATGAATGTTTGTGGCTTACCCTCCTTGTGAAGGGTGTCAATGATTGTCTTCTGGACAACTGTCAGATCAGCAGTCTTCCTCATGATTGTGTAGCCTAGTGAACCAAACTGAGAGACCATTTTGAAGGCTCAGGAAACCTTTGCAGGTGTTTTGAGTTGATTAGCTGATTGGCATGTCACCATATTCTAATTTGTTGAGATAGTGAATTGGTGGGTTTTTGTTAAATGTGAGCCTAAATCATCACAATTAAAAGAACCAAAGACGTAAACTACTTCAGTCTGTGTGCATTGAATTTATTTAATACACGAGTTTCACAATTTGAGTTGAATTACTGAAAATAAATGAACTTTTCCACGACATTCTAATTTATTGAGATGCACCTGTAAACAAAAACTAAATAAAATAACTAAATAAATACAAATTCTAAAAGCTAATTTTAAAATTCTAAATTTACTATTTTTAAATTCAAAGTAATTTTTTACTAATGTAATATAGTAGAAATAATATCTGGAGTAATGGCAATTTAATAGAAACGGTGTTTACCATAGTAAATGTTTGTAAGTGTTAGTGATGTGGTGTATTATCTTATTAGCGGGACATGAAGCAGAACCAGAGGCCGTTCTGATTGAGGTCCTGCATTTGAGAATATTACCTGTTGTTTATTTAACTGAAGCCAGCTGACGATTCTTACCCTGTGACACCTGCTGGATCTAACGGCCTGTGTTACGGCAGGTAGGACTCGTTCTTTATCTGGATTACCACAGATCTAACTGATCCCATTCCCTCAGGATTAGTTGTGTGTTTTTCAGGCGAAATATACTAGACCTAATGGTGTCAGGCTGGAGAGCTTGTTTAAGATGGAATATATCCATCTTATTTTTAATATAAATTTGGAAGCCTATTTCCGCCATGTATGCAAAGAAAAAATAATTATGAGATTAAGGCCTGGTTTCACAAACAGGGTTTAGTTTAAACCAGGACTAGGCCTTAGTTAAATTAAAATATTTAAGCAACTTTTACAAAAATACCTTAGAAGAAAACATTAAGGTGTGCATCTTGACACAGAACAATGACACTGACATATTTTAAGATATGTCAGAGCAGGATATTTTCAGTTGAGACAGCTCAAACATGCAGTTTAGACTGGGACTAGTTTAAGCCTTTTCTGTGAAACCGGGGGTAAAAGTCAAAATTATGACAGAAATCCTAACTATGAGATAAAAATTGAAATTACGACAAATCAAAATTATGAAAGTCAATTTTCAGACAAAAAAACATGATAAAAAAAGGTCAAAGTTATGACCTAGCAAGTCATAATTATAAATTAAAGTTATGACCTAAAAAGTCATAATTATAAAATCAAAATTATGACAAAAAGACGACATGACGAGTTTAAAGGTCAAAATTGATTTTAAGACCAAGTTATGACTTAAGTCATGATTATGAGAAAAAACGATTTACCGTTTACTGCACTGTTATTTTTCTAGTTATTTGCCTACAGCATCTAATGAAGCAGAAGGCTCACACATTCACAGTAAAACACTTGGTTCCAAAATAATGTGGTTTGGCCCTAATGACAGGTGTTTATGAGAGTGGACCCGGCTGATTCAGCAGTCACACGGATTCAGTGACGGACATAACAGACAGATGGAGGGGTGGGGGTTTCAGGGACACACAGAGGGGGAGGGACTGATGGGATTGAGGAGGGGGAGGGGAAGGAGAGAGAACTGGAGGGGGAGGAAGAGAGAGACTGTCTGACAGCTGCTCCTCAAACTTCTATTTCAGCCGTTCAGCTGTCCAGCTCTCTCTCTCTCTCTCTCACACACACACACACACACAGGGTTTCCATGTTTTATGGGTCTTTCCATATACATGATGATTTTTATAATGTACATACTGTATATTCTACCTCCCAACCCTAAAATGACCCCTAAACACAACTCACAGAAAAGTCTCTGCATATGTAGCATGATTTCCGTTTTCCTCATGGGGACAAAACAAAAATGTCCCCACAAGATCAAATTTTTTTGGTATTCCTATCCCTTTGGGGACATTATGTCCCCACAACATAGGGCATACCTGAACCACACACACTTAAAATAACACAGAAAGTTTAAAGGTTTGCTACTTTCTAACATAATCCTGCTTTGGTGATGCCATAATACCTTTATAGAATTTTATTATCAAACATATTTTTGGAACACTTTGTGGTTTGTGTAATTTTGTAGTCAGATGCTTTTAAAACTGTAAAATTGCAATATGTACAGAAAAAGAGATGAAACTAGCATGGCTATATATGTACACAACTGTCTAAAAGTTTAAAGTCTGTAAGATCTTTTATGTTTCTCCAGCGAGTCTCTTTTGCTCACCAACACTGCATTTATTTGATCAAAATACAGTAAAATCAGAAATAATATTACTCTTTAAAATAGCTCTTTTCTACTTGAATATCTTAAAATGTAATTCATTTCTGTGATCAAATCTGTATTTTCAGCATCATTACTCCAGTCTTCAGTGTCACATGATCCTTCAGAAATCATTCTAATATTCTGATTTGCTGCTCAAGAAACATTTCTTATTAAGCAGCTGTTTTCAACATCGATAATATTTGCGTTAAAACTGTGATATTTTTTTTCAGGATTCTTTGATGAACAGAAAAGAATGGCATTTATTTGAAACAGAAATCCTTTATAAGATTATAAATGTCTTTACTATCACTACGGATCAATTCAGTGCATCCTTGCTTAAAAAAAAGGTTTTCTTTAAAAAAAAAAAAATATTATTCACCCCATACTTTTGAACAGCAAATACACAGCTGGGCTAGTGTTTTATTTCTTTCTTCTCACATAATAAAATATTCCAAATCACTATTTCAAATGCATTCATCTACCTATACATGTTTGACAAGTAGCAAAATAAGCATTCTTAGGGTGGTATTTGTGATGATGACTATATGGCTACATGTTAATCCTAATCCTAATAAGTCTATTAAAGATGTTAAAACTGAAGCGTGTCATTTATGTTAAAATTATTTCTTGTAGCCCAGCTTAATATGCAGAAAATGACTAACTCAATCATTCCTTCTTATGTAGAGAAGTTTGTTCCAGCCACAATAATGCATGTAAAGTATAAACAATGTCTGGTCATTCAGATCTGTGTTTGAGTAATGCAGAATGAAGAGTGTAACACTATTGGTAAAGTTGTGATGGCAAAAAAGCATGAATCTGACCTCTGCCTTAAAAGAATAGTTCACACAAATTAATATTATGCCATGTTGTTCTAAACCTGTATGACTGTTTCTTTACTACAAACACAAAATATATTTTGAAGAACGTTGAATCCAAACTTGGAAAAACATTGGACACCTTTGACTTCCATTGTATAGACAAAAGAACAAGACATTTTTCAAAATACCACCTTTGGTGTTCTACAATAATTGATAGAATTTCCATTTCAACTTTACTACATTCTGAAGTCTTGATTTTTCAGCATCGCTCATTTCCAGCAGTATTTTGTATGAAACTTTGTTTTGAATTGCATTTTTTTTTCTGAGGTGAATGAGGACAAAATTGTGTTGTAAAAGGTCACGAGAAAATTTCAAAATGCTCAGAAGTCTCTGGCTTCAGGGGAAAAGGAAACAATCGCACTTGGAGGACAAGATGGAATTTTCCGAGTGCAAAAGTGCAGAAACTGTTGATATGGAATCGTTATGGTCTCATTTCACGGTGCCTTTGGAGAACAGAACAGAGGAGAAACCGGCGATTTTCTCAGCGGGAAATATTCCCCATGGCTCTAGAAATTCAAGCAAAACTCTTAGATCAGCAGAAACATATGGAGCGTGCAGTTCACGAGCTCTGAATTCTAATGCTCCTGTTCCTCTGCTTCCCTCACAAACCCAGGCAAAAATATTGATCAGTGAATAGTGCGATGCACTCACCGTCCAGTATATTGCACATTGTGAGTCTCTAGTAAACCATGAACATTTATGAACTGGAAACTGTCTGACCTCCATCATTAGAAATAAAGGTCATCACCTGAAGGTCAAGTAGCAGAGCTTAATGAATGAGATCTGTTGAGATTAAACCTCATTCAGATGCATTTTATCCCGCCCTTATGGCCTGACCCTTAACCTCTAAGACTTTCTATCCCATGATCCTTTTAACTAATCTACATTTATTCAGACAAGTTTTCCCTGCAGTTTCTGTAAGCATAAGCTTTTTGCATAATTAATACCATGTATATGAACAGATCGATTCTCTGTGTGATGAGAGATTCTATACAAGTTTATGACTGGTCAGTGGTCATCCGTTTAAACCATCAAAAAAATGTGTGTATGAATAAACATCATTAGACTGAGCTAATCATATTAAATCTGAGGTACCTTAAAATTATCAATTGGCTTTCATGTTGATTGTAATTTCATAATCTGATGTACTCGACCGTTCAAAAGCTTTGGGTTGGTAAGTTTTTTTTAATGTTTTTCAAAGTCTCTTCTGCTCACCAAGGCCACATTTATCTTGGGCAAAAAAAAGAACAAAAAATTACAGTTTCAAATAACTGTTTCTTATTTTAATACATTTTAAAATGCAAGTTATTCCTGTGATGCAAATCTGAATTTTCTGCATCATTACTCCAGTCTTCAGTGTCACATGATCCTTCAGAAATCATTCTAATATGCTGATTTGCTGCTCAAGAAACATTTATTATTATTATCTGTTGAAAACAGTTGTGCTGCTTCATTTTTTTTTTGTAAACAAAATTCTTTGGATAAGAAGTTTTAAAGGAAGAGCATTTATTTGAAATGAAAATCTTCTGTAACAAAAAATGTCTTCAACAATTTCACTTTTGACCAATTTAATGCATCCTTGCTGAATAAAAGTATTAATTTCTTTAAAACAATATCTTACTTACCCATAACTTTTGAACGGTAATGTATTTCCAAATGCAACAAGACATTTAATACAAAAAAATTGTCAAAAAAAATTTACCAAAATGATTGGGGAGAAGATGGATTCTGAAGTCCAACAAAATTATGCACATTAAGCATGTAAATTCAATAAGACTTCATGTTGACTTTCCGTATCGATTTTTACTCTAAACCCGTTTCTCCAGAAGAAACAATGAGAACGAAGGAGAGATACACTAAGGCAGGAGGTCAGATAGTGAGATGCAGATGGGATGTGTGAGACTTGAAGTGACTACTTTGCCTCCATATTTGTGAGTGCACATTCCCATGATTCACTCTGGCAAGTGGGAGGAGCAGAGATGACTCGAGGGAGGGGCCAAAGAGGCCATAGAGTGGAGTGGGAGGGGTTTGAGGGAACGACACATGGAAATCAGCAGAGAGCACACTGAGGGTTACGGGAAAATCTACAGTCTTTATTGGAAAATATTAGTATGAGTGGAATTGTGTGATCATAATAATAATAATAATTCCATGCAAATAAAGAGCGACGGCAAGGCCCAACCATGCTCCATAAAGTTAACATAACAGAAGCAGCATCCAATGGGTAGATGTGTATGCTACAACACGTCAGTACAGCAGGACATGTCTACACAAAGATACATTGGAGTTTGCCATTCAATGTTTCAAAACAAAGAAACAATCAAAATCAAGAGGAAAATAATAAACATGGTCATGCATTACAGCCTAGTACAGGAACAGAAGGCAGAGAACCACAACCAAAGAAATAGAGACATTTCGATACTAGGAGGACTTCTACAGTGCAGTTCTAGTGATCCCTGTAAAGTGGATGACATTCGCGCTCGCACATCGCTAGGAGCGCCACCCGGTAGAGCTAGGCTAATGCTGGCTTTGCAGCATGGGTAAATCAAATGAATGAGGGTCGGTTTGAGTGGCGGTCGGGTGCAGTGTGCCAGTCAAGAGCCATAAACTACCGCTTTGATACTTGTTTCTGTTTCTTCAGAGTAATTTTACTACTTCCAAACTGAAGATGGCGGTTTTTCTTAAATAAAATACAATATTTAGGTCATCTTTATAGGAATAGTCCACCCAAAAATGAAAATTCGCTGACAAGTTACTCATCTTCAGGCCATGCAAAATGTAGGAGTTTGTTTCTTCATCAAATTTGGAGAAATGTAGCATTCTATCACTTGCTCACCAATGGATCCACTGCAGTGAATGGGTGCCGTCAGAATGAGTCAAAACGGTTAATAATAAATAAAAATAATAAAATCACAATAATCCACACCACTCCAGTCCGTCAATTAACATCTTGTGAAGCCAAAACTCCATATTTGTAAAAAACATTCCATCAAGACATTTTTGCTTTAAAACACTGCTTTTGGCCATAATCCATATTAATGCTTCCTCCAGTGAAAAAGTCCATCTCTTGTTCTCTTCTCACATCAAAATGCACTCACATATTTTAGAACTGTTTTGGCTTGTAAACGGAGCTTAATCTGTGCATATTTCTCTCCAGATTCAGACTAGACAACTTCACTGGAGAAAATAATATTATGGATAGAAGACTTGTTTAAAGATAAAATGCTTTAATAATGGATTTGTTTCTTACAAACAAAGATTTAGGCTTCACAAGAGGTTAATCAACAGACTGGAGTGGTGTGGATTAATTATTGTGATGTTTTTATCAGCTGTTTAGACTCATTCTGACGGCACCCATTCACTGCTGAGCAAGTCATGTAATGCTACATTTCTCCAAATCTGATGAAGCAGCAAACTCATCAATGGGATGTCCTGAGGGTGAGTACATTTCCAACAAATTTTCATTTTTGGGTGAACTATTTCCTTTAACATTGTCATATCAAATAGCACAATATTTCACACGTGAGCAGTATGCTCTTCTAAAATGTGCTTTATGTCAACCATAACAGTCTTGAAATCCATATGTTACTCTTTGAGGATTAATAAAGCTCAGTATATACTACCTTTGAAGATAATACCACAATGGGTGTACAAAAAACACATTATATACTTGACTTTATATATGAAGTTACTCACTCATGTCATTCTATACCCATATGTTGTCAAAACAAGCCTTTTCATATCTTTGCTACAGCTGTTTTCCTTAAACAGCCATCTTATAGTGACCAAACACTCCAAAAGCTTGTGTGAAGAACTTACATTCAGCTTAATACAAGACCACTTGCATTTTTGGCCTTCAAAACCACTGAACTCTGTGGAGAAGATAATTAGTGAATAATAACTTAAATTTCACTTGTAAGACGTCAGAAGACTTGAAATATAGAGTACGAGCCATTTAAACCAGGGTTATTAACGTTCACTAAAACTATTAAAACCATTTTTGTTAGTTAAGAAAGCTAAATCATATAGAATAATAATTTGAGATGAATAACTTCAATTTATTTCAGTTAGTTGGCAAGAAATTAAATTTGTTTAGTTTAAGCTGAAGCACTAAAATTACTAACTGGAAGCAAATAAAAACTCAAATTAAATCCAAATAGCAATATTAAAAAAAAGTAGATTATCTTACTATTTTATTAAAAAAATCTTTTTTGGAAAGTAGTTAAATGATACTAAAATAACAGTAGTTAAAACTGGTGTTTCTTCTGTTCTAGAGCCCTGTCAATCTCCTCAAAAAATATATTTTTTTAACCAAAACAAATAACAGCATATGGGTGTTGAACTACATAAAGAGGAGTAAATACTGACAGAATTTTTTTTCTGCAAACTATTCCTTTAAGGAAGCCGGTATAGATTTAATTTGATTAAATCCTTAATGGGTCACCCTAGGGAGGCAAAACCCACAGAGCGAAGGGTCACCGGCTGAGATATTATCGATCCCAACTGTACATACATAATTAGAAAAGAAAAATGGACGTCAAGCTTCTTTAGTAAGTTTCTGAGTCCAAATCTGAGTGGCAAATCCCACCGGCACAGCGCACCTTCCCGGAAGACAAGACAGAGACAGTGTTTAGGGGTCGATCAAGCCCGGCTATGATCGAGTGAGAGGCCAATGCATCCACTTGACAGAAATTTACAGCAAAAATGTTGGTCTATCCACACTGAGAATGGGACAAATCACAATGACAGTCGTAAAAAAAGCTAAACGCTACAATGAGTTGTTATTTTCGTCAAAGCAACAATGACCATTTAAAAATAAGAAGACAAGAGTTTTCTTCTAGAGAAGAGAGAGTGTTATTCTGCAGTCGGTTACACAGGAGGATATACTGGATGAGTGAGAGTTTGTTTGTAATGTCGTCTTCAGATGGAAAGAGAGGGAATGAGAAGAGGGAGTCACAACACAGCTAGATGCAGGGCAGGCAGAGGCTATAGCACAGCAGCGGCGGGTGATCGTTAGATACACAATGGAAGGGAACAGAGCTCTGAAAAAATGCAGTATGTAGAATCAGCCCCCAGACTATGGAACAAGGAAAAAAAATAGAAACAAATACAAGCACAATCAATGAAACCATCGGTGCTAGAGCATGGCTACAAAATGCACCTCAAATTATTACTATTGTTATTGCACAATTGCACACATACATCAATGCATTTGGTTTTCTGCTGGTGACAGTAAAAATCATACACTAATATATTATTTAATAGCATAGATTTTAAATACTCATGCTGGTGTAGTAGAGCTACAAAATGCACCTCATATTACTATTATTATTTATTGCACAAATGCACACATATATTAATGCATTTGTTTTTTCTGCTGGTGACAGTAAAATGCATATACTACAATTATTTATTTGCACACATTTTATATACAGATGCTGGTGCAACATGGCTACAAAAATGTATCTCATTGCATCTAATGAATCTATTATTTTACAATTTTACATGTATGGATGCATCTTATCTTCTGTTGGTGTCAACAAAATGCATAACAAACCACTATAATTATTTAATTGCACATTTTATATACGAATGCATCTGGTGAAACATGGCTATAAAATGCATAACATGGTACGATTATGAATACCGGTGCAGAACGGCTAAAAATGGTGCATTTCTGCTATTGTTATTATTGACGTGCACAGATACTGTACATGGATGCACCTTTTTTCTGTCCAGACATGGTTTAAGATCCATGTGTTTTTCTCTCCAGCAGAATTAAACACTTCATGCTGCGATCGATGATTAGACATTAAAACGATCCAATTTTTCCATGCATTCGTGTTGTAAAAGCTGAAATCGCGAGCAGGTTCAGCTGAGGATATTTCGAGGCACTGCAGATGCCCATCAACACACTGACTGCTGAAGCCATGTTTAATTATTCATCAACAAAACCGCACACGGCGGAACGGATGTGAGGGAATTTAACGGATCGTAACGCGTTATCTACACTGCAACCCGCCGCAAATGTGCAACTTTGTTGCTTTATAATGAAGGTTCGCGTTCGTCGCACCGCGCTGAGAGCGTTTTAGTCAGCAGCCTTTGATCACATCTGCGCGTGAAAACAGACGCGAGCGCGTGCGACAGTAAATAAGGCGGTATTACCTCTACTTCTGACCGAACCGAAGACGGGAAGAACCAGATATCCGACGTGCACTAACACCATCCTGGCTCCTTTGTTGCTGTGCTGCCCATGGACACCTTCGCCTTCCAATACGAGACCATTCAAAATGCAGCCCAGACGCCAGCTGCACGCACACAAAGAGAACGGCAGCCAATCAGCGAGCCCTGCGCCGCTTCCTGTGGCTCGGGCCTCAGCCAATCAGAGCGCTCGGCACGGCGGCGAGTCTTTTGTGAATTAGCTGTAGGGGGGTTTGACGGAAACGCGCAGCTACCAAAACGCGTCAAGATTTGTAAACTATGACGTCAGCGTGCAAATACATTTAAACATATATAAATAAAAAAACAACTGCATTGCGAAGTTAGTCAAGGTTATGTAATCAGTCTATTTTCTGTTCAACGAAAGTTCTGTGTCCTATTCACAGCTCCTGTGACATGTTGATCCGTGCCATAAATAAATACATAAAAAAGGCTTTAATTAGGGATTTGAATAAACACACTAACCCTAAATATTATCCATAGTACATGCTTTTTACCTTTTTTAGACAATAAAAAGGCTGAAAATCTGACTGAATGAATTACAATGAAGGATTCTAGAGACTTTTGGCAAAATAATTAATATTTTTTTAACTCATACACTCTTAAAAATGAAGGTTCCAAAAGGGTTTTTCGCAGTGATGTCACAGAAGAACCTTTCATGTTCTTAAAAAGACAATTTTACTAGTGTGAAGAACATTTTAATAATCTAAAGAACCCTTTTCCACTACATTAAAGAACCTTTTGTGGAATGGAAAGATTTCATAGATGTTAAAGTTTCTTCATGGAACCATAAATACCATAAAGAAGCTTTATTTTTAAGACTGTATCATGAAGTGTGAGGTAACTGTTGTCAACACATATGACAGTTTCAGATTTGATGTTTGTAGCATATGTTTAGGCCACCAGAAACATGATCAACCTGTTGTTTTGTTTAAAAAAATTTTTTTTGATAGAAAGCACGAGCAAATCACAGACAGACAGACAGGGCCTGTTGGCCATAAAGGGGGCTGGTTGCTTTGAAAGACTATACACTCCATATGTCAGTCCTTACCCGTCCTGAACCCCTTCCCCCAAACACACACACACACACACACACACACACACACACACACACACACACACACACACACACACACACACACACACACACACACACACACACACACACACACACACACACACACACACACACACACACACACACACACACACACACACACACAGTGATTATCTCTGCTCCTTCTGTTCATACTTCTCACCACGACCCCTGTGAAGACCCTCAGCCTCTCTCTCTCTGCTCCTCCAGTTATAAAGTAACACATCTCATTCAACATCAATTACGCTGCTTGTTATGAAGAAACCTTTCTCTTACAGTCACTGTACTTAAAAGTATGTTACTTGACTTCTGCCCAGTATAAACAGAATCAAAAACAGTGCAGTCTATTGTTTAATTAAAAGAACTTAACATAACATTGAACCATGTGCAAATCCATGACCTTATTAATTCAAACTGCAGTTTAATGTGATCATACTCACAGCTTGTAAAAGTGAACAAACCAAATGAATAGCAGCTTTTAAAGAGATATTATAACTCTCGGTGTCCTGTTTATGTGAGTGAAGTGAATTCATCTCTCTAGTGTTACATACATTATAAACAAGAACAAACATTTAAAAACTAAAAGTCAATGAAAATAGCAACATTCCATCAAAAGCATTCAGAAGCTTTATGGTGTCATTAACAAAATGAAGCACAATTGTTCAAATAGAATTAACCAAATAAAGTTTAAAATAGTTTAACATGATGTCACACAGTAGGAAATGCCATTTACCCACAAACAAAGGTATGTATATACACTACCATTCCATATCAAACCAAACATTTTGGGGTAAGATTTTTTTTATAAGAGAATTAATACTTTTATTCAGCATGGTTGCATTAAATTGATCAAAAGTGACTGAAAAGACATTTATGTTACAAATGATTTCTGTTTCAAATAAATGCTGTTCTTTTGAACTTTTGATTTATAAAAGAATCCTTAACTATGTTTCAGTTTCCACAAACATCTTTGTTTTCAACTGATAATCAGAATGATTCTTGAGCAGCAAATCAACATATTAGAATGATTTCTGAAGATCATGTGACACTGAAGACTGGAGTAATGATGCTGAAAATTCAGCTGCGCATCACAGAAATAAATTACATTTGAAAATAAATTCAAATAGAAAACAGCTATTTTAAATTGTAATAATATTTCACAATTTTTACTGTATTTCTGTTCAAATAAATGCAGCCTTGGTGAGCAGGAGACTTTTTTTTTTCAAAAACATAAACAATATGTTTAGGTTTTTGGCCTAAAATGTTATACAAACTGAATTAAGTCTCTTATAATATCTTGGCTAAAAATAGCAGGGCTGAATTCATCCCATAAAACTTTTTCTGAAGTAAAGCCAGCAGACTGAGCTCACATTAACATACAGCTGCGGGTGTCTGGATGAGAGAAACTCCTATTTCTTTGTCATTAGGGATGAACAGAGCCTCTTGTGGCAGCTGCCTAGCTGTGACCCCCAGGGGTCAGAGGTCACCGGCTGCTTTCCCACACTGGAGTCTGTCTTATACAAGTTTTGGCTGTTCTCTGTTACACTCAGTCATTCACAAGTTTAACACAAGTTTGTTAACTCATTTTAATAATAATAATTAAAAAAACACAAGAAATCACAATTGTACTCTTTAAATATCTCTATTTATTTATCTTAAAATAGTTTTATTTATTCTACATAAATGTTTAAAGGAAGAAAGACTTGCGGAAGCAAAAAATATTAACACTCTTTTGCTGTTAATTTAAAATACTGTCAAAATGAAATGAACAAAAATAGAGTAACATGATTCAATTAAAGGGAAAGTGTTTTTCAAATGCAGTGTAAACCTAATAAAAACCCAAACCCCTCACGTCACGTGACTTCTATTATATTCAGTCGCATAGGTCTGGCCCTCTGTTCTCTGGATGTTGGATTATTGCTGTTTTAGGATTCTTAAATCTGTCTCAAATTACAAAACATTCCAGCAGGAAACACAAGACACATGATTGGAGACAAAACACAGGCGAGGAGGAGGATGTCTTCATCGTAATGGAGGCTTGAGACCTTCAGTTGCACCAGCACAATGCTGTGAAATCTCAAACATAGCATTTAGAAATGCTAAGAAATAAAGAGCCGGATTTGACAACAGCAGGAATAGTTCAAATGTCATCTTTTACTCACTTCTGTGTGGTTCCAAACCCGTACAACTTCATTCATGGAAAAACTTCATTCATTCTCTTCCTTACAATGAAAGTTAATGGGAACTAATGCTGCTGAGCTCCAAAAATGTCAGTTTTCTAAAGCATTTCATTACACAATAATATAATTAAATACACTTTGGGGATTTAAGATTAATATGTTTGAAATATGTCTCTCCTGCTCATCAAGGCTGCATTTATTTGATCAAAAATACAGCAAAATCAGAAATATTGTGAAATATTATTACTATTTAAAGTTTTCTTTTTGAATATATTATAAAATGTAATTTATTCCTGTGATGCAAAGCTGAATTTTCAGCATCATTACTCCAGTCTTCAGTGTCAATATGCTGGTTTGCTGCTCAAGAAACATTTTTGATTATTATCAATGTTGAAAATAGTTGTGCAGCTTCATATTTTTTCCAGGATTCTTTGTTGAATAGAAAGTTCAAAAGAACATTTATTTGAAATAGAAATCTTTTGTAACATTATAAATCTCTTTACTGTCACTTTCAATCAATTTAATGCAGCCTTGCTGAATAAAAGAATCAATTCCCTTAAAAAAAAAAAAAAAGTATTACTGACCCCTTTTTAACAGTACTGTATATAGGCCTATATGTATGAATATGCATAAGTGAAAATGAGATTTGATAGCTCCGGTTAAGAATATTTTCATCAAATAATGCCTTAAATTTGGCACTGTTCCTCACAAAGCTACTGTTTGCCTTCAGAAGATTCGGAACAAAATGCACAAGTTGCATGAACTAGTTTAGTAGTGTTTTAATGTCACTTTTGGAGATTTACAGCACCTGTCCCCATTGATTTAGTAAACTCTACTAAACATCTTTTGTGTTCCACAGCAGAAAGTCAGTCGTACAGGTTTAGAACAGCACGAGAGCGATTAATGATGATTATTCTAGTTTCTATGTGAACTATCCCTTTAAAGCATCCGCTCCGAATGCATCTCTTTCATCCCGGAGAGAGCAGGACTGTCTCTGTGCTCTTTGCTAACACAGGAAAAGCAGATATGACACATTCCGGGACTGCTAGTGTCCACAGTCACTAGTGACAGATGTGCCCACTTTTAACTCAACACAAAAGCAGCCTGAACATGAGACAGCAGCTGGGATCCAGCAACTGCCTTCGCTATTGAGGGCAGAGAAGACAAAGTCTGAGAATTGCTTGTGTTTGACAGAGGGACGCATCTTAAAGGAAGTTCAAACAAATATTAAAAAAATCTCAGATGACATGAAAGCTAGTAAAAGAAGAGAATTTTGAATTTTTGAATGAACCATCCCTTTAAATCTCTCAGCTATTATCCGTTTTCCTGCTTTGGAACTTCATTTCCCTTTTTCAATAAGCTGTTATTCACCTCCTGTGATTGACAGAGGTAAAGGTCCAATCAGACTCTCAGAAGGGCGGGTCACAGTTTAAGGCGGGGCTTAGTGAGCCAAAATGGCCACCGGCACAGCTTCAGAAACATCCTGCAGGGTTCGAGGGCGATACACAAGCTGAATAATTCACATTCAGGTAGTGAGTGCTCCTCACACACAGTGGTCTGACAAGTGACAATCGTGAGGAAGAAAAACAAAAGGAAACCTTTCTCTACATCTGATGGTATACAGACTGAATATATTGCCAAGACTCAAACTTAAAGGGACGGTGTACCCAGAAATGAACATTTTGTCATTATTTAGTCCCCTTAATGTAATTACTTTTCTTCTGAGAAACACCAAAGGAGATGTTTTGAAGAATGTTCATGTTGCTCTTTTCCATATTATGAAAGCATAGTGACTTTCAGTCTCCATAAATGACAATAAAGCACCATAAAACTAGTCCGTAAGACTTTTATGCAGCTTACATTTAATGGAAAGAAAATCAGCATGAATATTCTTTAATTCATCTTCTGTTTTCTAAAGCAGAAAGTAAGTCGAAAAAGGGTTTAAAAAGACATGAGGGTGAACAAATGATGAGAGTTTTCATTTATTGGGTGAACCATCCCTTTAATACGCACAGTTTTCAAAATGCATATTCATATTGCTCTTCGAACAAATGATTCATATATGTAACATCAAGTAAAACACAGCAAATATAAATAAATAGCTTCAGTGGTGTCTGGGATAGCATGATGCAACCATAGAAACATGTATATAAAACAAAAGTTGTGGTTAAACTGCTTAAAGTCTATATGCAAATTAGACCCCATTTAGAACAAAAATCACTGTTTTTTTCTCATCACACATGGATTGTATTCACAACAAGATACACTACAGTTCAAAAGTTTGAAATTATTCATTTTTGAAAAGAAGTCTCTTCTGCCCACCAAGGCTGTATTTATTTGATTAAAATACAGCAAAACTCTAATATTGAGAAAATATTATCATTTCAAACAGCTGTTTTCTACTTGAACATATTTTAAAATACAATTTATTTCTGTGATCAAAGCTGAATTTTCAGCATAATTTCTCCAGTCTTCAGTGTCACATGATCTTCAGAAATCATTCTAATATGCTGATTTGCTGCTCAAGAAACATTTTTCACCATCAGTGTTGAAAACAGTTGTGCTGCTTATTTTCATCTTTAAATGTCTTTACGGTCACCTGTAATCAAGTTAATGCTGAATAAAAGTATTAATTTCTTCCTTAAACAAATCCTTACCCCAAACTTTTGAATGGTAGTGTATCACTGTTGCTACAAATTTTTACACAGCAAAAATGTTTTTCAACATTAATAATAATAAGAATATTTCTTGAGCAGCAAATCAGCATATTAGAATGATTTCTGAAGGATCATGGGACGCTGAAGCCTGGAGTAGTGATGTTGAAAATTCATCTTTGATCACAGAAATAAATTACATTTTACAACATATTTACATAGAAGACACTTATTTTAAATTGTAATAATATTTCACAAATATTACAGTTTTCTTCTATATTTTTATCAAATAAAAGCAGCCTTGAGAGCATAACAGACTTTTCAAAAACATGAAAAAATCGTAATTCCAAACTTTTGACTGCTAGTGTATTTGAATAAGTTCCATTGGCATAATAAAAGCAAGGGCCCGTTTCATGACAATGCAAGATGTATGTAATGAACATGCTCTGAAATCTCTAATGCTCAGGATGCACACACACACACTCGCACGCACGCACATGTATTGTGAAAGCAGTATTGGGTGAGGAACACACAATCCAAGGCTTCTCCCCACACAGCAGAGCAGCATCAAATGATTGACAGTGAACACACACACACACAGAGCAGTGGGGCGTTCGCTCCAGCTCCGCTGAGAGTAAGACCAGCAGGTTTGTGTTTAGGTCTCAGCTAACAGCTCTTCAGCAGCTTAACAGGAAGTTACATCACAAAAACAGGGGCTTGGGCGGTTCAGCAAGCGACTCCTGAGGCCGACAGCAGGATCATGTAAGTGTGGCTGTTTTTTCAGGGGGGCGAAGTGACTCAAAAGAAGAGAAGACGTTGAAATCTGAGGATGTGACAAAGTAAAACATCCCTGATTTGCCATTATGAAATGACTGAGGTTTGATGAGCGATTAAACTTTTTCGGCTGAATCTCACAAAAATGCCCCAAAATCAATGGAAAAAATAAACAAACAAGAAATTATATTTTGAATAAAGAAATAAACAGCATATTTTCTAAATTTGACATTTTCATAAACACTCTAACGTAGAGCATCCATGATTTACTGTATTACAGAAAAAAAACATTAAGGATAAAATTTTAATAATATAATAAAAATTAAATATTTTTTTAATTAAATCAGTACAACATTTTAAATATTTCAAATTATAGTCTTTTTAAAAATGACAAAAACAAATGTCATAATTCAAAAATCTTAATAGTACTAAAAACAGACTTGTGAAATATGACCAGTTTTTGTGAGATTCACCTATTTACATTCAGTATTATTTTTCTGTAAGGAGGCCCCGTATTTTGTTTTTAAGATTTTTAAGAAGTGAGTATTTCAGACCAGTAGATTTGATACCTGACTTGGGAGAACTTGGTACAGTATTTGCTCATTAACCATTACCACCCTATAAAATCTGCTGTCATTTACTCACATTGCGTCTCACAGTAGCAAATAATTCTTCAGGCATATCAAAGTGTATCAGAAGAAAACATTGAGCAGGTTGAAGTGTTTTTCATTTAATGAAAGCATCATTCTGTGTTCTTAGATTCAACAGTCATGATGGTTTGAGTCACTCGGCCCACCGGTCACATGTATATGAGTGTGTATCTAAGCATGTACGTGTGAGTGTGTTTGATCACAGCAGGTATCTGTGCCGGTCTTCATCCAGTGTCAGATCCACCACCTCAGGAGGAGGAACCCAGCCGGACTGCGCCGAGACGGACGTCCACTGAGCCGGAGCTCTCTGCTTCCAGGAAGAAAGTGACTGGATCACTCCACCGCGAGGAAACCTCGAGACCACACTGAAAATAACATTACAACAGTCACAAAGAGACATCGAAAAATTAAATCAACAGGGTTTCTGCTGGTCTAAATCCACCCTTACACATATGAAGGCCTTAAGAAGTCTTAAATATGAGCTCAAAGTTGTAAATTCTTGGCAACAAATGTTGCATTTAGTGCAAAAAATTTATATCTTACTTGGTATTTATGCCTTATTTTGCAGTTCAAAGATGTAAACATTCTCAAATCAAGAAAGATTTACTTGAGTAACAAAATGAAGATATGAAGTCTTGTTTTCTGAGAAATTGAACATAAAGTGACTTTATTATCGCTTTCCCTTTGAATTAAGTTGATTTTTGTGAGCCCATGGGCAGATATTGTTTTCTTGCTCTATTTTTCTCAATGGCAAATATTTGCTCTTGATTCAAGCATAAACTCAATTTTGTTTAATTTCTCAGAAAACAAGATTTCTTGTGTTATTTAATATCTCAAGTAAGTGTATCTTGATTTAAGAATGTTTAGATATTTGTATTGAAAAACAAATACTGAGAATGATATTCATTTTTTGCAGTGCATGCAACATTTGAGGCTATGAATTTATGAAATGACTTTCTGCTCCAAATTAATGCCATCATTAGTGAATTAATACTTTAAGAAAACCCTGTAAATGCAGAAAGTTCATGATACCCAATGCATTAACAAATGCTAATGAATTGATCTCTTTTGTAAAGTACTAAAATTAAGTAAAATCCTATTTCCTCCTATTTCATTTCAACTGAAATCCACTTACATTAAAAATGACTTTGGAATGGTTACTTTAAACTAAAAGAATGTTAAAAGTGCATATAAAAATGGCTAGACCAGTTTTGTTGTCATTGGGTGTAAAATAAAGCTCTCTCTCTCTCTATATATATAGGGGCTGCAACCAGTCATTTATTAATCACTTTTTACGGTTTTTGCTTCTAAAAAATAGTTGTGTGGTGTGACTAATCATTTTTAATTTTTTCTTTTTTTTTAATAATCCAAATATTCAGCATAGTTTCACAATTACTACAAGGTCATGATACATGATACATTCTACAAGAATTGTTGTTTAAATGTAGTTAAACTACCAATTTACAATTCTGCAAATTATTGTTTAGAACCAAAATATGATGTCCATGTTATTGATTACCTAGCATATGAATACTACTAAACGACTGCTAATGACGAGGATCGGCTCACCTGGCGTTCTCTTGAACTCCAACGATCTCCACTTCACTGTCTGTGGACGCCAGACTCACCTGAGATGGCTGGACTTCTACTGCACCTACACAAACAACACACTACGTTCAGCAAAACCTACAGCTTCAACATTCACTGCCATCCTCAGAATGAAATGTGAGAGAAACGGATGTAACAAAACACAAACTGTCTGGATTTCACTGCTGCATACAAAATGTCCTGTAGTTGAGGCCAGAACATATTCATCTCAGTAAATGTGAGGGAAGTCAATGAGGAAATGGCTGCATCACAATACCCACACTAAAAGTACTTAAACGCAACGTTTAAATTACACATGATTGGTTGTAGTGGAAATTGTGGCGGCACCAATGGTTTTGCATAAGTAACTTTGTTGATTGAATACTTCAAATTCATGAAATCACATCCATAATTACAAAACTACTGTAGCTGCTTCCCACTTTGAAAAAGGGTGAAATTGCACAAAAATCACAAAACGTCTCTTTGGTAGTGCAAGGGATTGAGATCTAAAAGCATGTATTGACGCACATTTTTGAAAGTACTACAAGTTTGCTAATCTAATATTAGTATGCGAGTTGGGACGCAGCCATTGTGTACGAATGTACAGTCAAACTACAGCAGAAACGAACCTGAGAGCGACTGCTGTTCCTGTTCGGAGTGAGTGTCTGAAATATCATAGTGTCCAATCACTGCAGGACCCACTGCAACACACACACACGCCGTTCAGAAGATCTGTATGTGCAGAATTCTATCTAGATTTAGTCCAAATGCTGGATTAAAGATTAAAAGTGAAACATTGAATGTTTCTGCCACAGATCATTTTATTATTCCCTAAATAAAAATCTAATTTAAACAGCATTTACATTAAATGCACAATAGATGTTTTGCCAGCAATAAAGCATTAACCCTCATGCGGAACAAGATATTTTGAAGAATGCTGATGGTAGTCATTGACTATTTTCCAAAACTATGGAAGTCAACAGCTACCGCCAACTGTTTGGTTACCAACATTCTTCAAAGTGTCTTCTTTTGTGTTCAACAGAAGAAAGAAACTCATACAGGTTTGGAAAGAACTTGAGCGAGAGTAAATGACGTGAGCTATTCCTTTAATGTTATAAAACATACTGACTTTGCTCAAAAAACTTCCCTAAAACACTTACACTTTACACTTAACGTTACACTTGTGGCGTTCACAGTCAAAAATTACCAAAAAAATAGCGTATAAGTTTCTCTTTATGCTATATTATTACCAAATACTGGATTCAATCTTTTTAAAATCAACAACTTTTTTTTTCTCAGCACAGGTTTTATTTTTTAACTGCATCATTGATCTAAGCTCAGTTTTTGAATGAATACTGACAAAATTATCCTTAAATTATCCCTTTTTTTCTGTAATGCAATATTTTCTAAGTGAAAGATGATATTCAACAGTAAAAATGTGTTAAGGACTTTATTTTATCCATCAGGAATTAAATGTACGTGTGTCTCTATTATTGAAGGTTTTAAGATAAAAGGACTACAAAGATAAACTTTTTTCCTTTATAGAATAATGTGCACTGATGAACTGTTCCTTATAAGACCAAGAGGATGTGTTATTAAAGTAAATATGGTCATTTTTTTCTTGTTTTCAAAAGAGTAAAAAAAAAAACTTCTACAAAATTATAGTCTGTGACAGACAGCACACCACACGACCCATACATGGACATTAAATGTAAACTACCTGGATAATAAGGCTATGAAAGTCAGACAAAACAGATGAATGCTGGTCAAATACTTGTATATTTATTTACCAGCTAACGACAGAGCAGATATCACACGTCAATAATGTGTTACATAAACATGAAAACACAACTGAACGTCGCCTGGCACACTTTTACGTTCGGTGAGGCAGTAGTATAGGACATTAAAAATAAAGAAACATATTTGGAACAAATAAAAAGACATCTATCTCTGTTTACTCATTTCTTGGTTTCTAAGGAGGGAAGGAAATTCTGTCCTCCATCTAAAACATTATGACACTAAACTTAGGCAGCCTGGTTATTATTACACAAAAAGACAAAAACGTAAACAATCTCCTTCAGACACTCTATACAGTAAAGCAGTACAGCAAACAGCTTTCAAGTCCTCCTGTAAGTCCATAACTACAGTAAACCTTGACTATGAGTGTTTGTGTTAGTGTGGAGGAAGCACATGATGGGCGAACCTCATGAAATCTGGCCAGCTCATATTTCACCCTAAAATCAAAAAGAAATGACATGAAATTATATTTGGCAATATATTTACGTCTATTTATATGCATACTAATAATTTTGAAATTGTGACATCAACAATTAAGAAGATTTTGCTAAAAAAAAAAAATTCTCATTGCAGAAACATGAAAAAAAACTTTTTTTCTCCAAATATTACAATATTCAAAGTAAACTATATATCAGTATTTGTTGTGCTGCATTTAATTTGATTTTTTTTATTATTTAAAAATGATTGTATTATGGGATATTTCAGAAACTACAATATAATGAGAAGCATAAACTCAAAGTAAAAACAACCAGATGCATTACAGTAATTAATGTGCATAACGGTCAATAAAATAATTTCAAAATGTATTAAAACTTAACGTATCTAAATTTAGTTTTTTTTTTTTTTTTTTTAAATGTAAACATTAACTTTGGGGTAAAATATGACTCTGACATGTTTTTATGGAAATCACCCTTAAATAGATACATATAGCCAAAAAAGTGATCAGTATCTCTTGCTTTAGACATCGTGTCCAGCAGAAGTAGTAGAATCACCCGTTTATTGCATGTGCATCACAGACTGTTTCTATCAGTGTTTGATGTTCGTTTGTGTGTCGTAAGTTAGTATTTAGCAGAAAAACCTATGTACAGGCTGTCATTACATTACAGCTCTCTGTTGTCAGCTTATATCATGCATATTCCGCTTTGGAAGAAGCAATTAAATAAGAACCTAAAACAATCCACAATGCAAACAAGAGATCTTTGGTAGACATGCCGGCCCAGATGAAGACAAAAAGACACATGGCAGTCGATGCGAAACTTCAGAAGTCTCTTGTAGAAATAACGTCATGAAACAGTTCTACAGGCAAGACAAGTGATTCTTTTAAATGATTCATCTTCAGGTGATTGGAAGAAACTGGCTCTCCCAAAGAAATGAGATCGCAAAGGCACTGAGTGTGGAGGGCGGCCCTGAGATGCCAGTACAAAACAACGGAAAATGTTAATAGAAGAAAGACACATGAAGTTAAAGAAATGGTTTAAGAAACTTCTGTCTTTATTTATTCATCCTCATGTCGTTCCAAACCCATATTAAATTATTATTTCCACTGAACGCCAAATCTGAATTTTAGAATATCCTGGCTCTTTTTCACAATGGCAACTGGGTCTGTCAACCTCCAAAAGTGAAAAAAACAAACAAAAAAAAAAAAAGCCTTCCATATAACTCGTGCACTATAATCAACATCTTCTGAAATCATACAATTTTTTCTTTCTTTTTTTTTTAGCATTTCTAGAGCCAGGGTTTTTATAGTTTTTTTTTTTTTGTTATGTAAAACAAATATATATATTTTATTAACTTAATGTATGTATATGTACATACATACATACATACATATATATATAAAAACTAAAAATGAAAAAAAAAGCTAAAATTAAAGTTAACTGAAACAGACATTTCTCATTTGAATTTTGTTTACTAAAATTATATACTAAAACAAAAAACTACAAAATATGAAAAAAATTAAACAACTAAAGTAATAAAAATTAAAATCTGATTCAAAAATGCATAAAAACTATAATAGTATACAGTAGAATAGTATGATACTAAAATAACACTGTTTGGAGCTTGACAGCCTCAGTTTCTTGCTCACTTTCATCAAATTACCACAATATTCCTCAAAAATCCACTATTCAATATTCATTCAAATGGGTTCAGAAAGGCATGAGGATGAGTAAATGTTTCATTTGTAGGAAAACTGATCCTTTAATATAGAGAAAGAGATAGATGTGGAAGCCAGAATGAAGATGAATTTAGTAAGAGATAAAGAGAGAGTTTGTGCACTGTCCTAAGCCTCCACTTCAGTCGGCACAGTTGTGTTGCGTCACTGCTCTTTAAACGTTCGGTTCAGGCGGCTCTGCGCTTCCATTGACACCGGCAGTCTGAGGCGGTGGAACCGTGATGGCGCTGAGTCGAGCCATCTGATAGGCCGCCAGTGTTTCCTGCGACTCCGACGACGGCAGGAACGAGCTAACGTGGCTCCGCCCCTCTTGATTTTCACTGGACGAAAGGTCATCGTCTGAATGCAGGCGGGTCAGTCTGTCCATCCACACACGAAAGCGCTCCTCGGTCTGTCTCTGCATTGCGGCGAATCGCGTAAGAGCTTCCTCCAAGACTCCGCCCAGGGTTCCGCTGGCCACGCCCATGTCGAGATGGCCCCACCCACGCGCTGATGCTCCGGAAGCGTCGGCTCGGCGATGGCCAGCTTAAAGACAGACGGCAGTGCCGAGAGAGAGACGTCAGACACACAGGAAGGCAGAAAGCGGCGGCGTTATTGCGTGCACACCGGCGAGCATGCTGGGGACAATCATGCAGCTCTCGCAGTGCATTCTGGGTACAGTTCACCAACGGTCACATGACTAAAGATGGCTTAAAGATCACACAGTGAGGAAGATACCAGCTTTTTAACCACTTTTTTTTTTAACCAACACCAACCAACCAACCCTCTGAATATTACATGTGAAGAAATAAAGACAGAAGTGTAACAACTAGAGATTGAATGATTTTAAATTAACCTGTCTGAAAAACTAGTCAACTACTACCGCATCATGTTTGTTCAGAGACATATCAGAGAGCAGATGAATTTCTGAACAATAAAGGCCCCAATATACTTCAAACGAAGTTCGTTTTCGTTCTTCGCTTGGGGGCAAAAAGAAGTTCGAAAAGCCTGAGCAATGGTATACTGTTTTTGAACATTCCAACACCCCCGCGCTGCTGAGGCGGGGTGTAAATTAATGTAAACATGTGTCGCGACCATCGCGACGCTAGCGCAAATGCCCTAAACACAACAACGATGCAATGATGTATCTAGGTCTTTTATTAAACTGGATAAATTATTACACATTTTTATATTTTATGTCATGTCATGATTTGATAAAAACAAAGATTATTGTATGTTCTTTTGGCATTTCATTTATTGTATACCATTTAAATTCGCTTATTGAAAGAACAACAACAGCAGCAGTATGGAGTACCATTTATTTGAAATGTATTTGGTACTTGCTACCTTATATCTTTACTCTTTCGTTTCATTCTTTTCATGGCTTTGGAAAACTTGCATCTGATATTTCTCTACGTTGCTTTTTGCATAACTCCGGGTCGTCGACACCAAGCTTCGTTGCAAATTCTAAGAATTAAATGCTTTCTCTGAATCTTTAAAGTCTCTCCACGAGCGATCGTACAGGTGCGGATATATCTGTGGCAGCTCAGCTATTCGACACAGTGTATTTATGTTGCTAGTGACTTGGAGATGTTGTTCTCCTGCCTGACCTTTGTTGAATGAGAAAAAAAAAATCCAGTTCCAGAACACACCCACCGATTGCCACGGACCAATGGTAGCTCAAAGGTGTTTAGGAGCCAAAACGAACTTCCCCAGAAAGTTTGCTTTGGTGAGCTGTTTCGAACTGCCGAAACGAACTCAAAACAAACTTCGTTTCGGCCTGATTTTGTTCAAAATGTCGTCATATCAGTTCGTTCTTCGATTTCTTTTGAAGTATATAGGGGCCTTTAATGCCATCCTGAGAGATAATCAATGAATAAAAAGGCTAATTAACATGATATTACGCAAACCTAATCAAAGACCTCACGAATTATGTGTAATAACAGGAATGTTAGTAAGATCAGATGATTTGACAAGTGTTAGCGATTTTTTAAGGTGGTTAATGTGCACAAAAGTAGAGCTTAGATGACTGTTTTAAAAAGGATGAATTTAGAGGCATAACTTCAGGGGAAAATACTTTAGAAACATTGCTTGCGTTGTTATTGTTATCTAAAACTATAAAAAAAATGGATTTTGTTAACTAAAATAAAGCTGAAATAAAATACCATACATAAATAATACGTATTAGGTGAAAAAATTAAAAAGTAACCTGGAAATGTTGCCTTGACAATTAACTGAAATAAAATGTGTTAAAAATAAAATTACTAACATTACTAAACGTTCTATACAGAAATAAAAATGAATAAATGACAAAAGCACATAAAATTACTAAAACTAAAATTAAAAATTAAATAAAAATACAAGTGAATTCAAAATTTAAATGAAAACAGAAAATACAAAGATAAAAAAAATAAAAATGAAAATAATGGCAAATATTAAAAATAAAAGTTAATCCAAAAATGTAATAAATACTACAATACTATATAGTAGTTATAACACTGCTGCAATTGCATCTGCTTTAAAAAAAAAAAGACTGAACAAAACTGGAACTACCAAACAGGCCTTAAAACTACATAAATCTGCACAACTAATATAATTGACAATATAAAGTTATGATATACGGAAGTTCTAAGGAAGTTTGATTTTTAAAACACAATGCATCGTGAGTCTCTAGTAACGAACACAACCTTGACAGGAACATTCTAAAATGCTTAACCTGGATTAATGCGTTAATTGAGAGTGTTTTTAAAAGACAAAACTTAGTATATACACATTATTAGTAATTCATACTATGTATAGACAAGAAGATGAGCCCATAATAAGAACGCAATGAGTTTAATTCTGCGTTTTCCTCCCATTGAATAGCCTACCGTACGGACAACACGTAACGTGGCTTAATGTGTTAAGGCAGTGTTTTTAAAAAGACCAAAATCAGTAAACACATCATTAATAAAGCATTCTATGTACAGACAAGCAAATAATCCCATAATAAGAACGCAATGCGTTTAACACGTTAAGCGTTTTACCCACAAAAATAGGCTGTAAGAAAAACTTGTTGTGTTCGTATCCACATCTGCTTGTCTGTACATAGGCTATTATAATTTATTAATAATGTGTTTACTGAGTTTGGTCTTTTTAAAACACTCTCTAACGCATTAAGCAGCGTTAAGCGTTTTGGAATGCCCCCTTTGAGGTGCAAATGATCAACAGATAACCGTATGCTCTTATACTTTATCTTGTGGATATTTCAGCAAATGTTGTTTCACTTAGAAATAACGTCTACAATAAATAAATTAAATAGGCTAATCACTGCTGATTTTGTCCAGAGTTAGGCTACGCTAAACATTTTATTTGTGTAATTAACATGTTTAAATGGTCTACCAACAAGCATTTAACACCGCAAGCGCAGGCGGAGCGCCTTAGAAGAATGCAGAGAACTAGCCTATTCTAAAAATCTTCATTTTCCTCATTCGTTTGAAATAAAATTATATACATTAATATATTATAATAATTTGTTTGTTATTTTTGTTGTCATGTAGGATAGGCTATGATATACAGGTGCATCTCAATAAATTAGAATGTCGTGAAAAAGTTCATTTTTTCTTGTAAGTTATTTCAAAAAGTGAAACTTTCATATATTTTAGATTCACTGCATGTAAAGTAAAACATTTCAAGAGTTTTTTGTTTTAATTTTGATGATTAGAGCTTACAGCTCATGCAAGTCAAAAATCAGTATCTCAAAATATTAGAATATTTACATTTGAGTTTCAATTAATGACCATCTCTACATTATAAATTCTGGGTATCTCTTGTTCTTTGAAACCACAATAATGGAGAAGACTGCTGACTTGGCAATGATCCAGAAGACGAACATTGACGTCCTCCACAAAGAGGGTAAGTCACAGAGGGTCATTACTGAAGGGTGTGGCTGTTTACAGAGTGCTGTATCAAAGCATATTAAATGCAAAGTTGACTGGAAGGAAGAATTTGAGTAGGAAAAGGTGCACAAGCAACAGGGATGACTGCAAGCTTGAGAATACAGTCAAGCAAAGCTGATTCAAACACTTGGGAGAGCTTCACAAGGAGTGGACTGAAGCTGGAGTCAGTGCATCAAGAGTCACCACGCTCAGACGTCTTCAGGAAAAGGGCTACCAAGCCACTTCTGAACCAGAGACAACGTCAGAAGCGTCTTACCTGGGCTGTGGAGAAAAATAATTGGACTGTTGCTCAGTGGTCCAAAGTCCTCTTTTCAATTAAAGCAAAATGAGCCCCTACCAAGTATTGAGTACATATACAGTAAATGAACATACTTTCCAGAAGGCCAACAATTCACTAAAAATGTTTTTTTTTATTGGTCTTATGAAGTATTCTAATTTGTTGAGATAGTGAATTGGTGGGTTTTTGTTAAATGTGAGCCTAAATCATCACAATTAAAAGAACCAAAGACTTAAACTACTTCAGTCCGTGTGCATTGAATTTATTTAATACACGAGTTTCACAATTTGAGTTGAATTACTGAAATAAATTAACTTTTCCACGACATTCTAATTTATTGAGATGCACCTGTATGTGCGTTACAAGCTTGGATGCTGTTGTGTGTGTGTTAGGGCTGCACACTAAATCGCATGCGATTATCATGCGCATCTCGTCAGTAAGGGCGAATCCCATTTCTCTGTCTTACCCCTTCCCCTTCCCCTACCCCTTCGTCTTACCCCTAGCCCTTGTCCCTCGAAACCGAGTGGTAAGCGCTAGGGGTGAAAACATACCCCTATGAAATGAGACACCACTTGGTTACGGTTACGTCATCGTACATCATCACTAGCTGGCTGCTTCGTCACCAGGGGTGACAAGTGTTGATCACAAACTTCCAAGATGCCGTCTGCAAGTGTGTGTATGTCGATCGCGTGGGTTTTAGTGATGTTTTTGCGATTGTCTGCAACAAACTAGCGATTTTTTAAAACGTTTCAATTAAGAACATGGTTGCAAATATATATGTACAGGACTGTGTAGAGCACAAAACAAAACTGTCGTAATTTTTAAATCAATTATTTAAGCCGAAAATACATTTATGGGACTCTCTGGATGATCTGGCCGCCATTGTTGCCGGTTGCGCAGTGTGTTCTGGGTACCCCTTGGTTTCAAGTAAGCTCGCGAAAATGCTTGGTTTTAAGGGGTATCTACCACTTCCCCTTAGCCCTACCCCTCGATCAAAACGAGAATTGGGATAGCCCTTACTCTCACGTGAACGCGCAAAACTAAGGGGAAGGGGTAAGGGGAAGGGGTAAGACAGATAAAGCCGGTTCTGTGATTTGTAGTTAATCTCTATCACCTGCTTGCAGATGAATCGCCTTCGATTATGAACGCGATATTGCATAGCTTGTCAGTGATCTATGGCTCTGTGTATTAACTGCTGCTCCATTTGAAAACAGGTGATGGAGATTAACCGCTAATCAAGGAGCCGGCTTTACTGACGAGATGCGCATGCATAATCGCATGAGATATATCGCCCAGCCCTACTGGTACCTTGACGTTTTCATTTTTTTAGTACCTATTTGGTACCGAAGTACCGGGTCTTTTGACAACACTACTGCCACCTGTTGGCACAGTTGTGTAACTTAGAGAACAACTTTTGTTATGTCGTGATCACAGGAAAATTAAGTCGTGGTCACAAGAAAACAACTCGTTATGTTGAAATCACGAGAAAATTAAGTCGTGGTCACAAGAAAACAACTCGTTATGTTGAGATCACGAGAAAATTAAGTCGTGGTCACAAGAAAACAAGAAGGAAAAAAATAATAATGCATGGCCGCTTATAACTGAATGATATGCTCCACGATCACATATACTGAGATTCAACTCCTGCCATGCCAACAATGTGGCCCCAAATAGGCAAATGCCCCCTGGTGGCCCCACAAGGACATAATGCATATCCTAACTAACAAGTATATGTAGAAGAATAAATGAACAAAAAAACTGCAGACACATTACACACACAAGCCACAGATATAGGACACAAAGACAACAGATACTGAGGCAACTAAAAGACAAGACAGAATGAAGAAAATCTTGTGATATACTAATGCAAACCTTTCATCCAATACCTGCTATAATTGACCTCCAATCCAATGGACTTTGCTCTGCATTCATTACAATAAAATTAATTTTGTGCATCAGCATTCATTGTTGATCATAAATATACTTGATTATAATGTCATTGCATTTAATTGCGATTTTAGTGAATATCTATTGCTTGAACATTTGTCGGCAGAAAGGTAACAGCTTTAGACTATTGAAAGTACAAAAACGTTACCCAAATTAGCTGCTGTGTATTTTGTTATACTTGACACAACCTTGGATTTGAAAGCTTTTAAAGACTATCCAGAGTTACTAAAGACTGAGGTCAGTATAAGGTCAGAACACTGTTGTATTCTGATAGTGGAAAAACATTCCTCACCTGCCGCTTTGCATATGAGGTCATTCAACATGCATGCACAGAAAAACACACCTGACCGCTGCAGGAGCTCCGTCATGTGTTGTGACGAGACTGTGTGTGATTTGCCTGATCTATGAGTGTGTGTTTATTCAACCGTTCCGTCATTCAGGAAACATGCACCAAACAATGCATGAGAGAAATGAAATGTCAAAATGGCTTCACTGCAGGTGTTGGTTTGTTTCAGGACTAGCGGTGGGAATCTTCAGGCACCTCAAGATTCAGTTTCGATTTGGAGTCACAATCTGATTCCAAAACGATTCTCAATGCATCTCAATTTTTCCAGCAACAGCAAAGGGTTTTAGTGAGATTTTATACTACTTTATACTATAATACGCCTGCTCTCATCCACAAACAGAAATAAAAATAAGTCAGTATAATCAAAATAATGTAATTGACATTAATAATAATATATTAATAAAATTAATTACACTATGATCAATTAAAAATAATAAATAAAAAATGTAAATAAATGACTGTTATTTTACTGGCATCATTATATATATAATATTATATAGAATTTTCTCCACACCGTTTCTTAACCAGTTAAAAACAATGTGTACTGATTACTGGCACCGTATAGTTATTTTTATTATTATTTTGTAAGTCATTCAGTGAGAAGGTCAGATAAGTAATTATTTATTGAAATAATAATAATAATACATGATGATAAATTTTAAATAATAATAAAAATAAATAAATATAAATTTATTGCTAGCACCATATAAGTTTTTATTTTTATTTTTCAGTCAGATAAGCAATTAGTAATTAACATTAATAAAATATATTATTAATAAAAATAATTACACAATGAAAAATTAAAAAGAAAAAATATTAAGTGAAATATCAGATAGGAAATGTATTAAAAATAATAACATCAACAATAATAATAATAATAACAATTATTATTATTATTTTTAATAGCAATATAACATCAATAGATAGATACATGTATTGTTTCTTAACAGAAATTAAAAGTGAGATGGTCAGATAAGTAATGCTTTATTGTCATTAACATTATTATTATTATTATCATCAATAGCATATTTACTAATAATATTGAAAATATTATATATATAGATAGATAGATAGCTGTAATCTAACGATTTAGTTATTATTGTCAAATTGCAAAAATAAAACAATAAAAAATTGGTTCCACTGGTTGTCAGACACTTAAGTCATATTGGTCGTTACATAATAAACAAATGAATAATGAATATTTGTAAATCAATCTAGAATCATCTGAGAAAGAACCGTGATGCATCAGCGAATCGATTTGTTCAGGATTTGTTTGTGATGTATGAGTGTCCACACAAAGTAGCCTAGACAAAATGCTGTGTGTGTGTTCACAGTTACCTGGTGCGTGAGAGTTGATTGTCTCTCCCTCGTTGTCGGACGAGGCCGTTAGCGGTGAGGATGAGGACGAGTGGGCTGTGATGTCGCTGTCGCTGGTGCTGCTGTCCTGGAGCACATCAGGTTTGCGTCTCGCCGCCGCCTCGCGTTTCTGCCGCAGCTGTCGCATGCGCTGCTTCTGCTGCTGGCTGCGCGGGACTTTGACGCGCACGCGCCCGTTCACCTGCTTCTCCTGGCAGCGGTTCTTCTTGGCCGCCATTGCCACGGAGGACGTGTCGCTCTCAGAATGCGAACGCCGCGACTTCCTGCCGGCCGTCTGGACTGGCGCCGGCGCTTCCTCCGCTGACGAAAGCGTGTCAGAGTCTCCCAGGTGACCGGAGGAGGAAGGCGACCGCAGGCAGACGGAGGAATCGCTGTCTTCCTGCGCGCAGGACTGGGTGGCGGGCGGGGGCGGGTCCGTTTCCTGCGGCTGCCCGGGGGAGGAGTCTCTATGAAGCTCCTTTAGTAAGCACGGCATGGAGAGCAGGCCGGGGGCGGGCTGTTTGTCAGGACTCTGCGAGCTGATTGGCTCCTCGTACGTCGGTGAGCTGGTGGGCGTGGTCTCTTGTCTCAGGGGCATGTCCTGCTCCTCTGTTGTGGCCCCGCCCTCTGTGGGGCATTCAAGGAGCTCGTTGGCCTTCTGAGCATCAGTCATCTCTGGAGGGCGGGGCCAGGGGCGGAGTCTCTGAAGTGGCAGTTGACTGGCGATAAACAGGGGCAGTTGACCTGGAAAACAGGAATTGTATGTCAATATAACTGCTGACTAGGGCGATTTTATTCAAATTTTATTATTGTTTGCGACGATTTTATTTTTGTAGAAATCGAGGAATTGCGATTTGGAGTAGAAATATTACCAAACATTAGAATTAGACACTTTGACAATATGCCAATGATAACAGTAAAGAGAAAAGAATGATCCAACCGCATGTGGCCTCACGTGATTAACCGCTCGCGTGTGACACGCTCATATCACACAGAATGCACTTTGTGTTGACAAAGATGCGATGCAGGCAGTGGAATAAGAAAAACATGCAAGTTTTTTGCAACTTCTTTCAACTTGAGTGCCGTGTTTTTAGACTGCCATTTCATGCATTAAATGCTGCAAGTGTAGGGCTGCGATGATAAATCGATGCAGAAACGATTCGTGGATCGATTCTGAGATCTTCCGAATGCATCGTGATTCTCTCTGGAATCGATTCTGAGCTTAGATTTTAACAGCAGATGGCGCTCTAATCCAGTTTTTATCAGCACACTCCAGTGTTTCCCCTATGTTTATGGCTTTGGGGGAGCGGGGTGGGGGGAGGGGTGTGTTCCGTTTTTTTCCGGCATAAAAACATTAATTTAATTTATCTTTTAATTAATGAAAATTAAACATAAAATAAAGGGGATTTAATATTACAATTAAAACATTGAAGACATATTTTATGATTATTCCTTAAAAATAAGGTTTTAATCATTTTAGTAGGCTATTACGTACATTCTACTGAACAACAGTAATATATTTCTGCTGCAATGTTTACAATTGAAACCCGAACTTTTATTTTGACGGGTTGCCGTGAATACCTTTAGATTTCTGTGTGAGGATAGTTTTACACAAATGAAACGGTCAAATGCTCATGAAGTGACTATCAGAGCAGTTTTGGATAGGTTATGTATTTATGTCCTCATTTAGTGAGATGGCAGACGTTAATATCACCGCAAGCCTCGCGCGCTTCTGTATGAGTAGCAAACAAAACCGCGCGTCTGCGCCATACATTAACACAGAGACAGGAAGAAGTCATATTTAAATAGTTGTTTTGTGGCTTAATATTTACAAATACTAGTGGGAGTGGGCTCACTTGTGTGTGCGCGTACGTTTGTGTGTGTGTGTGTGTGTGTGTGTGTGGGGCGGAACTCCGCTGTGCGCATACAGAGCGTGCGAATGTAATGTAACGTTAGAGACAGAAATAACATGCCGTCGTGTAAATAAGACAAATAACGTAAGGCTATTTAGTTTGTTTAATAAAAGAACAAGGTATAGACCTGTTCTATTGGAAAGGTAACTTTAAATGACTTCTGTTGTGATCTGGCGCTATAGAGAAAATAAAATTAAATAAAATGAACTTGAGCTTCAAGGGGGGCGGGGGGTGCCGTTGGGAGGGCGGGCCGCCCTCCTAAGATAATGGCAGGGGAAACACTGCACTCAAATGCTCATGAAGGAGAGTGCTGAAGAGCGCTTCTGCGTTCAGTTGAGTCTGTAATTTCACCTCGGATCAGAATGCTTTTATGACGCAAGATTAATGTAAACACAGCCCACTGTGAACACCCTTGTAAATCACTTCAACCTTTTCGAATTTTATGAATGATTATTTTAGGTCCAAGTAGGTGTAAGGATTTGGAAACAAGCAGAGTACGGCTGTTTCTAAAGCATGCAGCGCCATCTGCTGTTCAAAACTAAGCTCAGACTCGACTCGAGAAAGAATCGCGATGCATTTGGAAAATCTCAGAATCGAGATTTTCCCAGCCCTTTGCAAGAGACGCGAGCGCAACAGTCAAACGTGTCCATGTTTACATTGAAAAAACAATGGAAAAGCAGTGCAATCAAATATAAAAACCTGTAAAGAACATACTACTGTATGTCTGATATTTCATGTTTGCATGGTGACAGGCTGAAAGCTGCTGTTCATTGATTTTACAGAACATTTATAGCAAATAAAAATCTACTGGTGTTATACCTTCAGTCATTTTGAATTACCTTGACTTTTGCGATTTTTTTAAAAGCATTTTCCTCGTATTATTTCTGAACATATATGTATAAGACAAGTTTGTACAAGATGTAGTTGTAGTTCATGCATCTTTTCTGCAAAGTGATTTGTTTAACATTTACATAATGTTGACAACTTTATGTGTGGTGCACTTGGAATAGAATTGTCTTTACCTAGAGGGTTAATAAAGAAAAAGTTACTTGAATCATGTTGTAGTTACATTTTCAAGTTGACTAGTTAAAAATTGTATAAAAAAAAAAAAAAAAGAGATTTGGTCAAAGGTTCTGAAAAAAAAAAATACGATTTTAATTTTTTGCCATATGGCCCAGCCCAACAGGTGACAAATGTCTAATGTTTATATGGTTAGTTCGGTTTCTCATTCTTTGCCCACCACTGGGATACAGTGGCTTCGGGTAACCATCCAGAACACTGAACTATCACGCACCAGTGAAGCTCTTATCAACCTTTCTACATGTCATCAGACTCCAATGCACAATGCTGCATTTCACAACAGCCAGGCCTTGAAATGCTTTCAAAACTTTATGTCCATAAACAAATTTTAGCTGCGATCAAGTGTTTGAAGAGGCCTCAGTCACAATGCACGAAAACTTACAAATAGAGTTTGCTATATTAAAAATCATTTAATAGAGACTATCACAAACAGCAACATATATGCAATATACTTAGATCACAATATTTCAATGTAAGCATAACTAGAAACGTTTATAACGACTATAAAAATATTCATAACTTCATAAATAAATAAATAAATAAATAAATATATATAAAGTTTATACTGATTATATAAATAGTCATGACTTAATTTGATTAATTCCATGACTTTTACAGGATGGAACAATCAAATTCTAAATTTCTCTCATAAGTTTTCCATAACCTGTAAAAACAAAAACAAAACACTACAGATCTTTAAATTCTCCTTTTCTAGACAAGCAAAATCAAAACTTTACTATTGTAACTCATGACCCCGTTTTACACTTAAGTGTATAACACAACATTTCTATTTTGAATAGCCTAAACACTGTTCTTTAAAAAAAAAAAAATCAAATAAAAAAAAAATATCACCGGTCCAAAAAAATAAAACTAAGCAGCACAACTGCTTCCAATATTTATTATAAATCAGCATATTAGAATGATTTCTGAAGGATCATGAGACACTGAAGACTGGAGAAATGATGCTGAAAATTCAGCTTTGCTTCACAGAAATAAATAATATTTTAAAGCAGATTGAAAAACTCTTTAAAATAAATAAGAATAATATTTCACAAAATTACAGTATTTTTGATTAAATAAATGCAGCCTAAGGCTATGTTCACACTTGGCGTCTTTTTTGAAGCTGCCGGCGTCTGTTTTACATTATAATCCTATGGAGTAAACCGTGTTTTCAAAAAAGTCCTGAGCGCTTTTTAAAACGCCAGCGCCAGCGTCTTTTTCTGCAGCTCAGAGCGTCTTTTCAAGTTGAAAAAAGTTTAACTTTTCTGAAAAAAACGCCCTACGTCAAGCGCCTTTTTGACAGCTGACCAATGACAAGCGAGTGGCGAGTCGTTTCCATAACAACAAAAACAACAAGAAAAAGGAGAAGATAGCCACAGATCGTACTAGTCTCGGAGCACAAGGAGTTGTATGAAACCGTGCATCATCCAGCCGGAGCTCCATACTCCTGGACTAAATAGTTGGAAGCACCATACAGTTTCCATAATGTCGCGCTCCCACAAACGTCGTTGTGAACTGACATACCCTCCCCGTTAACTTCAAAAGCCAACGTTAACTTCAAAACCTGACATTTCTGCAGCACACAGCACTAGGCTACCGTTGCAGCTGTTGTTATAGCAACAAAAGCAGTTGGCTGCTATTTGCAACCAAAACGGTTAAATTTTTATTTTACTAAAAAAGCGCTCGTCAACTTTTTCTAGTCAAAAAAGACGCCAAGTGTGAACACGGCCTTAATGAGCAAAAGAATCTTCCTTAAATTTATTTTTCTAATTAACAGTAAAGAAAATACAACTGTGGATGCAACAAATGTCACATAAAACAAGAACAAACAAATAAGGAACTTGTGATATTTTGAACGGGAAATTTTGAAAATGTCCCTTCCCCCATTAATTTTACATATACACTCCCCTCCAAAAGTATTGGAACAGTGAGGCCAATTCCTTTATTTTTGCTGTAGACTGAAAACATTTGGGTTTGACATCAAAAGATGAATATGAGATGAGAGATTAACATTTCAGCTTTTATTTCCAGGTATTCATATCTGTATCTGATAAACAACTTAGAAGATAGCACCTTTTGTTTGAACCCACCGATTTTTCATGTGAGCAAAAGTATTGGAACAGATAGAATTAACATACATTAAAGTGAAAAAAAAACAACTTAATATTTAGTTGCAAATCCTTTGCTTTCAATAACTGCATCAAGCCTGTGACCCATTGACATCACCAAACTTTTGCATTCTTCTTTTGTGATGCTTTTCCAGGCTTTCACCGCAGCCTCTTTCAGTTTGGGGGGTTACTCCCTTCAGTCTCTTCTTTAGCAGGTAAAAGGTATGCTCTATAGGGTTTAAGTGTGGAGATTGACTTGGCCAGTCTAAAACCTTCCACTTCTTGCCCTGATGAACTCCTTTGTTGTTTTGGGTCATTATCTTGCTGTATGATGAAGGATCTCCCAATCAATTTGGTTGCATCTTTCTGTAAATTGTTAGACAAAATATTTCTGTAGACTTCGGAGTTAATTTTGCTGCTGCCGTCATGCGTTACATCATTAATGAAGATTAATGAGCCTGTCCCAGAAGAAGCGATGAAAGCCCAAGCCATTACATTACCTCCACTGTGTTTCAGATGAGCTTGTATGTTTGGGATCATGAGCAGATCCTTTTTTCTCCAAACTTTAGCTGTTCCATCACTTTTGTCCATAAAATCGGTCCATAAAACCTTGTCCCAGAATTTTTGAGGCTTGTCTCCAATTCTTCTTGCTAATGAGTGGTTTGCATCTTCTGGTGTAGCCTCTGTACTTTTGTTCATGAAGTCTTCTGCGAACAGTAGATTGTGATACCTTCACTCCTGCCCTCTGGAGGTTGTTGCTGATGTCAATAACAGTTGTTTTAGGGTCTTTCTTTACAGCTGTCACGATGTTTCTGTCGTCAACTGCTGATGTTTTCCTTGATCTACCCGTTCGAGGTGTGTTACTTAGTACACCAGTGGTTTCTTTCTTCCTCAGGAGATTCAAAATGGTTGTACTTGCTATTGCCAGTGTTTGTGCAATGGTTTGATTGATTTTTCATCTTCTCTCAGCTTCACAATTGCTAGTTTTTCACCCATAGACACAGATCTGAAACTGAGCGCAGACATTCATTGCTATTTATTGTTTGAATAATCAATTAATAGGACACACCAGGGCAACAAAACACCTGTCAGTCACATGTTCCAATACTTTTGGTAACATGAGCAATGGGTGGGTTCAAACAAAAGGTGCTATCCTCTAAGTTGTGTATCAGACCTGGAAATAAAAGCTGAAATGTTAATCTCTCATCTCATATTCATCTTTTGATGTCAAACCCAAATGTTTTCAGTCTACAGCAAAAATAAAGGAATTGGCCTCACTGTTCCAATACTTTTGGAGGGGAGTGTATATGTGAGACAGCTTCATATCAAAAACCAAATATAGCATATGTATTATTATAAGCCAAACACGCCCTGAGTGACTGCCACAGATCAGATTTCTGTATAGGACAATGTTTACAAACTGTAGCATGATTTTAGATACCATGCCAACTTTGAATACGAGAAGTTAAAATATAGATTCAGAAAGCTTCTTACACGTTTTAAAGGAGATCCCACATTCATTACAGCAACAAAAACTGCAGAAGCGATGGTATTTTGGCTAAAATTGTGGTTACCATGGTAATTTTTATACGAGTTTCCATAGCATGACTAGCATCAATGCATCCATCATGTATGAAGATCGAGCGAGCATGCAGAAGCCCCTAGCTTCACACGCTCTTATTTACAATGAATAAACATTAATGCATACTAACTCAAAATACCAGAATCGGTTTATAAATCATAGTGTGTGCATGCGATTCAACGCAACTCAATGCAGCTGTGAAAGAAACGAACGGAATACGGCTCGTAAATAATTACAGAAACGGGGAAAAAAGTAAAACAAGCGAAAATAAATGTTGCACTACGCTAATACAGACCCTGCAGCACAAACACTCATCCTGCGACACACTGTTGCTGTAACACTTTCAGTCTGGATGCTGCACAGCTGCTGCACGGTAACCGGTACATCTGCACGTCGCGTGGATATAACCCGCATTTATGCATGTATAAACGCGTGCATTAATTCAAATGAAAGGTTTGGGTCAAAACTGCAGTAGAGGCTCAAAATGGAAGGGCGCAGTGATAAGAGCGCGCTCGATAGCAGCTTACCTGGTTCAAATCTGTCCTCATGTGTGTGTTCTGTGGAACATCTCAGGCTCGCAGCACCATATTCATGAGGAAAATAAGGAGTTTACTGAAGTTTTATGGAATAACTGCAATGTGTTCTCGACTTTGCGACCGCTTTAGCACAGTTTGCTAATTTAAAATGTCCCCACTAGCCGTCACTGGAACAAATGTGTAATCGTCATTTCCGCTGCGGCGGAGTCGAGAAAAACCAAAGGCGCCACCTTGAGATTCGGAGAGGAATTGCGTTTATTACAAACAGCACAGCACAACTTCGAAATCACGTTTATTGCAATTATCAACACGCTTTATTTTATTGTTTATTTTCTTCATTTTTTTTTTAATTATCGAGATAAAGTGTTCATGAAGTCCACTTTCTGCTCCAGCTGGGCATCCAGGGCAGCCTTGGGGGAAAAAGAAAATATTACACAAAAATTACTATATCCAACAAAGATAAATAATATATAAAAAAATAAAAATTAATAATAATAAATGCCAAAATAAAACTAAATTAATAAACAAAATTACCAGCTCTCGTTTGGCTTCCTCGATTTTCACCCGTGCAAGTGCTGGACTCTGAAAAAAAAGTACAACCGTAATGAAAACCAGTGTTATTTTAGTATTATTGACATACTATTATAGTTTTTATTCATATTTTGAATCAGTTTATATATTTTCCATTTTCATTTTCATTTTACTTAAAGTTTTAGTAATTCTGTTGGGTGTTTATGTATTTTTTTATGTCTATGTATTGTTTATTAAATTAAATTTTTATTTTAGTTATATTCATTTTTATTTTAGTATTAGTTATTTTAGTACATTAAGCCAACCTAAATTAAAATTATTTCAAGTAATTTAGTTTTAATTATATATATAATAACCTATATAATAGTGATGATAAACTGAGAAAATGCTTTAAAGAACAATGATAGAATTTTAAAACAATTAGCAATTATTTATTTAGACGTGGATGTGATTATTTTATTGAATAATGTGTCCTTCATACTGTGCATTGTGCTATAACAAAATAATTATTTATCAACCAACCCACGCATCAAACAACAAAACCAAGCAGTGCTTTCCTATGCAAAACTCACAAGATGGTTTCCATGTTCAATAAAACTATTCTATTATTCTGTAATCTTCATATACGTTGTACTTACAGGGCTCAAGTCAGTATACGGCTCTAGTTTCTTCTTCAAAGGTAGTGTTTCATCTTTCAGAGCTGCGATTTTCTAAGTATAGAATAAAAGATGAGAGAAAAGGATGCAATTCAATTTCATAAGTGCAGTTCTGTTACAGTGCATATTCCTTAAATTCATATTTTTTTACATTTATGAACGTTAAAACCTTTAATTTCAATAGGAGGTGTGCACAAAAGATGTTTATGAAATATATATAGGTTGATTATTGTCTAAATTAATGTCATTTGCCTGCAAAATCAGCACAGTTGCACATGGATCATTTTGGCATTATTACATTTCATTTCAGTAATTACGACGTTGCATGAATATGGCATCAATCTGTAATCTGGTCAAGCAGTTTACCTCTGATAACTGCAGGATGGCCTGATGGGTAAGAGAATCCTCCATCTGCCGTGAATCCAGCTTTTCCTGTCACAAACACACAGATTCTGTTTGTATAATGCTGCATGAAAGACATTAAACTATAATTTGACAACTGGGTGAAAATGGTGACACACACCTGTGCAATCTTATTCCTGCAAGTGAGATCTCTGGATTTCTTCTTCATGAAGTCCATGTTCAGAAGCCTCTGCTCCGCTGTAGCTGCTTCCACCTGCTGTATATGTGTGATCTTCATCAGATCACTGGAAAACAAACAAGTTTTAGATACAAATTAAATCAATTCGATTAAAATAAATAAACTGATTAAAATAAAGAACAATTCATTACATATATTATATTAAATACACATAAAAATGATTAAATAGTCTAATTAGAATAATATACATAAAAATGTGATTAAAACAAATAAATGAAATTAGATAAAAAATGTTTTAGTACAGTACTATAGTGTAGGAAAATATATATAATAATGTAACTTAATAGAAACAAGTGCTGTCAAACGATTAATCGCATCCAAAATAAAAAAAAATTGTTTACATAATATATGTGTGTATACTGTGTATATTTATTATGCATATATAAATACAAACACATGCATGTATATTTTTAAGAAAAATATGTTATGTTTATATATTAAATAACTTTATATATAATATAAAATATAAATGTATATACATGTACATACATTTTCTAAATATATACTGTATGTGTGTGTATTTATATATACATAATGGTGTATAATGGTGTAATTGCGATTAATCGTTTGACAGCACTAATAGAAACTAAATATTTTCCAAATAATATTTCAGACATATTTATAATTTTTTTTAGACTATAAATTTGGAATTTATAAAAAATAGGAGCTTTTTAAATTTTAGTATGAGGGGCCCTCACATGAAAATAATCATATTTGGGGGTTCATGGCATCTAAAAGACTGAAAACCCCTGTTTTAGATACATTTGTGCAGTTTCTCCCAGTAAGAGGACTTGAGAAAGCAGAATAAATGACAGTAAAAATCATGACAGGTAAGAAACCTTCATTAAACATTTATACAGTTAATAACACAATAACAGCAATGTGAAGATCTTTTGTGTTTTCTTACTCCTGAAGTTTCTTCCGAAGAACAACCGTTGCAGTCATTTTCTTCCTAACAGCAGAAAGTTCTCGCTGCAACCTCCGGTCTGTTTTCTCTGCCTCCAGCACGTCATTGGTCAGTTTATTGATTGCAGGCATATAGCTGGACAGCCAAGAGTGTGAAATCAACCACAAAACTCACAATGCAAATGTCAGACGATTTCAGGGTCAAGATTAGGTTCCAGAACCACAATGCATCTCGACTCAGGAACATGCCTAAATCATCTCGTGCATGTGATGTAACTGCTGTATATGATGCATTTATGAGTATTATTTTACCTCCCAAGTGACGTGTCTCTGAGTTTAAGCACTTCAGCGGTTTCCTCCAGCACCGACAGCAGGTCAACCGTGGGTTTGGAAAGTCCTCCAGCCTGAAGTCCCACTGCCTGGAGAAGCACTTCTTGGAGATGAGCTCCTGTCAAGGACCACAATGAAAGTCAGTAACCCCAAATTAATTTATTCCACAACAAAAAATTGTACACTTACATAATCGTTAAGCATTTGTCAGACTACTTTTTCCAAAGTGACTGTCTCAGAGTCTCACCATCGCTGCTGTACTCTTCTGTTTTCTGCTTGTGGTCCTCGATGAGCAGCTCAGTCTCTCTGCATCTCATCTCACTTCTCTCCACCAGCTCGTACAGAAGCTCCACTGTGCGTGTGTTCACTTCAAACTCCGGCACCGGCTGCTGCCCAAACACCTTCTTGAGCCACTGGCTCACCTGCAGTTACACAGTATATGCAGATGCTCTGTAAATGCTACATGCAAGTGTTTTGAGATACAAGAATCAACATTTACTGGAATAAAACCAAGTTGTTTGTGTCAGAACATCATGGTACGTTGATATGATTCTGAATGACTGCCATATGCATTGCCATTTTTTTTCAAAACTATAAAGAACACCATGGTATTGCTAATGGACATGTTCAAAAACATAATAGTGCCAAGGTATTTTGTTCTTTCTGTTTTGTTCACATCTACCGTATAAGGACGTGATGCATAAGACGTAAAATAACAAACACACTTTAATTAAAATTGAGTATACATCTAGTATATTAAGACTAGTAAGTGTATTTAGTACAGGTAAACACAAACAACGGAACTGCGGTGAACATTTACGCGTTTGAAGCTATTTACATCGTATTCAGTACTTTATCAGCTTAGTGTATATAACGCTAATGTATTCTACAAAGACATTAACTCACGATTTTGCTTTTCTCGCACATTTTTCCACTAACTGTGTGTCACATCCGATCAAATTTACTTGACAAAGCTCTGAACGCAACAACTAAACATCCCGCCACTGAATTTGTTCTTCTATTTCCGGGGTCTCAAAGCGCATTATTCATTGGCTGCCCAAATGACAAATCGACCAATGAGATTCTGGGATGCAGAAGCACCGCCCAATTACAACGAACAAAACTTTCAATGAAATTTCAAGAGGAAAAATAAACAATGCATTAATAATTATTAATATATTTATATACATTTTCACAGTACAATATTCTCTTTTAAACAATAATTTAACCTATTTAAAGGATAAATAACCATTTATTGGAATCACAAAAACTTTATGACTATGGGAATATAATTCAGCCAACTGCTTTATTTCACAAAACGTTATTATTAGTAATTATTTTATACATAACTATTCTATCATATATATATTTTTTATACACACACACACATATATATATATATATATATATATATATATATATTAATCGAATAATTATTCGTACAACAAATAAATTAAAATAATTTTTTTTTCCTTTTATAGCTTTAAATTAAAGGAAATAGAATATATAAATGCATAAAAATATAACAATAATAATACATGTATAAATAATAAAAAATGGCAATAAAATGGCTATTTACAAATATATTTCTAAAAGAATGTAATGTTGGTCAGAATTATTTTACTTTCTGAAAAGAAGTAATCTGTTAAATGTATAAATGTATATATATATATATATGTGTGTGTGTGTTCAGGGCTCGCAAAATTGCTAGCCAGACTTCCCGGGGCTATTGTGTTTTCCAGTCGGGCTACCAACATCTATCACCTCTCTGCCTATACAGGGCGCCCGCGGGTCCTTAAAAACTCTTCAGTTTAGTTGTATCAAATTTAAGGCCGTAAAAGTTGTAAATACGTTAAATGGTATAAGAAAAGTCTTAATTATGATTTCAAGAGTTGGGGACGGAAAGACAAGAATCCCTGGATTAAACTTCAAAAGGCAATGATGTCATTGAATAAATATGAGCTCAAGTCAAAAAGATGTTTTTATGTAAATGTGTCTCTGAAGGGAACCGACTGTCCTCAGAAACGTGTAGTTGACATTTTCATTTAATCTCGTCTATAAAATGCCTGATGAAGCAGCGTTTATGAGCTCCCAGTCGTTACCGGGGGAACCGCTTTATTCCAGCTCGAGGTAGAAAATTAATTAGCATTTCCAAAAATGTGAAAGAAGTTAATGTGCCTACTAAAAATCTAAATAATTAAGACCGTGATATTTATGTTTTAAATTGATATAATAATTTATGTGTTTAACTTATCCCTTTTCATAAAATGGTTTAAAGGCTGAATTAATGCCATTTTAAGATTTTTGTTCTTGTGAAAACCTGTATCTGAACTGTAAATCATGTCATTTTATGGCTTAATATGATACCATAGACATTGTCCAACCCCGCTCATACGGTGTTGATTTTACTTGTGCAGCTCTTAAAAAGGGTCATACATTGCCTTATATTGATTTTTTTAAATTCTGCAGATACCCTGTAAATAATGAAGTCAATTTCCTTCCTTGTTATTTGTTGATATTTGTGTATTGAAGAAGTTTTTGATTGACATTTAGACTTCTATCTGATTTTCTATTTTAAAAAAAACTTTTTTATTTGGGCTATTTAAATTCATTTTCAGGCTACCAAAATCTGAAGAGTACCTGCCCGAAGGGCTCCCAGGGATTTTGAAATTTTGCGAGCCCTGTATATATATATTTAGTATATATTTAGTATATATATATATATATACACACACATTTATGCATTTAACAGACTCTTATCCAAACATATTTTATGACAGATTACTTCTTTTCAGAAAGTAAAAGAATTCTGACCAACATTACACTCTTTTAGAGATATATTTGTAAATAGGCTTTTTATTATTCATGCATTTATTACTATTATTATTATATTTTTATGCATTTATATATTCTATGTGCTTTAATTTAAAGCTATAAAAGGAAAATGTCTTTATTTTAATTTATTCGTTGTGTATATATATATATATATATTAATCAATACAAACGCCGTTTAATGGACATAACCTTGACTTTATATGTTATAATTTATATGAACAAAAAAGTCTCGTCGTCGTGTCGCCGAACTACATCCGGGTCAGTCGCTGACCTTTCCTATATGAGCTGCGCTCGCGACCTCCATTTTCTTCACTCAGCTCCTCGCACTCCATCCGGCCGCTGCAGGAGAACACAAGCTCGAGCTCCCACTACACAAACTCTCCGTAAACATGCTCTCCGTTCGCGTCGCGGCGGCTCTGGCCCGCACCCTGCCCAGACGGGCCGGACTCGTAAGTCTCATTTTGTGGTGTTTTAACGAACGGAGCCGGTGAATGTCAGCGCTTGTAAATGGCGTGAGGGTGCGCGGCGCCATCTTTGATTAATGAAGGGCCTGCGTATGCTGCGTTTCATTTAGCTTTATTTGATTCTCGTTTTCAGCTACAGCTGTGTGCAGTTTAAGGGAACAGAATCTACGTGTTTTGAATTTGTACTTAAAGTAGAAAAGCGTACAGTTGCATGTTAAGCAAGGTTGTGATCAATGAATGACTTTCCCAATTGAAGGTCAGGAAATGCTGCTTGTGTGTATGACATGTCAGCTGTCATTAACTGTACTATGAAAACTTGCTGTCTTTTTAGTGTTTAATGTTTTATTGCGTCCATAATCTATCACGTTTTTTGTTGCACTGTAGTTTATTCATTTATGCGGAAGTTTGGATGACGACATGGTGCGTTGTGCCGCTTTATGATCACTAAAGGCTATCAGACGATGAGTTATTGCAAATGCGAAGTTAAACAACCACACTTTTAGTATTTGTAGTTGGTCTGCTTTCAAAATCTTATTTGAAGCATATAATGGGTTTAGCTCCAGTGACGTGGTTGTTGATGGCACATGAAGGTCAAGGGCTCGCATGCAACAAGCTTGGGTTTTTATAGCTGGATCTTCATCACAAACATTATCATTGTGGGGTTATAACCAATATATTTGCAATTGCAGGTTTCCAAGAATGTTGCTGCTGCATGCATTGGAGCAAAGAACCTGCACACTGCCAGACCATTGCTGCAGAAGACAGGTTATTAAACACTATAACTTTTGGGTTGTTTTCGCTTTTTATTTGAAGTTCTTGGATTGCATAATTTTTGGCATTTTCAGTCATGCACACTCAACGCTTTGCATTATTTCTCAGGCACAGCGGAGGTGTCCAGTATTCTGGAGGAGAAGATTCTTGGAGCCGAAACTGGTGCTGATCTGGAGGAGACCGGCCGTGTGCTGTCCATCGGTGATGGTATCGCTCGTGTGTACGGGCTGAGGAACGTTCAGGCCGAAGAGATGGTGGAATTCTCCTCCGGTCTGAAGGTGAGTTAGCAAGGGGTCGTGGCTTGAGCTTTCAAGGAGTCTAGATGCTTCAAGATGATCGATATTCTGCTTGATGCACACATTACACAGGTTTTGGCTTTGATTAGCTATGATAGTATATTATTGTAGTTGGAGATGAATATTTTAAGAAACTGGTGTGCGTATGCTTACCAGTCAAGTATTGACTTATTGTTTTTAACACCATAGTTTAATTTGACATCTTAATTGAGTAACTTGTTGGTTTAATTTTTGTAGTTTAATGAAAGTTCTATATTTGATTTACTTTTGTGGTGTTTTAATTAAGTCTTGATTGATTTAAAATAAGTTTACATTTTGCATACTACAGTATGTAAATAAAATGGTATAGCATAGATGACTTGTTTTTTTTTTTTTTTTTAATTCAGTAAAAAAATAGTGTAGTAGGAAAAAAAAAATGGTGTAAAATATAAATTAAATATAGTCTGCCTAATTAACTAGTTGTACTAACATTTTAGGGGTGTAACGATACACGTATCGTGTATCGAACGATTCACGGGCAGTTCCAAATGGAAGTGATCATCCCTATCCCCTTGGAGTGGGGACTTTGGAGTGAACAGGGCACGTGCGTGTCGCTATTTAGTCGTTTGGAATGCACTTGGTGAAGGGAGCGATCTAATTTCCTCATTATCTTCAGCTGGGATGTTCCCGTGACAACGCAGCACGGTGTCAGTCAGCAGATTCGCTGACGGACACCAGCATAAAAAATATATACATTTTAAAATTTTATATATATTATTTTTTATATATTATATAGCATATTTTAAAAACTTTTAAAAATATAAAATGTATGTTTATTTGCAACAGTTATGATAACAAAAATAAAAAGACATTTGACATTTAAACAGCGAATCTGCTGACTGACACCGTGCTGCGTTGTCACGGGAACATCCCAGCTGAAGATGAGGAAATTAGATCGCTCCCTTCACCAAGTGCATTCCAAACGACTAAATAACGACACGCACGTGCCCTGTTCACTCCAAAGTCCCCACTCCAAGGGGATAGGGATGATCACTTCCATTTGGAACTGCCCGTGAATCGTTCAATACGTGTATCGTTACACCCCTATAACATTTACTAGAAATGAACTGGGGTTTTAATTGAGTATGAAATCCTGTCTTGGTATAGCTTTTGGTTAACTAGTGGTTTTAAATTTAAGACCCTTTCGTTTCTCTCCATAGGGCATGTCTCTGAACTTGGAGGCTGATAATGTTGGTGTTGTGGTGTTTGGTAACGACAAACTGATCAAAGAGGGTGACATTGTCAAGAGAACAGGGGCTATCGTGGACGTTCCTGTTGGAGTGGAGCTGCTCGGCCGTGTTGTGGACGCTCTGGGAAACGCCATTGATGGCAAGGTCTGACCACCAACTGGATACTTGGTTTTAGCTCTTCTGAACTTCTTTATCCAATAGTTGTCATACTTGAGTTGACCAGTCAGTCTCTGTTTCTACTCCAAAGGGACCCCTGGGCAATAAGCAACGTAGGCGTGTGGGTCTGAAGGCCCCTGGCATCATCCCCCGCATCTCTGTGAGGGAGCCCATGCAGACCGGCATCAAAGCCGTGGACAGTCTGGTGCCCATTGGTCGTGGCCAGAGAGAGCTGATCATTGGAGACCGTCAGACTGGGTAAGATGGTGACTTGATGAATTTAAATGCTTGTTTCATTTGCGCTTGGTCATCCATTTCAATTTGTTTCCTCCAGCAAAACCGCCATTGCCATCGACACCATCATCAACCAGAAGCGCTTCAACGAAGGCACTGATGAGAAAAAGAAGCTGTACTGCATCTACGTGGCCATCGGTCAGAAGAGATCCACCGTGGCCCAGCTGGTGAAGAGGCTGACAGACGCTGATGCTATGAAGTACACCATCGTGGTGTCCGCCACCGCGTCTGACGCCGCTCCCCTGCAGTACCTGGCTCCATACTCCGGCTGCTCCATGGGCGAGTACTTCAGAGACAATGGCAAACACGCCCTCATCATCTACGACGATCTTTCCAAACAGGTGAGAACTTGGTACTACCGCTGCGGTCTACTGTTTAGTGAATTTATTTATATTTTTTGCTGGGCAAATCCAGGAACCCATTGAATTGAGAACTTCATGTGAGGGTGAAAGGCTAGCTCAAATTGGCTGTGGGTTTGCCACGCTGACCAATAGAAAGAGGCTTGGTTTGTACAAAGTGACTTCTATGTGAGCTGTGCTTTATTCATCACTACGCTATTGACTATTCAATGGACATTGTTTGCCTACAAAACTGCTAGTGACCTCCTCTTTAATACACTGGTCCAAATATCAAAGTCAAAGTTGTGCTTGGTACTTGTTCCACATTTTATATTGCTAAACTATATGGGAATTAAGGCTGCATGATTAATCATAATGAAACCGAATTGTGAATATGAATATTGTGAATGGGGATTTTTAATTAAATCCTGTATTTTGATAGGAGCAGCTCATTATCAGTTAGGGTTTGCACTGGCTTGGTTCACAGTAAATGCTGCCTCATGCAAACTACATCTACTGAGTTTGGAACGCTTTAATGTGCATTTAAGAATCACTTCAATGGATCACTTTAATGTACATTAGTAGCATGCACCAGAAGCGCTTCTCAAAAGAAACTTTAAGGGCTTTCTGTGGCTTTTCTGTCAAATAAGTTCAGTGCTTTAATGTTTGAAAATAAAGAAATTAAAGCAGCCATAATTTTTGCAATAAAATCCATTTCTTAAAGGGATAGTTCACTTTGAAATTAAAATTTGGTATCTATCAGCTTACCCCAAGGGCATCCAAGATGTAGGTGTCTTTTTTTTTTTTTTTTTTTTTTCAGTAGATCCAATTTTGATGTTTTTAGGTCAAACCGTTCTAGTCTGTCAGTCATATAATGGCAGGTATAGGTCACTGTCTCTATAAGAGGGAAAAAGAACATGCACAGAGAAATAAATTAATTTGGATTTCTCTGTGCATGTTTTTTCCCTCTTATAGAGACAGTGACCTATACCTGCCATTATATGACTGACAGACTAGAACGGTTTGACCTAAAAATATCAAAATTGGATCTACTGAAGAAAAAAAAAAAAAAAGACACCTACATCTTGGATGCCCTTGGGGTAAGCTGATAGATACCAAATTTTAATTTCAAAGTGAACTATCCCTTTAAATGCACATTTGTATAAAGTGTTTTTGACCAAATTGTGCAGCAGTATAAACCAGCAAAAAGCTGTTTTTGCGTGTGTGTGTGTGGGTCCACTCCCCCCTTTTTTTCCCTCACCACCACATGCATGCTTTAAACTCTCTCCCAACGTCATTAATGCTCTAACTTTTTAAATGTAAATTAATGGAGTTTGAATGCAGAAAATAATGGTAAACTTTGCACTCTTCAGGCCGTTGCCTATCGCCAAATGTCCCTGCTGCTGCGTCGTCCCCCCGGTCGTGAGGCCTACCCCGGTGATGTCTTCTACCTGCACTCCCGTCTGCTGGAGAGAGCGGCCAAGATGAACGACAACTTTGGTGGTGGATCCCTCACTGCCCTGCCCGTTATCGAGACCCAGGCCGGAGACGTGTCCGCTTACATTCCCACCAATGTCATCTCCATCACTGACGGACAAGTGAGTCGCAATGCAAGCAGATCTTCTGCACAATCAACGATTTGATTCCCAAGCTAATCTTCTCAATCTCTTCCTGCAGATTTTCTTGGAGACCGAGTTGTTCTACAAGGGTATCCGTCCTGCTATTAACGTGGGTCTGTCTGTGTCCCGTGTCGGCTCTGCTGCCCAGACCAGGGCCATGAAGCAGGTTTGATCTGGCACCCAGTTGATGCTTTTGAGCTAATTTCTATGTGAAAATGGTTATAAAACACCCGTCTGTTTGTTCTCCAGGTGGCTGGTACTATGAAGCTGGAGTTGGCCCAGTACCGTGAGGTGGCCGCCTTCGCCCAGTTTGGTTCTGATCTGGACGCTGCCACACAGCAGCTGCTGAACCGAGGCGTGCGACTCACAGAGCTGCTCAAGCAGGGCCAGTACTGTAAGTGCACTACTGCATAGTAGGACCGGTTCACTCGTAAACCACAGGTTTGTCATGTTCCTGTGCTGTTTGGTCTTAAGGTCCCATGGCCATTGAGGAGCAGGTGGCTGTCATTTACGCTGGTGTGAGAGGACACTTGGACAAGATGGAGCCTAGCAAGATCACCAAATTCGAGAAGGCGTTCCTTCAACATGTCATCAGCCAGCACCAGGATCTGCTCTCAGCCATCAGGCAAGTTTTCATGAGAATTTCTGTGGAAGAAAAGCCAGTGAATAAATTATTATTATTATTATTATTATTATTATTATTATTATTAAACTGAGTTTCACATCTAAATGTTTGTCCCCTTGTGTTTCAGGATCGACGGTAAGATTTCAGAGGCCTCTGACAAAAAACTCAAGGAGGTCGTGCTCAACTTCCTCTCAAGCTTCGAGTAGACTGTTTCCTGTATCGCTAATGTTGTCAATGTTTGCATAGTGCTTCTACTTAAATTTATACAAACCCTAAAGAGAAATTCAAGTGGCACTTGATCCTCACTGTACAGAATAAAGTGTTCCCAACTCCATCTTTGTTTTTGCATTTATTTTGCGTTCTTGTGATTTTTATCATTTATGCTGAGATTGCCATGAAAATAGCCTTGATGCTGGTATGGTGTTAATTTAGAAAATATAATAGAAATGCACCATTCAGATAAATCAAGATTTACTAAGTAGTTAGTCTAAGAAGCATATGGCAGCTTAAATGCCATATTTTTTTTTTTTTTTAAGCGTTTAATTTCTTCAAGTGAAATTATGAATGGTACCAAAATTCTTCAGATTGCATGGATTGCAGCTAGAAAGTTTCGGCCTGTCAAATTATTTTTTTGTAACGTCAAAGTCTGCCACGTCAATTCTGCCACATGTACCATACAGAGAATTGAAATTGCATTACTCTCAGACCCTTGGTGCATACAGATAACACTAAACCCCAACAGTAGAACGTAAAAATACAGATAAATACAAATCAAATATATATATATATATATATACATAAAATGAAAACTATTACAAATATACAAGGACATGTAAAAGAAAAAAGTAGTATAAGGCACATGGTAGAAAGAGTGCAAACCAGTGAAATGAACAAACTGCAGATATAATTGGTGTAGTGCTTAGTCTATTTAAAGTGACAAACTCAACATTACATTTATTCTGCATCAAGTGCTTTCTATATATATATATATATATAATGTTATAGCTTGACTTTTTAATGTGGTTTTCTGTTTGTCTAATTTACTGTACACTTGTTAATTATCGATATTTTTAGTCTTTGAGGCCATTTTTATAAATGTAAGAGTTTCAGGGTTTGGTCCAGTTGGGATGGGTCCCTTTTATTTCTGTTAATGTTTTCAATTAGTTTAATGATTATACTGTTCTGACAATTTAAAATATGAAACTTAATTGTGAAGCGGGAATTCTGATTGGCTGTGCCCTTGTGTTTGACACTGTAATTTGAGGCATGAGATTCTGTACCTGCTGACAGCAGGTAATTGAGTGTATTGCTTATGCAGGTGAAGTTGAGAACTTGACTATCTCTCAAATAGCAAGGTTTGGAAGCCATAGAGTTGGTTTTTTTGGGATCCTCTAAGAGATTTGAGAATCTTGAGGTTTGCATGAGAGCTGAAATCTGGGACTTTTTTTTCTTTTTAGTCTGATGGTTGGCTGCATTGCCTGGAAAAATGAAAATGGTTTGGAAATGAAGTTTTTTCAAACCTCTTAACCTAGTTTTTGATTGTCTGCCACGTTGTAATTTGGTTGAGGTCATTTCAGTTCAATTCAATGTCATTTCAGGGCAGTTCCACACATTCTGCCACTAGAGACAGTCAAATAAAACTTCTCTACTAGAGTTTGTGTTTTATGACTTCACCACCAGGTGGAAACAGTGCACTTCAGCACATTTAAGATGGCAATTTGCTTTTGCTACACAAGTCCTGTAGTAGCTGATCAAGGTTAGTTTAAATATAGCTTTAAATACACATATTAAATAGGAATATGGTTACTTTTTAATGGCTGTCAAATGAGAACTATGCTTTCCCCCCAGATTATGCAGTTATGACCTCTATCTCATGCTAACCTACTAAAACCTGACCCCTTGGCAGTAACACACTGATGTCCTGCAATAGGTCATGGTATTTCTAACGCCCTCTACTAGCTGAGAAATACTCCCCTTGGTAAGGTGTAAGGGTCATCATATGTGTATGTCCACCTACATAAACCTCAGAGACTGCTTTAGATACACACTCTTAAAAACTTCATTGGAAGTAGAACCAAATAGGTTTTAGATTCTGATGTCACAATTCTCTCTCTCTCTATATATACACACACATAAGATATATGGTTCATCTGCAAAGAACCATTATTTCTGAGAGCACACACACCTACATCATCTCTGTAAACTAATTTGTGTGTCGTCCTATAGCCGCTTGCATAATCAGAAAACACACACAGACCCTCGAGCATCTGTTGACAAAGTACCATTACATGTTGTTCTCTCTGCGTCTCTCATCAGAATCAAACAGCTGGATCCAATTATTAAATTTGCAAAATCAAAGCACAAATCCCTCACGAAAAAATCATTTTGCAAAGTCTGGAAGAGTACATGTGTAGCTTGTATCTTGTCACATGTGTAAAATGTTTTTTTTAAAGGTTCTTTACACACAGTGACTTTGATTTAAAAGCATGCCGTCCTGAAGAACTGGTTCTTTGTGTTTGTTTAGGATTCTTTTTTCCTGCCTTTTTGTTTTTTAAATCTAACTGTTATTGATTTTCTGAAGCTCAACAGTACTTGATATCCTTCTTAAAATTCTAATTTGTAACTGGTTTCCTACACTCTAAAAAAAGATGGTTCTTTACACAAAGCAACTGTTCTATTTAGAACCATATCGTCCTGAAGAGCTATTTTATTGTATTAGAGTTTAGGCCTCTTTAAACGCCTTTTTTAAAAATCAAATCCGTAACACTCACCTCAAAACCACCTCATTATTGATTTTCTGGAGCTCAAGCATCCACCTACACAGACTGTCAACACATCCTCAACAGGCAATTGATTTCTTTCTATAAATGTAAACTTTCAAATTTAACTGGTTTCCTACCAGGTAGCGGGGTATACTATTACTAAAAGGTTGTTTAATAAGATTCTCTAAAGAACTTTCAGAGCATGTTTACTTATGGAACTTTCTAAAAAAAAAAAGATTCAACACTTAAAAATAAAGGTTCTTCATTGGCATCTATGGCTCCATGAATGATCTTTAACATTCAAGGGTCATTTTCAATGCTCAAAAGTTTCTTTACACTTTTAAAAACTAAGGATCCAACAGGAGGTTTTCACAGCGATGCTGTAGTAGAACCACTGTTTATGGTTCCCTAAAGAACCTTTCAGTGAACAGAAATTTAATAATCTATGGAACCTTTTTACACTATAAAGAACCTTGAATGGAAAGGATCCAGTGATATTCAAATTCATGAAACCATTAATGCCAATAAATAAACTTTTATTTTTATGAGTACATACTTGGAAAATACTTCTGGAAAAAACATTCTTCACATGGGGAAAAAAATTGTTCTTCTAAGAACTGTTCCCTGAAAGATTCTTTGGGGAACCAAAATGGTTCTTCTATGGCATTGAAACCCCCCTTTTAGAATCTTTAGTTTTAAAAGTGTAACAAAAAGGGTTCTGCTGTTCCCTAATCTGGTACAGTTTAGATCCATTTTTTCTTAAGAGTGTATTTTTGTTGTGCTTCTTTACTGGGCAGGAGGAGATGTTATATACCAGCGGGATACAGTACACACACCTCTACTGAAAACTTACGATCACACACACATCTACTGATCTCCCATGTGTAAAATTCTCTGCTGCTATATTTACACACGTGTAAAGGCTCTGATATTATTATGTCCCGTGGTAGAAGTTTTTAATATGACAAACACACTCTTGGCACGAGGACTCAGAAGGTCTGATGTTGGAGTGTGTGTGTGTGCGCATCTATAAACCAGACCGGATGCTCCAGGCCTGCTGTATGAGCGTGCGTCATTTGAGATGAGGTTTAGCAGTGAATCCACGTCTGAGAATCTAGACATCAGCACACGTGGATAAGAGAGGGTTCAGGTTTAATGAGGAGGAACAAAGATTGAAGATATCATTTATAAAACAAATTATTGACTCTAGATTCTGATTGCATGAGCAGCATTATGCTGATATACACACACTTGTGACCGCACATCAGTTGTATTTCATATTAATGTGTTGTAAACAGCCTATAGTATGGATTATGTATTACATTACATTATGAAGTAATTGTTCATTCTTGAGTTTTACTATACCATTTGTGTCTTTTATTGTATTGATGTTGTCATATGACCTAGAGTGACTTATTACTCTAATTTTACTAGGCTTTATTTGCATATTTTTTTGTTCCTTTACATTCCTCTTAATAAAATTGCCACATCCACATCTGTAATCCTGTAATTTGCCATCAGACATTGTTTTTTTTCTTTTGTTTTTATAGATCATCTTGTGTTTTTCGACTCCAGTATTTTCTAAATAGTTTTAGTATAATAGTAATAATAGTTAATAGTATCTTTGATAGTATCCGGCCTTTGCACACGTATCTGTCAAAAAAGATGGCATGAAACTACAGTAAAATCCACCCTATATATTTTCTAAAATGGATGTTATTGATCTTATTGTGAACAACTCATCCATGCATTTTTGGTAACACTTTACTTAAAGGCTTTATGTATAATGCATTATAAAGTGTTATTAAAGGATATATAATGCATTATATTTATTCATAATGTGCGTTGTAATGCATTATATCTTATCTTGTAAATAATTTTAACCGAGTTTAAAATGCATAGTCTAACAATGAATTGATAAGTGTTATAATGTATTAACTGTGGTTACAATTATCCATGAGATCCATGTGCAATGCATTATAAGATGCATTACAAAGCATAATTAGTGTATTAAAACTAACTTTATAAAAGGCTTAAGTAAAGTTTTACCTTTTTTGGCCTTTATCATGAATTTTTAATATGAAACAAGTCTCTGTCTGAATTTTTTCTTTTTCGATAATTAGTTGTATTTGAATATGTCACGCGGAAGAAAACATTTGACATTACTTCCATTACATCCCAACTTCAACATTTTTACTATTTCGTTATGACCTAAAATCATGAAACTGAATTCATAAGAAACTTATGTTGCATAGTCAATTTGACAAAGTTGATCTTGATTTATTTCCTTAATTTGAATGTATAAGTTCGCCAAAGACCTCTTTGTCAAGGAGAAAACCGGGACTCTCAAAGTACCTGTGAGGGAACTGGAGGAGTACCTGAGAAAGACCTACTCCGACAATCAGAGGCATGTGCCAGCTACCATCCCCGATGACATGCCACCAATCCAACCTCCTGAGCACCAGTTGGACACAAGACCCCCAACATGGAGCGAAGTTGAGAACACAGTAAAGTGGGCAAGAACAGCATCAGCCCCTGGGCCCAACGGTGTTCCATATAGGCTCTATAAGAACACACCGGGTGTCTTGAAGGTCCTCTGGAAGCTAATGAAGGTGACATGGGAAAAAGGCATCATACCTAAGGCATGGAGAAGAGCAGGAGGGATTCTGATTCCCAAAGAGAAGAACTCCTCAACCATCCACCAATTCCGCCAGATCAGTTTACTGAATGTGGAAGGAAAAATTTTCTTCAGTGTTGTGGCCCAAAGACTTTCAGCATTCCTGCAAAAGAACAATTATGTTGACACCTCAGTGCAGAAGGCAGGGATAAGTGGTTTCTCAGGTTGCTTGGAACATGTAAATGTCATCTGGCACCAGGTACAAACGGCCAAGAAGGAAAAGAAAGACTTGCATGTGGTTTTTTTAGATCTTGCCAATGCATTTGGGTCAGTGCCTCATGAGGTGCTGTGGACAGCCTTCAACTTCTTCCAAGTCCCAGAGGGCATCACAAGGCTGGTAAAAGCCTATTTCCAGGACCTCCAGTTCTGTGTTACAACTCAGGATAGTACAACTGCCTGGCAGCACTTGGAGATAGGCATAATGGCGGGCTGCACCATTTCCCCACTGGCCTTCACCATGGCAATGGAGTTAATAATTCGGGCATCTCGCTGGGTGGTTGGAGGGGAACGTCTGAAGAGTGGACTGCGGCTTCCTCCAATCAGGGCGTATATGGATGACATGACGACCATAACAACGACTAACGCATGCACCAAACGACTGTTGTACAAACTCCAGGGAAACATCAGATGGGCACGAATGGAGATTAAACCCAGCAAATCCCGCAGTATCTCCATTGTCAAGGGCCAGATTGTAAATGAGAGGTTCCTCATTAATGGTGAGCCGATACCGACTATCCTGGAGAAGCCCATAAAAAGCCTTGGTCGGTGGTACAACACAGATCTCAAAGACGCCGAACAGGTGGAACAACTAAAGCAGGATACCATCAGTGGCCTGAAGCAGATCAACAGCACTGCTCTTCCAGGAAAGCTGAAGCTTTGGTGCTTTCAGTTCGGACTGCTGCCCCGCCTCATGTGGCCAATTTCCATCTATGAGGTCACTCTATCTCACGCCAATCGACTGGAGCGATTGGTGAATGTGCAAGTGAGAAAGTGGCTTGGACTACCCAGATGCCTCAGCAGCATAGGTCTGTACGGCAATGGAGCCCTCTCTCTTCCAATCTCAAGCCTGGTGGAGGAATACAAGTGCTCTAAAGCAAGGCTCGAAATGACCCTCACAGAATCCCGGGATCCCTTCGTCAGAGGGGCCGCTCCCGCCTTAGCCACAGGAAGGAGGTGGAGGCCAGGTGTAGCAGTGGCACAGGCAAAGTCCACTCTGGGACATAGTGGGCCAAGTTCAACAAGGCAGAGGGGGCCTAGGGCTGGGAGCAACAACACCCACATGGCAGAAGGCTACTCCAGCTGAACGCTGGCGCCTGGTGGTTGAGGAGGTGCGCCACCAGGAAGAAGCGGACAGGTGTGCCAGAGCGGTGTCCCAAGCCAAGCATGAGGTGGGAAGGTGTGGAGAGGAGGAAGATCACTTGGAGCGAGCTATGGAACATAGAGTCCAATATGCTGAGCTTTACCATCAGAGCCACATATGATGTCCTGCCCTCTCCAACCAACCTACATCTCTGGTTTGGAGAGGATCCGGCCTGTCTCCAGTGTCTTGCCCCAGCAACCCTGAAACACATCCTGGTGGGCTGTAAGACCAGCCTTATGCAAGGCAGATACACCTGGCGCCACAACCAAGTGCTGAAGTGCCTGGCTGCAACACTGGAGAGTAAGAGGGTGACCGTTAATGCCATGTCCCTGGAAGCCCAGACTACCTGCCGCCAACCAACATCCTTCATCTGGGAAGGGGAGACACATTCGATCAATCGATCGCCTCCAGACTCATGCCCACTGAACCCAGCCCGGGACTGGGAAATGCGGGTAGACATAAATCAGAGGCTCACCTTCCCACCCCGAAATTGCAGCAACCAACCTGCGCCCAGACCTAGTCCTCTGGTCCAAATCCTGTCGACATGTCTTTATAGTGGAACTGACAGTCCCGTGGGAGGAAGCTATCGGTGAGGCATTTGAAAGGAAAAGATTGCGATATGCAGATTTGGCTGCCGAAGCAGAGGACCGGGGATGGAAGGTAAATGTGCGTCCAGTGGAAGTGGGCTGCAGGGGCTTTGTAGCTAGTTCCACCACAAGGCTGCTAAAGGAGGTTGGAATCAGAGGACAGGCTCAGCGGAAGACCATCAAAGATCTTGCAACTGCTACCGAAAGAAGCAGTTACTGGTTGTGGCTGAAGCGGAAGAAGGCTGTATGGGCTCCCAAGTGACCTCATGGAGCCCCCGGTGCGACACACACCCAGGTCTGATCAGCCTGTGGTGGGCCAGCCTCGGGTGAGGGTGTATTGTGATAAAGGCCGAAACACCCAATGAGGCCGGGGTGCACAACTGATGATGTGTCGTATTGGAGGCACCAGGCGGTCATCCCCCAATCCAACGCCAATCAAGAGGGCATCTCCAACAACAGTGCTTGCTGAATGTCAAGGGATTTTAACATCTAGTCCTAGTAAATATATATATTGTTTCTTGTTTTATTGTGCACAATTAATCAGTAAATGTTTTTCCAAATAAGATTGGAGAGCTACAGCAAAAAGGGAAACATTTTCCATGAATAATGACTTATTGGCTGTGATTTTAATAGGCTGCTTTTATGGTGCTTTGACACACTTTTTGGTCACCGTTATATGTTTAAATAGCATGGAAAAGAGCAGCATGAATATTCTTCCAAAACATTCTTCCACAGAAAGTCAATTAGGTTTGAGACGACATGAGGGTGAGTAAATAATTTTCAGTTTCGTATGCAAAATACTCCCTGAAATGCCCTTTGGGGTCTAAAAATACGTTAAGCTACTTTAAATGTGCTCTCCAGAGAGCGAAGATCATCCGAACGCTACAAATGTTTTCATAGAGGCCATATTTTTTATTCTATTGCTGTTTATCGGTGAGATGAAAGCTTTAAACGGTGGAATCAGCCAGAATGGATCAACCGTCTGGAAAACTGCTCCATTTCCTGTGTTTTTGCTTCTCTTTCTGTGAAAGCCATTATCTATGTGCCACTATACACACACATACAATACAAAACACACACACATCAGGTCATTTCCTTTCCACGGTAAAGCAAGATGATCCAGTCGAGCGTTTTTTGGTCTAAACACACACACAGAGGATTATTTTTTTCTAATGGACATCATGCGACCATTAGCTCATTACAGCAATGATGTCAGTGTTTTGGGGCTGTTCCATTTATCTGATAGTGATTTACCTGCGCTGTGTGACCTATTCAGCCTCCATAGAGGTTTTCTTTGACTAAAGCTCTCTAAATCATTAGATCTGGTCCACCTGGGCCCCAGACACCGTCTGACAGAAAGTCATGCTTAGAAAACCTTGTCTTGTTTATAAGAGAAGACCTCCAGAACTTTTTCCTCTCTTGTTCATTCCAGGTAAACAGATTTTTTGCTGTGTTTAGTTGTTTGACTGGCTTTCTAACATTCCGAGAAAATATTGTTAGGAGTTACACGTCTTCTCTCCCGATGCCAGTGTTACAAACACCGATCCAGACGTCTAGCTTGGATTTAAGTTGGAACTGAGCGTGGAATGAATGTCAGTCTGTTTGGGTTACGAGATGTGAGACCTGTTCAAAGCTTCTGGGATTTCAACACTGAGACTTGTTGATGGAGATAAAGGTGTTTTACGTTTAATTGCAAAACCTGATTTCAAAGTTCTGGTAGTTGAATATTTGATCAATATTTGTTTGCCGTTACATTTGCCTTAAACTCGCCCTGATTTTGTTTGAGCATTTTTCCCAAACACATGCACATTATCCCTGTGTTTGTGCGTATAAGGAGGCTAAGTACCTGAATAATAGCTTCCATGTGCGACCTGCCTCACCGCACACACACACACACACACACACACACACGGTGACACACACACATCCCTGAATGTTATCCATCACACACTCTCATCTATCTCCGCTGATGTGTCTTTGAGGTTTGTAGCGTGTGACCGCGCATTTGAGCTGCTTGTCTTCTAAAGCCTCACATTTGCCTGTTGATCCGCAGCGCCGCGAGTCCATCCGGCCTGCAGCGTAACACGCAACAGAAGCTGATAATCAAAGCCTGTTGTTGTACTTTTACCCCGTACCCTCATTTCTGAGAAAACGAAAAGAATAATATTTATGAGGTTTGGAAATTGCTAAATTGTTGAAAATTACTTAGATTTTCGCAACCTTTTGTGCTAGGAATGTTCTGGGTTTGAAGTGTGTTGGCATGCGGTTGATTACCACAGGACAGAAATTCAGCTCATCCATCAGTTTGTAAAAACAAACAAGAATCACATTTACAGGAATGCACTTACAATGGAAGTCGGTTGAGGGCAAGACATTGCAATGGGATAAATGTTAAATATATGTGATAAGACTTTAAATGATTGATAATGCATTTAATTAATTAAATTACTTTGTGTAATTTAAAAAAAATATATATGAAACTGGTTATTAATCTTGTTTTATATATAAAGTTATATCAAATATTTTAAAGAATTATCAAGGAAATTTCACTCACAGAAATTACATTAACAACTCTTATTTATAAATGTTTGAACAGAACGAATATAAATATGACAACAAAAATACAAAATATTTCCACTTTTAAAAATCTCCAGAATGCCTTCCATAAGTGCATTACCGTAAATGCAAAATTAATTTACAGATACGTTGAAATGATTATTGCTTATTTATTTTCATAATTATATATTTATTTATATATGATTTATTTTGTAATTATATATATTGCTCTCTCTCTCTCTCTCTATATATATATATATATAAATTAGCAATATTTGCTTTTTATCCTCTATTGGACCTGAAACATTCCATTGAAAAAGCTATTTTAAACCAGCCCAAGTTGTTTTTCTGGTCTTAACTGGTTTCTGAGTGCTTAACTGGTTTAGCTGGTCAGGTCAAGTGGTCAAGTACCCAAAGCCCCTCTAAAAACCATCAAACTACATCTGTGTGAAAAAAGCTTAGTGGCCAGATAAGACCAGCAAACCACTTTAGGTCAGTTTCTAGAGCCCCTAAGGGACATTATAATGAAAAAAATGTAATGCAAGGAAAAATACTGCAGTGTTCCCTAGAGAAACTTTGTTCGCAAAACATTTGCGTTCCCTTGCAAACCTATTGCATTTCCTTGTAAAACTTTACATTCACTTGCAAAAGCACTGGAATATAGTTCTTCCTCCCAGTATCCTCCCATATTATTTCCATCACAAAAGTTTTGCGAGCGAAAGCAAATGTTTTGCGAATGAATGCAAAAGTTTTCCAAGTGAACACAAAAGCATTGCAAAATAAATTTCCCTCCCATCTTCTTGTCCTTTTGGGGTCTCCATAGGTTTTACGTGTTTCAGTTGAATAAAAAGCATCAAAACTGCTTGAGGGTAAATCTATCGTCCCACAGCAGGTTACAAGAACATTCCACCATCCCGGATGAGGTCAGAAGAATACTGTGCTTCCCCCGAGGGAAGGTCAGGGGAAAATTATACTCCCCCAGAGTTCAAGAGAACATTCTCCTGCCCCAGTTTACCCCGTCTGAACAATTACATGCTCCTAAAGCCCTGTTACACAGGCTGTTAAAAGTACCACCATAACCAGCCTCAATAAACACATTGAACACGAGCGGTGCGAGAGAGCTGTAGCTCAGGTACGAACACCGTCAGGAGTCAGCAGTATCTGTTTAAAGAGATTCTCGACTCAGAAACACACGATTGCGGCTATTCTTACACAAACATAGACGCAGATACATGTGCAACCGAACCCTAGCGCTCACACACATGGTAAGATCATTAGCGGGGTCGTCTTACCACAAACTAACAGGCCATCTCAACCTACAGTGAGAACAAAAGGACACAGTGTGAGTGTGTCTGTCTGTTTCCTGCTGTTCTACTGACGGGTCCAACATAACCAGACATTCAGAGAAAGACTTAAGGCCAGATCCTGTTGTAACACAGACTCACGCCAACGGAAGGCGGTTTGAATCAGAACATTCCAGAACTTTGCCCACCTGGGTCTTAATATACTCATAATGCTTCAGAAAGCTTTAATGACAGAGCAGCTTCGGCAAAAGACTGTAATTTAGGTCTTAGCACACACACACACAAACACACACTGGGCAGCATTCGCCCCTCTGATTAGGATGTGGGATTATGTCACTCACCACAACGTCACGTGCTTGGTCAGTGGTCAGTGTGATCGGCCAGTCAGTGGTGTGATATGAGTATGTGTGCACTATATCAGTATCAGACAAGTCTGTTATTAGTGATACTGACCGCATGAGTAAGAGACTGGAGATCCGCCACCAGACTAGTGATAGTATGCAGATTTCATCTCTCTGCCGTCATAGTCTAGCTATTACTGTGAACAAAGGTTTTTTATTTTTAATTATATTTTCTGCAAAAATGCCATGCTGTTAAGGTGGTTGCTTGGGGGGTTTGTGGGTAGTTGCAATGGGTTGCTAGGGCGTTGCTGGGGAGTTGTGAGGGGTTGCTAGGTGGTTGCTGAGCATTGTTAGGTGGTTTCTGAGGTGTTGTGGGTGGTTGCTAGGACACTGCTACAGTTGGAAGTTTCAGAAGTGTTGTGGGTAGTTGCTAGGGGGTTGCTATGGCATGGGGTGTTGTGGGAGGTTGCTAGGTGGTTAGCTGGGCAATGTTAGGTGGTTTCTGAGATGTTGTGGGCGGTTGCTAGAGCATTGCTGCAGTAGAAAGTTTCAAATGTGCTGTGGATGGTTGCTAGGGTGTTGCTGTGGTATTGTGGGAGGTTGCTAGGTGGTTAGCTGGGCAATGTTAGGTGGTTTCTGAGGTGTTGTGGGAGGTTGCTAGGGCATTGCAGTTAAAAGTTTCAGGAGTGTTGTGAGTAGTTGCTAGGGGGTTGCTATGGCGTTGCTAGGGAGTTTTGGGAGGTTGCTAGGTGTTTGCTGGGCATTTTAGGTGGTTTCTGAGGTGTTGCTACAGTTGAAAGTTTCAGGAGTCCTGTGGGTAGTTGCTAGGGTGTTGTTGTGGTGTTGTGGGAGGTTGCTGGGACATTGTGGGAGGTTGCTAGGGCATAGCTAGGAAGTTTCTGGGGTATTTTGGAAAGTTTCTAGGGCGTTGTTGGGGTGTTTCGGTGGTATTGGGCTGTTGGTAGGGCAACCTGTGGGAGGTTGCTGGTAAGTTTATAAGGTGTTATGGATAGTTGCTGCGTAGTTGTTAGGTGGTTGCTGGGGTATTCTGAGTGGTTGCTAGGCCACTGCTAGGATGTTTCTGGAGAGTAGTGGGCAGGGGCGCCATAAGTGGGGGAAGGTTAGGACGATTCTAAGCACCCGATGATGGAGTGGGCCCCCCGAGGGGAATGCGATTGCGATTTCTACCGAGGGGGACCCCCTGGAATGCGATTTACCAAGGGGAACGCGGAACGCGATCTAGATACGGAGAGGGAACACCCCACCCCACAACACCCACCCCCCCGGAACACGGGGGCCCGAGTGAATATGCTGTCCAGGGGGCCCAGAAACCATAGCGGCGCCCCTGGTTGTGGGTAATAGATAGGTGGTTGCTGGGATGTTCTGAGTGGTTGCTGAAGTGTGGAGTTTAATACTTACATTTATTCAGATCACTGACCCCTGAGTATAATAGTATGAGTATGATAATAGTGATACTTGACCAATTGAATTGAATAGATAGACATAACAACATACGTACAACGTACTACTCATAGTCTCATAGACGTTTCTTTGCCTTTTGTAAAGTTCTACTTTGAATGTTATTAAACTGCCATTGAGTTGAATGATGAGATAATTGGTCCCAATTGCTGCTGTATCATTAAACGGCTGTTACCATTTGCCTGCCTCACATGTGTATCTGACTTTTTAATTTATTTTTTTATTACAGAATCCTTTGCACAAGAATCAGACCTTCATGGAACATTAGCAACCCTCCAACCAGTTATCTTTAAACAATTCCCCAAAGATCCACCCCGGCAGACGGATTTTACGACACCTGCCAGTCAAAATGAAAGGAAAGTATGTGAAAACCTGAGAAAGGAAGAACGGATGGAGGGAAAAGGAGGACGGAGTGAAGGATGTGGAACAAATGGAACCTCATAAAAGGTACAAATAAGAGTGAGCCAGGCCCACCAATTATACGGCACCGCTCTTTGCTCCGCCCCCTCAGCATGGGGTGTCTGTTAGACTCATAACTCCGCCTACCACAGCTGCTGTGAGTTGATAGACTGCCTATTACCTCAACCCAACACACACACATCATTAAAACCCAAAGGCACACAGACCTCACTCTTTTCTTCTGTCCCTCACTCCTGAGTTCTGCTCAATCATAGACTTTCTCTATAAAACTCTCACATACAAGACACTGAAGCCAAAAGACACAAAGGAATCTAAGATCAGCTCTCATAAGACTTTTCTCTCACACACTCCTTCTGTGGGGGTGGCAGAAGGTTGTGATAAAGATGACCGGCACGATGCATCTTCTCGCGGCTGTTTCTCTAATCTTGACTTTCAGCTCAGCAAGCGCAGAATCAACCGGTGAGTACACAAAGTTTCCTTAAAGTGTTCAAATGTTTCTTTAATTCATGATAGTTAAGCCACCTGCGAGTATTTAAGTTCTTTTTACTGTAGTTTTATTTATACTCTTGCACTTTTTCGCACCGTTTCTATGTCTGTCTCATAAAATCTCACACTGAGCTGTATATCTCAGTCTAAAAGTGTCTGGTTTCTTCTGTAATGGCTGGTTTCTTTGTTTTCTCACATTTTTGATTTTCTTTTCCTCTTTACTTTCATCTTCTCTCTTTCTCTGTATCCCACATTTTCTTGTCATCTCCTTTTTGATTTCTCAATTCATCCGTCCCAACAATGTGGATGTGTTTATCACAAAGCATCAGGCTCCAATTTTGATTTTTGGTAATTGCCTGTGTGTATGAGAGAGAGAGAGAGAGAGAGAGAGAGAGAGAGAGAGAGAGAGAGAGTGTGAGTGTGAGAATGGTAGTTCATTCTGGGCTATAGAAGTCATAATGTCTTTTGCAGCAAGAATGAGATTGCATTATTTTATTGAATCTGAAAGGCAGACACATAATACTTAAAGAAAACACACACACACACTGAGTACTTCCACCTACCAGACCATAAACATTCCCCCTTTTTAACGTTAATGTAATATTTACTTCAAGAAATGTGACTGTTTGAACATTAAAATGACAAATAATACATAAAGTCAAATCACACATGTTAGCAATCACGGCCAGCATGTAAATATTTCAGCACACCATCTGCGAACAGAAATGATGCTTTTGAGCAACAAACAGCTCTTTGAAATGAGCAAACTATACTCTTACTTCACAAGACAGTGAAGATAAACAAGAAGCACAACAAAAGCCTTGGTTTTTGTGGGAATATTGCTTAGTTGTATTGATGTGCTGATTGCCAAGGCATGAAAATGAGAGTCAAACCATCTCTCTCAGTTAAAATATTGGGAAAGACGTCATCCTTGAGTCATTAAAATTTTTTCATACAACATTATGTTTGCCTGTTCAGCCAATGGCACGCTTCCATCGCCATAACAACCAACATCTGTATTTGACATCCGGCAGTGACACCGCAACGGCCGTCTGTTCACCTGGTTTCCATGAAGTTTTCCAGTGAAAATGTTCAATGGATAAGATCCAGTTCGATCCCTGTCAATCTCAGTTATACAAACTAAGACCAGTTGCCTCAGTTACAGGAGTTTCTGTTTAAAACTCAAGATATTAATCTGAAATTCAAGCTTTTTCTGCTTATTCTGGAACACAACAACATACATTTTTATATTTTTGTCTAATGTTGCTCACCAAATTGTGTCACTCATCAAGCACGTTAGATACGGTCTGGGTTTCAGCATTCAGACACACACTTATCCCATTCGCAATGCCAAAACATTCAAAATTTGAATGCGTTTGAATGCCATTAGACTTTTAGTTACAGTCAAGCTGTGTTATGCTTTAAAAAACAACTAATTCTTGCCATTTTCAAACTTCAAAGAACTACAAATCCCTAAACATTTATTTGGCCACATGCAACCGGCTAAATAAACAGGAACAGTATTTACAGTCTAACAGAAATGACATCAACCTGGGCACCACTCCCAGCATGCATTAGCCTGAGAAAAAACTACATGTTTGTGAGCAGTATGCTTTGTGATTGACTAACACTTATATAACCTTTAAATAACGTTTTCCCTGCAGTGTATAACCTCTTAACGTCACCGGACTGCCTACCGGATCTATTGCATGGAGGTTTGGCAGAGCAGGGAGTAACGGAACTCTTTATTCTCACAACGTTCCGTCTCCAGCCTCGAACCGGAAACACCATATTCAGCCTGTATAATCCACGAGACAACAGCAAGTACTTTGAGTTTTCTGTGCTTGGGAAACTCAACAAAGGTGGGTAAACTTTGACTATACCATACTTTGACATTAAAGTGGGCATGAACTGCCTTTGTTTTTTATTTCGTACTGTTCTCTGAGGACCAGTTATAATGTTATCAAGATTTTTACATCAAAAAACAATAATTTACAAGTAATAGGCTATTTTCTGTTCCGTTTTTAACCCCCCTCATCAGAACGCTCCGTTTGAAAAGGAATGGCGGATTGTAGACTCGGAAGTAAACGCCCACTGCTGTGATTGGCTAATAGTTGTTTGTTTGACAGCCTACTCCTTCACAGATGGACTCTGCTGTGTTTTAGGTTAAAACGCATAAATACTTAGTACATATCAAATGATCTGTAATAACAGACAGAGCAATGGTGTTCACGTAATAAAAACAGTTGCTCACACTTGTGTGGTGCGACATCGGATCTAATATAGTCAGCACAGCATCATCTTTTAGATTCAATCTTTCTGAAAATCCTGCATCGAATTATGCCTTGTTTGTAAGCGAATACGCAGTAAAATGAAGTGAACCAAGGACCGAGTCCTTGCTGACACGGTCTGGCACTTAATTAAAAAATAAAGTTAATCAAATACAGTTTATCGTTTGGGTTTCTGCGTAGACCTGCGTTTGACACTCTTGTCTTTCACCAACTGTGTGCGCGAATCAGTGGGCGTGGCTAAACAGGCAGCGATGTAGAAGCAGGCCTTGATCTTCTGCGGAGGCGGTGTGTAGCCACACTATTACGTTATAAAATTCCACAAGTTGTTTTGGCAGATTGGCTTTAATATAAACTGCTTTTAGACTAACGAGAAAGTTTTGAGTTCTGAAACTTACAGAAAGTTTTTATAGCACAATGACCTTGTATATATCAAAAGATAAAGGGAATTTAGATTTTTCAGTTCATGAATAGTGACTGTAAGAGTTATGATTAAATATTTGATATGGGCTTCATTTGCTTTTGCCATTTACTATAAAAATTTGCAACCCACTTTGACCTGAAAACAAGTTTAAGCTCTAAAAAGGACAGACATGTTCAGGTAATGGATAAAAACAAGTGCTATCAGAAAAAATATAGAAACTCACATTATCTATCATTATCTATAACTCAACATTCTCTCTGTAGCTACTTTACGATACCTGCGCAGAGATGGTAGGATGAGTACAGTCACCTTCAACAACCTGAAACTGGCTGATGGTGAGAAGCATCGCCTGCTCTTCCATCTGAAGGGACTGGAGGTGGGCCAACCAAGGGGCTTCCCGCACAACCAGGGGGTGTTACCGGTGCCCGGGGTGGAGCTCCACCTGGACTGCAGGCTGGTGGAGACGCTGAGAGATTTACCAGCTGTGTTTAATGGCCTAAACAATCACCAGGGAGTGGAGCTCAAAACTATGCAGGGGAAAGCACATGTATACAACACATTTAATAGCTATACTCACATGCTGAGAGATATATTTGGAGGTTTTTGTTGCATGCACTAATACACTAACATAAACTCCCCATTGTGCTCTTTCTGTTCTGATGGCAGGAGGAGTTGGAGGAGCTCAAACTGGCATATGGTGATTCAATGGAAAATGTTGCATCGCTGCAGGACTGCCACACTCATCAGAGTGACTCCGTACAGACTTTAGGTAATTTTGACATTTTCTGAAAAAAAAAACATGAGTGGTGCATGTTCACAATTTGCCACCACAATGCTAGAGAGTTATTGGTGGTTGCCAGTGTGTTGCTAGGGTGTTCTGATTGGTTGCTAGGGGTTTGTTTACAAATAAAGCATTTTCCAGTGGCATCAGCAAACGTTTTCCATCCAAGATGACAGTCAGAACATCTGCTTAATTACTGAGTACACCTTTAAGGAACAGATTCCAAAGGAAGAGATGAAGAAATGTGAATAAATTGTTTATCTGCTAAAATGATAAGATCAGCGTTTTTGTTGTTTATAAAGGGCTTAACACGAAACAGCTTACAAATCAGATGTTGGAGCTGACAAAGGTCATTAATGAGCTTAAAGATGTTCTTATTCAGCAGGTAAAGCCTTCCTGACAATTACCCTTTTGTTTAATGTTCTTAATTTCCACCATCCCTTATTTACAAAGATTTTTTTTGTGTTTGCATGCATGTTTACAGGTGAAGGAAACATCTTTCCTCAGAAACACCATCTCTGAGTGCCAGGCCTGTGGTAAGACATTATGATGAGCAAGACATGCGTGATATGCATGAGTTTGTTGATGCAGATATCCAGATAAGAAACCCAAACAAGACATTTTCGGTGTCCACAAATATCCACGGCAACGTCTCAAACAAATACTCCAGTCACGACTTCAAAGTCACCAAAGCTGAAGCAGATTTGAAGCAGGAGTGCAATCATGGAGTGTTCAATTACAGACATATCATGAATGCTTCCAACCACACCATAAATGCTAAATACGATTGGTTAATTCTAGGGCTGGATGGAACGGAGGTGGTGAAACCAAAGTGCACTCCTGGAGTGTGTTTCCGTAATGACATGTGTATAGAAACAGCTCAGGGGGTGGAGTGTGGTCCATGCCCTGATGGATACACTGGAGATGGATACAGCTGTGACGACGTTGATGAGGTACGTATCTGTACAAGTGGTCATATCAAGACAAATGGCTTTTTCTCCTGGTATAGCCTGAGGAAGATCGATTGATCAAAATGTTGCTAATAAAATTTTGTAATGATGCAAGTTTGAGTAATGCGTGGGATTGAAACATTTTTTCAAGCTGATCTTCTGAAATAAAACATGCACTAGGAAACAAGATGAAACCTGCAGTTCCTTATTTTGATAGGACAGTATAGAGTTAAAGTGGAACCAATGGGAGAGGAAGGGCCCATGAGCCAGAATTCAATCTCAGGGTTGAATAAATGTCATTGCCATGCATGTTTGTGTCTATTACAGTGCCAGTTTAATCCCTGCTTCCCTGGCGTGAGGTGTGTGAACATGGCTCCAGGTTTCCGCTGTGAGGCATGTCCTCTTGGATTCACTGGCAAACCACTGGAGGGTGTTGGTGTAGCTTATGCACAAAAGCACAAGCAGGTACATCACTAATGACTTGGGGCCCTTTTGCATGATTTGTGTCAGAGTTCCCTAATGCATTAAACTTTATGCAAAGTGAAGCATCAAGCTGCAGCATTATCCCGAGCACCACTGTGTGCAGGTCATATGTTGTAAAGCAAAGTTTAGGCAGTTCAAAAAATTACCACTGATATTTTGATGCACAGCCAATGATTAAAAGACTGAAAGGTCATTTATCTCCTAATTCCTATATTTTCTTTAGGTGTGTGATGATATCGATGAGTGTAAAGGACCAGATAACGGAGGATGCACCCCTAACTCCATCTGTGTGAATTCTGTGGTGAGAACTGACCTTTTCACAATGCATCTCTGTGATACAAAGTGCCATTGTGTCAAAGAAATGCAAAACAAAATAATAGTGCCTCAAAATGTGTTATCTTGTGTAGGGATCATATCAATGTGGCCGATGTAAGAACCGGATTTACAGGTGACCAGATTAGAGGTTGTAAACCAGAGAAAAGCTGCGGAAACCGCCTACAGAACCCTTGCGACCCCAATGCGCAGTGCATAGAGGAAAGAGATGGCACCATCACATGCCAGGTACCCTTTCGAGGCACACATATATGTATGAAAAAGGCATTATGCTCAAGGGCAAATGCTAAGAGTGTGTTTGTGTACTAGTGTGGCATTGGATGGGCTGGAAACGGTTATCTCTGCGGTAAAGACACTGACATCGATGGGTATCCTGATGAGAAGCTGCGCTGCCGAGACCCAACCTGCAGAAAGGTAACTATGGCAACAATGCAATCGATATGGACTTGCTTAGGGCTCCGGTGACATCAGTTGCCTGTCTCTGGAGAGCTGATTCATATTGTTTCCTCAATACCAGGACAACTGTGTTACCGTTCCAAACTCGGGACAAGAGGACGCAGATGGCGATGGGAAAGGCGATGCATGTGACCCAGATGCAGATGGAGATGGAATACTGAATGAGCAGGTAAATGCACACATTTGTGTCGTGGTTGTTTATATGCACTGCAGAATCTCACACTAATTCCTTTAAAAATCTCTTAAAATCTTGCATTTCTATCTCTGGTTATGATGAAGTAAACTTTTTTCCTTGTACATATGCATGGATTTTTAGGATAACTGCTGGCTGACGCCAAATATAAATCAACTGAACAGTGATAAGGACAGCCATGGTGATGCATGTGACAACTGTATCCGAGTGGATAACCCAGACCAGAGAGACACCGATTCTGATGGCCTCGGAGATGCATGCGATGACGACATGGATGGAGATGGTAAGAGAATGAGGAGATGGTAAAATCTGAAGTCTTGAATGTTTGGTTCGAACAAAAGATTTGTCTTCATCTTTCTGGTACTAAGTCATTCCCATTTTTGGTGTCTGCTTTTATTGATTGTCAGGGTTGAAAAACTTCCTGGATAACTGCCAGCGAGTGAAAAATCGTGACCAGCTGGATCGTGATGGGGATGGGGTGGGAGATGCATGTGATAGCTGTCCTGACATCCCAAATCCAAATCAGGTACATGATTGGCAGACAACTATATATTCCTCAAATACTGTACTTTTCTACTATAATAAATATTTACATTCACTCCTCTTCTTCCCAGTCTGACATTGACAATGATCTTGTTGGAGATTCTTGCGACACAAATCAAGATAGGTATGAAATGGTCCATCACTTGTGCAACAGAGATACAGCTTCCTTGTTTCTTTTGTTCTACACCAAATGATGAATTATCAGACAAAACTGTAAAATTTCTGTTGAAATTTCTCCAAGCACTCCTGTGATATAATTTCTTGTATCCTTCAGCGATGGTGATGGTCACCAAGATAGCAAAGACAACTGCCCACTGGTAATTAACAGCTCCCAGCTGGACACAGATAAAGACGGACTGGGAGATGAATGTGACGATGATGATGATAATGACGGTATTCCTGACACACTGCCTCCTGGACCAGATAACTGCCGGTTGGTGCCCAACCCTGACCAAATAGATGACAACAGTGAGTACACCATTAATCCTTAAATAGACACGGTATGTACTGTATGTTATTCTGTGATCATCTGCTCACCCTGTTTTTTTTCATTGGAACAATACACGGAAAGCAGAACGTCCATAGAATGAAAACAGAAATGAAAAGTGATTGTCAAACTCCATATAAATAGCTGACATATGACTTTGCACTGTCTTCCAAGTCTTCTAAAGCCATATGATACCTTTGTGTAAGAAACGGTAAGAAACGAAAATTTTCAATCATCCCTCACTCACCTGTTCGTTTTTCCACAGATGATGGAGTGGGCGACATATGCGAATCAGACTTTGACCAAGACAAGGTGATCGACAGGATCGATAACTGTCCAGAAAATGCAGAGATCACACTGACAGACTTCAGAGCCTATCAGACGGTTGTACTGGACCCAGAGGGTGATGCTCAGATTGACCCCAACTGGGTGGTTCTTAACCAGGTGACAGATCAGCAAAAGATACATAGAATTTAATATGTCTCTACAGAAAACTGTGTTTGAGACTTCTTTGCTTTGCTTCAAAGGGAATGGAGATTGTCCAGACTATGAATAGTGACCCTGGCCTTGCTGTTGGTGAGTGGATGCATGTCTGTCCATCATGGTTAATGATATATTAAATTATTTCTATGGATGATGCAATTCCCCTCTCCAATGACTAGGTTACACTGCATTCAGCGGTGTTGATTTCGAGGGAACCTTCCATGTGAATACGGTGACTGATGACGACTATGCCGGCTTCATCTTTGGCTACCAAGACTCTTCCAGTTTCTATGTGGTGATGTGGAAGCAAACGGAGCAGACATACTGGCAGGCCACGCCCTTCAGAGCCGTAGCTGAACCTGGCATTCAGCTGAAGGTTGATCATATGAATTTCAAGATTTATGTCTAAATTTGTGAGAAAGTCTTGCAGGGAATTACGATAACTCTATCTTTGTCTCATGCTCTTAGGTAGTGAAGTCCATGACTGGTCCAGGAGAGCATTTGAGGAACTCTCTCTGGCATACAGGTGACACTAATGATCAGGTGCGTCTCCTGTGGAAGGATCCAAGAAACGTTGGCTGGAAGGACAAGGTATCATACCGCTGGTACCTGCAGCACCGCCCACAAGTCGGATACATCAGGTGAGCCAATCAAAATTCAGGTGACTTTAAGTTTGAAGCCAAGCAAGCTGTTACTTAAGAAAGAAAATTGTGTTAAAAATAAAAATGATTCAGTACAGACTTCTGTGTGTATATTTAGGGTTCGTTTCTATGAGGGATCAGAGCTGGTGGCAGATTCTGGGGTGACAATTGATACCACAATGAGAGGAGGAAGACTGGGAGTGTTCTGCTTCTCTCAAGAGAACATCATCTGGTCAAACTTGAAGTACCGCTGCAATGGTGAGAACACAAACATAAACATTTATAATGTTACAAAACATTTGTTTCATATACATAAATCTCTTTTCCAGACACCATTCCAGAGGACTTCCAGGATTTCAGTACACAACATGGCATGGACCCCCTGTAAATAATTCCCATAATGCTATGTTTATACCAGCACACCATTACACACAGTCCTATGTGTGTCTCTGAAAGTGTGAAACACATTTGTACACAATGTGTGTGTAGAATTGGGATACGTGTATACACAATGTGTATGCCATTTTTTTTAAAAAGTCAACTTTTTTACTTTTTTTTACTCTGGTCAAAAAACTTCAGCAATTTAGCTACATCATATAACATTTAGATAAGAGATGAACCATATTTCCTGTTATCAGTCAGTTAGAAGTTACAGTTATCCACTGCCTGCCTAGAATGCAGGTAGATTTGCATCAAGTCATTGTAAAGAGAACATTTAAAAGAAAGGATGACACATATTACGATAAAAGATAAGAAAACCTAAACTTGGAGTCTCTCATTCCTGTTTGACATCAATAAAAGAATAATTTCAAGACATGTGACGACATTTCACGTCAATCTGTCCTATGTATGACTGTACTTCCATCTGACTAAGATTTGTATGTTCTGTGGCTCAGAAGCCTAGCCCTGGTTCAAATTAACCAGCTTATCTTCTAATGTAGCTTCCCAAATTAAATGAAACCTTATTAATGATCTGAAATTGGGAGACTTGATTCACCATAGACAAATAAATGAAATATTGGTGTATTTAAAGTCTACATCTCTCAACTTCCCTTTAGTTTAGCCATATTTGATTAAAACAGTAATGCATTCGGATATTATGGTACTGTATATTTGAAAGATATATGTGCTACCGTAGAATTTGGCTAAAAAGGTATCTTAATTATGCCGGCTACCCTTTGGAACATGAGGAATAAGCTTACGATGCCTAAAATGATGTTTTGGCAGGCAGTTCAGTATAGGGTTTGGGCCAGGGCTCATGTCTGATGGGCATGTAAGTTGGTTTGTTCACACGAGAGGCTGTTTGCTCTGCAGCATTACTGCCAGAGTTAGATAACAGCAAGAGTAAAGAGTCTCTCCTGCTGTTTTTGCTCTTAGCTCATGCTAACCTCAGCAATTCTTGTCTCTGTTCACATTCCTCCTGTATGTGGAAGCTGTTTTATTAGAGTGTTTAAAGCTTTTAAATGTTCTACCACGACAGTTCAGAACGTTTCCACAACATGGTCAGCAGATGGCAGTATGTCCATAACATTCACTGACTATTGCTGCAAGCTATTATTAGAACAGTCCGTTCTCTTTACCATGTTCTCCCTTCTCCGCCTTACCTCACGTCTGTTTCCCATCTGAATATTAATGTTTTTCAGACAATCACTCTGTCTGTTAACAAATCTCAGTTGAATTCATTAACAAAGCAGTTGATTATGAAAATAGTTACACAACCAAATGAGTCTGACTTGAGAGATGAAGTGAGAGGTGCTGTCAAATGCCACTTTACTCATTATGAATCACCCCATAACCTTTACTGAGAGAGACTGAGGGAGAAAGAGTGAGCACAGAAGGAGAAGGAGAAGGTGGTGTAGGAAGAGCCGATCCTGTGAATATCACTCCTCTACAACACTTACACATATGATAAAATGGGGGAGAGGTTAGAAAGACTATGTGTAGGATGGTAAATATTTTCCAAAAACCGTATGCGATTTATTCTTTTAACATTTCACTAGTGTAAAGGTACTGTAGTATAGGCTATAGTGACTGTATCATTTTGGTAGCTATTAACATATTCATATACCATTGTATTTAGGCCTACCTATCACCAAAAATATGGTACCATATTCAAATACAATGGATTTTGTATTTTTAACTGGTTACTAGTTTTACAAGTGTTCATACTTAGAATTGTGTTTTTTTGCCGCAAACATAAATGATACTTAATTTTTTTGTGTCTTTTTGAAAAGAGATGTGCTATTTCGTTATCAGGTGTATAATTTTCACCTACAGGATGATAAAACAGGTAAAAAAAATACCATAGACAAGACCCAAATATCATGAAAACTGTGGGGATGGATGGGGATTTGAGACAATAGACAACCACCCATACATCCCAACAACCGCCAAGCAACATGCTAAAAACAGCCACATTTTCTATAGAAAATAGTAAAATATACTATTTGTTAAGCTTTTTTATTATTATTCTGAGGGTCACTGAAGAACGCTTTATCAGTTAAAACAGAGGAAACGATTAACTCACTGGCCATCCCTCAATCACTCGGACCTTGTTTGATAAATGGTTTCTAATTTAAACAGGAACTACTTTAGGAGTCCTTTAGTCGGTCACAATGAACGCGAATAACAGACCTCGGCACAATGAGGGCGTGAAAATTACGCACAGTTGGGCATCCGCTGGTCACGAGCCGAGAGTTATTATTAAAAGCACGAGATCACGACTTCTTACGAGCCCCTGCTGAGCTTTACTCCGCAGTAGCACAATGTTCCCAGAATGTCCTCGACACTGCGCTAGCACAACGTTCCCTCGGTTTCCTCACACACCTGATCTCACATTCATCTCTCCAGACACAACGGAAATGTCCGGCCGGTCGAGAATGACAGATTTCGAGGTGCCATTCACACCACTCGGCTCCGTTTTCCTGCGCTCCCTCTCTCTATTTTTCCAAAATGGACGAAATCTGGCTTAGAGATTCTCTGACGTTTCTGACAGGGACATGTACACCAAATTTGTCCAATTTTCCGGTACCAGCGGGAATCCTGAAGCATCTTTCGTCTGTGATTGGCTGAACGCGTAACGTCTGAGGAAATATGGCCATTTATGTACTGAGGAATGCGCCATTCACCTGCACGTACGTTGCGTAATGCGACATTCCCCAAGGCTCCGCTTTAATGCATTACCGGTCAGTTAACGTCTAGGACAAGTCTGTGAATGCGCAAAGACGTTTTATTCCCGTGGAGATGGGAACATTGAACTGTCACCGTGACGAGCATAACGAACTGTTGGTACACAAGGGACCAGACTTGACAATCACACGTTAATTGCCTGTAATTGCATGTGTGGGTGAAGCGGTTCTGGCTGTATTTTCATCTGTTTTAATTGCACTTTGACACAGAGGGACATTGAAGTGTGTGCGTGTGTGTAGCTAAATTCTAATAAGACTTTATTGCTTGCTCAAAGCATCAGACATGATTTGACATTTAATAATAAAACTGACATTCAAGTGTAGATCTTCCCACATGTGGCCAAGGTTTTCAACCAGGGGTCAATGGACAATATTCACTAGTCAACATTTGAAGTGGATCAAAACCTTTCATCAAAGTTGTCCTAAAACCAAAATGCGTTCTTGTCTTTGGACAACTTTGATTAACTTTTTTTATCCATGTCAAATGTTGACTAGCCTACGGTATTAGGCTTATCTTACCTAATCACTGACCATTTCTAACTTTCCAAATAATAATCTATTTAAAATTACAATTTTAAAAGTGCTAATTTAGGGTTATGAACGAAAAAGCTCGAAGTGACGCAGTAATTTTATTTATTTAGTGAGTTAGTTGAACGCTCTTTACCCCAAATGGCAATTATTGTATGATTTTCTAAGTTCAATCAATAGTATGTTTCTTCCAAGTAGGCTAATGAATAAATGAATAAATAAGTTATGCACGACTCAGGCATAAGTGCCTTTTGAGAAAAAAAAAAGAAATATGATATGCACATTTCCCTGTTTCATCTGCTATCAAATTCTCGACTTTTTATATATATGCATGATTTTTCGTGCTCTTTTACTACCATTCTTTGCGAAAATCCATTCATTGTCATTCACAACTTTCAATCCAAAAATCTGGCCGACAAGCCAAAAGAACAGTCTGTAACGAAGACCAATTTAGGATGGAAGGATGGATGGAGGGAGGGAGGGATGAGACTCATTGTGAATTCCGGAAACGCTCCTCCACATGGAGAAGTGGGCTGCCACATCCGCGTGATGCTCATCTCATTCCGCAGCGGCATCGAGCGTGGATTGGTGGGCACGCGGTATTCCCTCTCGTGTACGTGGAGAATGGGCGTGCTCGGGGAAGCTCGGTCACGCAGCGTGGGCGCCGTGTGTAGAGCACGGGTATAAAAGCTCGAGCAGAGCGGCGGGAGATGCAGCAGACAGCAGCTCAAGCGCTCGGCTCACAATCACCGGCAGCAGAAGCATCAGCATCAGCATCATGGTTCTCATCTGGACTCAGTTCGGCGTCAAACACAAGAATGTCAAGTGCAAAGTGCGAGTGATCCACGGAGAGGAGGGACGGACCTCAGAGGTGAGATGCTGCACATTTAAATTGCATGCTAAAATATATATGCATCTATATTCTCCACTACATATTATACACTCACAGACTTTGAGTGTTTATTATACATTGGATAATATAGAGGTATATAGCCTATTAAATCCAAATATACCTCTATATTCTCCAATGTATAAATATTTATACGCATACTATATAGTGGGGAATACAGAGGTATATATATAGATTCATAAATTGTTATATATGTATCTTTATATTTTCCCAAATACTTGAGGTCTGTTATATAATGGAGAGTATAGAGGTGTATACAACTCTATATTCCCCACTAAATAATATGCATATAGATTTATATATTGGAGAACATATGATTTATATATATACACCTCTATATTCTTCACTATATAATAAACACTCAAAAGTTTTTGAGTTTGTTATATAGCGCAGAATATGGACTCATATATAGATGTATACATTTTAATACATGCCCCTATATTCTCAACTATATAATATACACCCAAGTCTTTGTGAGTGTATATTATAATAGAGAATGCTTATACTTTATACTTTTATTATTCAAATTTTGGATTGAGTGGAATATATATATATATATATATATATATATATATATATATATATATATATATATATGTATGAATGTATGTATGCATGTATGTATTCAAATGACTAAATGAAAAATTGGTCACTAAAAATAGTACTATTATGGGGACTCCCTTTATGTCCATGGTGCCTGCATCCCCGCCTGAACCAAGAAACTTCATCTTTTTATTTGGGATCACCCTGTGTAGGTGAACCAAGGAGAAATGATCATACTCTAAACTCCTGCCATCTGTGTGTGTATAATGTGTAGGAGGTGCATGAAGAACCCGAGGTGTCTAGCCCCCCGTCCTCACCAGAGTGTGTGGATTTCTACTCTGTGCTCGGAGTGTCAAGTGACTCTAATGAGGAGGAGATCAGACGGGCGTACAAGCGTCTGGCGCTCCGTTACCACCCAGACAAGAACCCAGACGCAGATGCCGAGGACAAATTTAAACAGATTGCACAAGCCTACGATGTTCTGACGGACACAGAGAAACGCAGCATCTATGATCAACAAGGTGAGATTAAAGTGCAACCACAAACATATTTAATATGCATGCACCTGCAGGTCAAAAATGCAAGATAAATCACCATTTCAAGTTTACCCCAAACGCTCATTTCAAATGAACACTGAGTTCAGTGGGTTCTCACAACCCCAGCTGAACTGATTCACACACTCGCTGTGCTGGGTGCAAATATCTGCAAACATGATCAATTATTTATCCATACTTTAACCAGCGAATGAACCCTTTTAGCTTTCATAAAACCGAAGACATGCACACTAATAAAATCTCTTTTATCTTCAAGGTTTGACCAAAGGGGGTGTGGCTCCAGCTGGGAACAAAAGTGACCCCTCCCACAGTTCCTCAAAAGCCGATGCACACTCCTGGCACATGTTCTTCAACTTTGAACACGACTCAGACGACGACCTGTTTAACCCCTTCCTGCGAAACCCCCTGCCCCACCTCAGCCGGCATCACGGAAACAGGGGCGGGCCCAAGCCATCGAGCGTGGACGAAGTTCACGAGCTCCTCGTGTCACTGGAGGACATTTTAGTGGGCGTGACGAAGCGTGTGAAACTGACACGCCTCCGGCAGACGGACAAACACACGTTGAGACCAGAAGAGCGCGTGTTCGACGTAGAGGTGAAGAAGGGGTGGAAGGAGGGCACCAGGATCACCTTCCCCAAGGAGGGCCATCAGATGCTCGGCCACGCCCCTAACGACCTGGCCTTCGTTATCAAGGAGAAGAAGCACGCCCATTTCAGACGAGACGGCTCGCATATTGTGTACACCACCACCATCACGCTGCGAGAGGTGAGATGTGTACGTGTGTGTACGTGTGTATGTGTGCATGGTGGTACGAAATGTTCCCTAGCAGTCACCGGTACTCAATAAGCCTCTGCAGAGAGCTGCATCTAAATTTAGCATCTCTCCCCCGCAGCCTCAGCGCGCACACTCTCACACACTCCCCCTCCCATCTCGCACACCACCTCCTCAGCTCTCAGCATCGTCTCACATTCTGTCATTCACTCCTCTCCAGCAGTGGATCCTATTTTGCCTATACGCCCTCATGCATTTTCTATGAATAGACCCATAATAATATCTAGAGAGCAGGATGACAAATATAATAGTGATATATACATAAGACAGTAAACTATGATTTCAAATTCAGCATTTCACACCAAATTTACTGAAAAACAGCAGAAATGGCTAATCATTTTGAACAGATTTTAGGAAGTGACACTGTTAGGTAACACTTCTCCTTAGTAGCCAAGGGTTCATTGATCAATTGATACCAGCAATCTTAAAATGGCCAATTATTGGTCCATTAATTGGCCTGGCTGAACTATCAGTAAACATTAAGTCCATATTTGGCCATTTTAAGATTACTGTGCCTAATTGGCCGATATATTGCTAATATATTCACAAGGCGGCAAATTTCAATGAAATTAACACTTATTTTATACAACACTAAGAAAACAACAGAAATGGTTAATATTCAGTTGACAAACTTCTGTTAACTAGCCAAGCAGACATCAAGCATTTGATACCAATAATCTTAAACTGGCTAATTATTGATTGATTAATTGGCCTGGCTGAAATATCAGGAAATATTCAGTCCATATATGGCCATTTTAAGACTGATTGGCCAATATATTGCAGAAATATTCATAAGACAGCAAGCTAGAATTAATTATTTTATGCACTATTTATTCAAATGAGATGACTGGCCGATTAACAAAAGTGATCATTAAATCGCCCATCCTGTTCTCTAGACACCAGATTTGGCATCGGCTCTCAAAAACATCTCTTCATTCTTTCCAGCTCATTTCCATTTTTACTTTCCACACCAAACCTCTCGCCCTCGTTCATTCTCTCCCTCTCTTGTTTTCCACATCCACTTCATCTTTCTCTTCCCACGCTTACCCTCCTGTCCCCCGCAGACTGGAGCATCATTGAGAAATGAGAGCGATTAGCGGCTCTTTTCTACCGTTATGTAACTGTAATGTTCAATCTGTCTGGCCTATATTCCGCCCACGTTCATACTCGCATTATATAAAAGCATCATATATAGGCAACTGGATTACACCTCATAACATATGCCGGAGGGGCATTATAGCTCTTATGCTGCCAAAACACCGCAGCTTGTGATATAACAGATTGTATCTCAAGACAAAGAGAGCTGCCGAGGATCGATACAGACCTTTATAGCTCTACAAATCAAAGATGATCCTGTGACACAACGTTTAACGGTTTTCTTTCTTTGTGTTTTCTCCAGGCTCTATGTGGGTGTACGGTTAACGTCCCTACGCTTGACGGACAGATGAAGCCCCTCCCATGCAGTGATGTCATCAAGCCCGGCTCAATGAGACGGCTTGTAGGGGAGGGGCTTCCCCGAGCGAAGAACCCCGCCCAGCGTGGAGACCTGCTGGTCGAATTTCAAGTCGTTTTCCCTGATCGCATTCCCCCGAGCAGCAAAGAAATCATCAAACACAGCTTGGGACAGTGTTAACTAGAAAACACATGCTCATTTTGGTGACTGACTTAACGTCAGCTGTTTGTCTCTGTGAGGCACACGCTCTCAAGTGTAAGACGGGATGCTCACACAGACATATTACATATAGGTATGTGATACCTGTGTTAAGTGTGATTCGTACAGAGATGAAGTGTTTGAGGAAACACATGAAAAGCGCACGCACTAAACACGCACCTGCACTGATGGTGCTACTCTGAAGTGTTAGCATACTTCTTTAACCATGACGACCTTGTACTCATGTACAGAACTGTCAGCGATTTAGTCTCTATGAGAGATCCCTGTGTCATGTTCCAATGAATTATTTGTAAAGATTATATAGAGAAAATGTGAATTTCAGATATGACCTGGCATGTATGATGAACGCATGTTTTCTAAGAAGAAATAAAGTTTTATTAATGAAATAAAATGGTGTGGTTGATTAAAACTCAGTGGCTACCATAAAGTATTAGCCTTTAAATATTTAATCTGTATGCTTTTAATAGTTTCAAAGCCTGCTGTATATTCTCCACTGCTTTCTGAAGATGAAAATAGTAACTTTACTTGTATAGCACAAAGTGCTCCACAGGAAAAACTAATCAAGAATACATCCAAGAGTTGTTCATATACATAAAAAGATCAAATCTGCTGGAAATGCCCCAGTGCACAAAATGTGGTCTACAAAGAAATGGAAGGACTTGTGCACAGGCCAAACTACACTGAAACAGTAAGCCAGACTCCATCACAAAAACATACCTGACCTCAGTGATGTTTGTGTCTGAACAAGAGCAAAACCCTGTATCCGTGTTCCAGCATCCATTAAAACCTTCCCAGAAATCTGCAAAGCAGCAAAGGGAGAACAACATCCATATTAAAGCAAATTAATTTGAATTTAAAGGAATAGTTCACCCAAACATTTCAAATTTGATGAAAATATACTCACCCTCAGGCCAGCGAAGATGTAGATAAGTTTGTTTCTTCATGGGATCAGATTTGGAGAAATGTAGCATTACATCACTTGCTCACCAATGGATCCTCTGCAGTGAATGGGTGCCGTCAGAATGAGAGTCCAAACAGCTGATAAAAACACCACAATAATCCACAAGTAATCCATACCACTCCAGTCCATCAGTTAACATCTTGTGAAGCCAAAAGCTGAAAAGCAAAGCAAAGAAAATAAAATAAAATGAAAAAAACAGAAATGAAATGAACAGAAAGTTAAAGAAAAAAGAAAAGGCATGATTTATATAATTTTTCTCTAATATATCGTCCAGTTTGTGTACAAGTGATCTTTTTTCCAAGGAAGGACCTCCACAGTTGAAATACAGTCAGAAAATGAAAGTCAGAAAAACCTTTTTAGTGGTACAATATTGCCCTAAAAGATGTGTATTAGTACCTTAAAGTAGTAACATGTATCCTTTTTGTGAAGCTGTGAACCTTTTTATGTAATTAAGGTACAAAGATGACAAATTACAGTGTCCTCCACTAATATTGGCACCCTTGGTAAATATGAGCAAAGGCAGCTGTGAAAATAAATCTGCATTGTTTATCCTTTTTATCTTTTACTCAAAAAATTCACAAAATTCCAACCTATCATTGAAGTAAAACAATTGAAAGTGGGGCGGGGGATCTCATTGTGAAATAAATGCTTTCTCTAGTTCATGTTGGCCACAATTATTGGCACCCAATTATTGCAATGTCCTTTTCCCAGGGTAACAGCTCTGAGTTTTCTCCTATAATGCCTGAAGAGTTTGGAGAACACCTGATACGAGATCAGAGACCATTTCTTCATACAGAATCTCTCCAGATCCTTCAGATTCACAGCTCCATGACGGTGCTTCTTCTCTTCAGTTCACCTCACTCATTTTCTGTAGGGTTCAGGTCAGAGGACAGAGACAGCAATGGTAAAAGATTCATTTTGTGCTCAGTGACCCATTTTTGTGTTTATTTTGATGTTTGTTTTGGATTGTTGTCCTGGTGGAAGATCCAAACACGGCCCATTATAAGATTTCTAACAGACGCAGTCAGGTTTTGATTTTTTATCTGTTGGTATTTGATAGAATCCATGATGCCATGCATCTGAACAAGATGTTCAGGACTTCTGGCAGAAAAACAGGCCCACAACATTAAAGATCCAGCAGTATATTTAACCGTGGACATGGGGTACTTTTTTATCCGTGTTTGTACTAAACTCATCTGGTGGGTTTGCTGCCAAAAAGCTATTTTTTTAGTTTCATCTGACAATAGAAGCCAGTGCCATTTGAAGTTCCAGTCGTGTCTGACAACTGAATTTGCTGGAGTTTGTTTTTGGATGAGTGAGGAGAATTTTTCTTGAAACCCTCCCGAACAACATGTGGTGATATAGGGGATGTTTGATTTTTTTTTTTTAGGTTTCTGACCCCAAGACTCAACTAATCTCTGCAATTCTCCAGCTGTGATCCTTGGAGAGTCTTTGGCTACTCAAACTCTCCTCCTCGGCGTGCATTAGGACGATATAGACACACGTCCTCTTTCAGGCAGATTTTTAACATCTTTAGTTGATTGGAACCTCTTAATTATTACCCTGATGGTGGAAATGGGGATTTTCAATGTTTTAACTCTTTTCTTACAACCACTTTCTATTTTGTGAAGCTCAACAATCTTGTTCTTCACATCAGAAATATCTTTTTTGGTTTTTCTCATTGTGATGGATGATTAAGGGAATTTGGCCTTTGTGTTCCTCATATTTATAATCCTGTGGAACAGAAAGTCATGGCTGGACAATTTCATGCTCCTAGTCACCCTGGTGTGCTAAAAAAATTAAATATGAATGGGAATATACTTCAGAGATATTTTACAAATAAGAATTTCTAGGGGTGCCAATAATTGTGGCCAACATTCATTGGAGAAAAACAGTTATTTCACAATGAGATTTTCTCCCCACTTTCAATTGTTTTACTTCAATGATAGGTTGGAATTTTGTGAATTTTTTGAGTGAAAGATCAAAAGGATAAACAATGCAGATTTATTTTCACAGCCGCCTTTGCTCATATTTATCAAGGGTGCCAATATTAGTGGAGGGCACTGTATATGATAGGGTACTGCCTCAAGCTGTTTTGCCCCTAATGGTAATTTTTTTTCTAAGAGTGTACTATTTGATAGAACATATTTGGCAATGATTCTCTCAACAGACTGGTTTTCACAGGAAATGTGCAAATATATGAACTGTCTGAGTGAGAAGAACATTGTCTCGTGTCAGTCATAGCCGTGTTTACGGCCCATGAATCATACTCGCAGTTTAAAATGACACTCACACTTACTCAGGGTCAAAATGGCTGTTTTTAGCAGGGTGTGATCCTAGATATTTCTTAGGAAAAACTAAAAAAGCCAATTCTATATCTGAAGTGTAATGTTTGCTCACCACTGCATCTATTTCACTTGGGAAATCCACTGTTATGCAGTTGTTGTTTTTTTAATTAGCTATATATATATATATATATATATATATGAAGGAAAATATTGTCATTTTATCTTTTTCTAACATCAAATGAGGCCATTCATGACATTTCACAACACATACAGCGACTGTGTGTTTGTGCTTCCAGTATAAGTGGTATATTCCCTGTGGAAGCATTACTCATTTCTAAATTGCTTCAGATAAAGCCGCCCGCAAAATGAATGGACGTAATTATAAGTACTCAAGGGACCATCTAAAGGGCCTCAAGCCTACGGGAATCAAGGTTAGGTCAGCATTTTAAATATGTGTTAGATGGCTTCAAAGTAATAAGATGTACAGGGTTTGTGATTGCATTTACATGAGCAACTGAAAAAAGACTAATAAAACTACAATCTTAAACTAGACTATACTGCCCTCTCTCGGACATAGTAATGAATTGCATGGTGAGAACTTTGACAATTTTATTAGTTTTTTTATAGTTTAATTTATCTTTCATTTCAGTTCAGTTGTAGCAATTTTAGCACTAATTTAAGTAGACTTAGTTGGCAGTTCAACAAATTTCATTTTTTAAAGTTTCATGTTTTTGAAATGTACGTTTTCATATAATATTAATATTGTATCAGCTTTATTTTCCATTTAATTTTAATACATTTAATTAACAGTAAAAACACTAGCAGATATGACTATTTTAACTAACGTCCCTCAGAAAAAAATGGTTAAGAATTAGCCTACATCAAGGCAATGTGTATGAATTTTAGGAATACTGTAGCTACTTTTTTATTCAGAATAATTTCATCTCTGAGGTAAGATTGCAAAGTTGTTGCAAACCGTCGGTGAAAAGCCAAAGCTCTTGTCGCACTCTAGCAGAATTAATTAATGTCAATGGGGCGCACCTGCGGTTCAACGGTCGGCTGTCAGTTTTAGTCATTTTATTGATATTATTTTACATAACAAATAACCAGAGGTGCAATTAAGCAAACATCAAAATCATATTGTTTTGTCCTGATTTGTGATGAAATGTCGCAGCTGGGATCGGCTGTGCCCTCATCAAACTTACCCGAGGGCCTCCCGGTGCCCAGTTTGGCCATTCTGATCCTGGTGCTCATTCCCTGCGTCCTTCTGCTCCTGCTGCTCAACTGCCTGTTCGTGGGATACAAGCTGTTCCGCCTGACCCAGAGGAAGAGAGACCGCTGCGGGTCGGAAATCTCGCTCATGCGCTCGTCGTTTTCCACCCGCCAGAGAATCACCCGCTTCTCTGATGAGCCTCTGTTCGCTCCAAACAGAAAGTCCAACTATGTCTCGGTCTCGGAGCCGACGCTGGCGCCTCCCATCACCTCGTCCCTGACCTCCTCAGCGGAGAGAAGGGCCACCGGGCAGCGCGCCATGTTTCTACGCCCGGATGGGGCCACTTACGCCAGGTCCGAGTCACTGCGTGTGCCGAACTGGAGGACGAGCGCCCCGGTTCTGCTGCAGTCCAGTGATTCGGACACGGAGCGGGTCAACACGGTGCCACCGAACTCACCAGCACTGCATGTGACTCCCAATGGGGTAGGGTCAAAAACACTAAATCACTAAAACACATGATTTAATGAAATATTAAATAATCTCTTCTACTAATTTGAATATATAGGCCTAATGGAAGATGTCACGGCCTAATCGTCTCTTATTTAATTCCATGGTTCGTAGAAATGGCCATTGAAAACTTTACTAATATGCCTTTTTCATATTGTGGGTTTTTACATGGAATATAATGTACAAAAAGCATGGTAAAAGTGCCATAGATTTGTTTTGATATATTATGGGAAAACTTTGTTTTAATACCATGGTTCTTTGAAATGTTAATGAAAATCTATGATAAGTAGATTGACATTCTCATATAGTGGGTATTTACATATCACTGTAATGTCCAAAAAGCATGGTATTACCATAGTACCATATCCAATAGCACAGAATTGTTTTGATCATGATATATTATAGGAAAATACCTTTTTAATCATTGGTGTTTGGTGATGAGTTTTTGGCTCAAGGTCTGCATTTACAGTCACACCAGAGGTGTTAAACTGGGATTAGGACTTGGTTTTATGCAGACCAGTCAAGTTCTTCCACACTGACTGAATCAATCATTTTCTTTTTGAACCTTGTCTTATACACAGAGACATTGTCATGTTAGAATAGAAAAGAGTCCTGTCCAAACTGTTGCTATAATATTAGAAGCACACAATTTCCTAGAATATCATTATATGCTTTAACATTAAGATTTGTACTCTTACTAAAGTAGTCAAACCTGTTCATTAGAAGGGGGCGACCCAATACTTTTGGCAATATAGTGTATATTCCATTCGTTATTTATTAACAACATTAAACATTATGTCAAGGTTTCTTAAACTGGGGTTCATGAAGCCTTTTAAGAAAGATAAATGCTTTCCAAAGACAAAAACCTTTGTGAATAATATGTAATCAATAAAAAAGTAACTGTAGTCAGATTACACGTATTTTTTAAATGTAATATAATCTAATTACAAGCACTTTGGAATCTGATTACATAATCCAGATTACATGTGATCAGTTACTATCCAGCACTGGCAATGGTCTCCATGATCTACTTATCTCACAGAGCTTTTGGGAAACGCAGCCCAGATTATTAGTTTTTATCTAGTAGCTGACAAGGAAAACGATTGCTTTCTCTACAGTTTTGAGTCCAAGTGAAATGCGAGGTCAAGCTTGCCCTTGAGTAATTTAACCGTAACTGCTCTGGTTACAGTTCTCAATGCGGATGACTTCCATGCGCAGAAGCAGCACCATGGAGCTGGAGAACGCTCCTCTGGATAAGATCCATGTGGAATGCGAGTCCGCCAGCATCATCCAGCCGGAGAACTCCTGCTATGTGGTGTCATCAAGCCCCTCGGCTAGGGGTTCAGGACTGGACAGTGACTTTGGAGCCAGTGCAGGTTAGTTTTATGATCTCATTCATTGAATTGAGTAGACTTCAAAAGCACTAACTACATATCCACTACAAATAGAAAACTTCTGACTGGTAGTGTACAGGTGCATCTCAATAAATTAATGTCGTGAAAAAGTTTTCTTGTAACTTATTTAAAAAAGTGAAACTTTCATATATTGTAGATTCATTACATGTAAAGTAAAACATTTAAAAAAATAATAATTTTGAGGATTAGAGCTTACAGTTCATGAAAGTCAAAAATCAGTATCTCAAAATATTAGAATATTTACATTTGAGTTTCAATTAATGACCATCCCTACAGTATAAATTCCGGGTATCACTTGTTCTTTGAAACCACAATAATGGGGAAGACTGCTGACTTGGCAATGATCCAGAAGACGAACATTGACGCCCTCCACAAAGAGGGTAAGTCACAGAGGGTCATTACTGAAAGGTGTGGCTGTTTACAGAGTGCTGTATCAAAGCATATTACATTTACATTTACATTTAATCATTTAGCAGACGCTTTTATCCAAAGCGACGTACAAATTAGGAGATTAAATGCAAAGTTGACTGGAAGGAAGAATTTGGGTAGGAAAAGGTACACAAGCAACAGGGATGACCGCAAGCTTGAGAATACGGTCAAGCAAAGCTGATTCAAACACTTGGGAGAGCTTCACAAGGAGTGGACTGAAGCTGGAGTCAGTGCATCAAGAGTCACCACGCTCAGACGTCTTCAGGAAAAGGGCTACCAAGCCACTTCTGAACCAGAGACAACGTCAGAAGCGTCTTACCTGGGCTGTGGAGAAAAAGAACTGGACTGTTGATCAGTGGTCCAAAGTCCTCTTTTCAGATGAAAGTAAATTTTGCATTTCATTTGGAAATCAAGGTCCCAGAGTCTGGGGGAAGAGTGGAGAGGTACAGAATCCATGTTGCTTGAAGTCCAGTGTGAAGTTTCCACTGTCAGTGATGATTTGGGCTGCCATGTCATCTGCTGGTGTTGGTCCACTGTGTTTTCTGAAGTCCACAGTCAACGCAGCCATCTACCAGGAAATAAAGCTGACAAGCTTTATGGATACGCTAATTTCATTTTCCAGCAGGACTTGGCACCTGCCCACACTGCCAAAGGTACCAAAAGCTGGTTAAATGACCATGGTGTTACTGTGCTTGATTGGCCAGCGAACTCGCCTGACCTGAACCCCATAGAGAATCTATGGGGTATTGTCAAGAGGGAGATGAGAGATACCAGACCCAACAATGCAGATGACCTGAAGGCCACTGTCAAAGAAACCTGGGCTTCCATACCACCTCAGCAGTGCCACAAACTGATCACCTCCATGCCACGCCGAATTGAGGCATTAATTAAAGCAAAAGGAGCCCCTACCAAGTATTGAGTGCATATACAGTAAATGAACATACTTTCCAGAAGGCCAACAATTCACTAAAAATGTTTTTTTTATTGGTCTTATGAAGTATTCTAATTTGTTGAGATAGTGAGCCTAAATCATCACAATTAAAAAAACCAAAGACTTAAACTACTTCAGTCTGTGTGCATTGAATTTATTTAACCCCTTAACTGTCACCGTCCCACCTGTGGGATGCTTGGTGCTCTTTTTTTCATTGTCTTTTTTTCCCTATCAAATATTTTAGTAATCATCACAAATTATATATCATTTGAAAGCTTAAAACCTCAAAATTCATCCTGTGAAAACCATTTTGAAATCGGACATTGCCTTACCATGGAAATGGTACTTTAAAATCTTTTGGCGGTCTCCTCCCCCTTAGTGGGCTGTCAAGTGTCATATTACACAATGTATTACGGTCTTTTAGAATCAAAACTTTTTATAATCTTGACAAAATACATATCGTCGGAAAGGTCTGACTCTCAGGATTCCATATTTGGTGGCCTTTTTGTGATCGGAGTAATATTGACAGAGAAATTTAGACATTTGTGACAGAAAAATGCATCAATTGTCTTCTTTAAAAACAGTCCAACTTTATGTCTGTATTCCAATGCATTCAGCAGTAATCTGCTGATTGTCTTCTTTAAAAAGAGTCCAACTTTGTCTGTATTCCAATGCATTCAGCAGTAATCTGCTGATTGTCTTCTTTAAAAAGAGTCCAACTTTGCTGTATTCATGATTCATTCTGCTGATTGTCTTCTTTAGAGTTTAAGTTTGGATAGTGCGCTTTCACGTGTATGTTGAGGGCTTTCCTGTAGCTCAAATGGTAGAGCATAGCACTAGCAACGCCAAGATCATGGGTTCGATTCCCAGGGAAAGCAAGAGCTGATCAAATGTAAAACTGTAACTTGAATGCAATGTAAGTCGCTTTGGATAAAAGCGTCTGCTAAATGCATAAATGTAAATGTTAAAAAATGGGGGGTGACAGTTAAAGTTAATACACGAGTTTCACAATTTGAGTTGAATTACTGAAATAAATGAACTTTTCCACGACATTCTAATTTATTGAGATGCACCTGTATATTTGGAGTCTGTCCATTCTTTGAATTCTCCTAACTGTTCATTTAGGTGTATCTCTGCGTATCCTTTCTATGGACAGTGATGGTTTCCCGGGCTCTGCCTGGGCGTCCGCTATGGAATGGGATTACTACGACCCAAGCTACGTCACTCAGAACCACATCCCAAAGCACAGACCTCACGCACCCTCCATCACTACCAAACAGTACTGGGTCTAGAGCCCAAGCTCCATAGAGAGAGAGTGCCTGATGAACTCCAGAACAAGACTCAATTCAGCCATTCTCATTCTAGAACTTCAGTTGAGCCGAGTCTAGATTTCTGTCTGGGTTTAGTGCACTTAAAAATGTTCACTTGCTGTTTTAACTGCAACACATCACATGTTGTCAAATCACACACGATCAAAAAAATTCACAATCACAGCTTACTTCTGCAGCAACTCCAAACAGGTTTGTTCCGTTTATGAAAATGCGTTTATAGAATCACCCCACTATTGCTTTCACTTTAGATCACTTTGACACTGCATTTGTTTTACACGTTGAGTTTCTCACCGTTTTGTAATTTTTAAATGTTTGCACGTGATTCTCGGCATGGAGTTAGAGGTCGTCAGAAGAGGCTGTTTGAGTACTTCACAATTTTGACACACTACACATTCTTGTATTTGTAAAGAAAACAGTATTTAGATTGTGCCTGAATTGAATAAAGTTTTAAAATACAGGGTCTCATTTTATTGCTGTGGACATCTAATGCAATTATTAAAAGAAAACTTTAATGTATCAATAATCGTATTCCTTAAGATCAATGTTTTCATATGCATTAGTTTATACTGTAGACCAGCTGATCTTGAGATTAAAGTCAAAGCTCTATAAAAACATGCAAGCTGATAAAGACCAAATAATTTCACCATGCTACTCTATTTAAAATAATTATTTTCAATCAAGTGTTTAGTGGGTATTGATATTAAAAGGTAACTTGTTTTCAAATGGTTTGAGAAGTTCTGAGTGTGTTTGTGAGACAAAAAGATGCATTCAGACAGACATTTCAAACACCACTTTTTATTGGAAACAGTTTATGAGGAGCTGGACGCAGCCACTGCTGCCCGACGGGGCTTGGGCACGGTTCCCTCACGGAATCCATTTCTGAAATACACAAAAACATAGTTCAGTCAACATACCACAGGACGTCACAGACAGTCCTAAAGATAATTCACAAGCCCATACTATGACTGCATGGGTCTCAAATCTATCGATCAAGTGCCTCTTAACAGTAGTTTCAAAACCCAACAGGTTTGAACAAAAACTGCACAGAAAACAGATCCTAAAAGACACACATCTAAATGTACAGGTCAGGCTTACCTCAGAACAAAATCATTAATCACTGGAAAGTCATTTGTTCAGACATTTATTTTTGGACATCATTGGTAAGCCACTGTACAAATGCTAAATTTAACCAGACTACAGCCACTCAGGTTTTAGGCAAACATCAAATCAACAGGAAGGCTTATATCATTGACAGTCAAATGTTATGGCATCAAACTCAAACCCTGCTTCGAACTTTCACTGCATTAATGACAGATAATATACAAAAAAAAAAAAAAATTTTATATCATATATAAGTTACATTGGGCAGAAATCTGTAAAAATGCCAGGCAAAAATGCTTTAAGAAAACACTAGATTCAAGTATGAAAAAAAAAAAGCATTAAAAGCACAAAAATCTGAGCAGACCCACTGCATGCACGTTTACTCACCTGAACCTGCGGAAAACAACCTTCAGGTGTCTCATGCGGCCAGTTCCTGTGGTGTTGCGCCTCTTGGCCTTAACGCTCCAGTTGTCTACAAACAAAAACAATTATACTATAAATGCATGAAAATAAAATGCATTCCTCCAGCAGTCCATAAACATCTCAGGCTTACCTCAGTTCAAATCTGTTATCACTGGACAGTCATTTGTTCAGACATTTATTTTTGGACATCATTGGTAAGCTTTGATACACCACACAGAACACATGTGTTTTTGCAGTTCTTCTCAAGGAATAGTTCACCCAAAATTGAAAATTTGCTTAAAAGGTCCCATAGTGTCAAAATTAAAGTTTCCTGGCTTTTTTCATGATAACAGAGATCTAGGGGCTATGTAACTACCATATAAGTTTTAAAACAGTCAGTCCACAGAAAACTGCACACAGCCTGCATAAAGTAGCTGTGCTTTTTCACAAGTCATTGTGACTTCCGTAAAAATGTGATGTTCGAACTACTCAGTCACCGCCTTCAGTCAACATCCTGAGCACTGCCCCATCCATCCTCCAGCCACAATTAATCACGACAATGTATATACAAATAAATCGAATAAATCGTCAGTTTGTTGTTTTACACACATGCACACAGACATTATTTCATACACAACATAGTTGTGAGATGCAAGAAATCTTCAAACGCACCCATAACAACAAAAGACAATATTTTATTGAACCTTTTCTGATAAGAAATGTGCGCTGCAAACGCAAGCATTTTTGTCAATCGTTTCTGCCCAGTCCACTCGTTTTATCTCGTTTAACCACAGCTGTCGTCAGTTTTTTTTGTCTGGCAGTGGCAGCAGGTATGTGATCAAATTTCTAATTTGAGGCTGTATTACATCGATTCTGGCACCCAACATCACAACAAGATGATATTAGCTCCTTATGTAGCCGAATCTGCGCTGGTTTGAATGGGCAGTTTTCCCTTTGTTTTGCTTCAAGCTTAGCGCGGTGACGTAAATGTGACGTTGGTTCTAACTAGTTACCTGTGGTTGGCCTTGCCGTGCGTCACTCAGAAAACAACAGGCCAATCAGAAGAGAGGCTCATGAATATTAATTAGACAGGCCAAAACTGACCTTTTCTTAGCAGAGCTCCTGAAAGAGGAGCTGTAAAAATATATTGATGTTTTTACATTTACATTTAGTCATTTGGCAGACGCTTTTATCCAAAGCGACTTACAATTGGGGAATACATAAAGCGATTAATCTTGAAGAGGCAATCAGACAGAGGAAGTGCTCGTAACACCAAGTCTTAGTCATTGTTCAAATAAGTACAAGCTAGCAAGGGAAGGAGAGAAAGATAAAGGGAAAGATTAAGTTTTTTTGTTTGTTTTTTTTAAGTTTAGGATGAAGTCAAGTAGTGCCGAAAGAGATGAGTTTTCAGTTGTTGCTTGAAGATTGACAGGGATCCAGCATTCCGGATAGGGGTGGAAAGATTATTCCACCAGCCAACTTTTTTGCATAAGTTATATCGCAAATATATATTCTTAAGGACATCAAAACCTAAAATAAAACTCCAGAAAGGTGTACAATATGGGACCTTTACATTTTAAACCATTGTGACTGGTTAAAGATCACCGATAATGCTTTGAGTGAAAATGTTTAGAACCGTTTTGGATTGTTTTCGCTTATAAGTGGTGCTTGATCTGTGCATATTTCTCTCCTGATTCAGAAGAGACTACTTTTCACTGGAGAAAGCAGTATTATGTATAGAGGACTTGAAGTTTTAATGATTGATTTGTTTCTTACAAACACACAGCTTTTCACTACACAAGATGTTCATTGATGGACTGGAGTGGTGTGGATTTACTTGTGGATTATTGTGATGTTTTTATCAGCTGTTTGGACTCTGACGGCACCCATTCACTGCAGAAGATCCATTGGTGAGCAAGAGATGGAATGCTACATTTCTCCAAATCTATTACCATGAACAAACAAACTCATCTACATCTTGAATGGCCTGAGGGTTTTTCAACAATTTTCCATTTCTGGGTGAACTAATTCTTTCATATTACCTATGCTTACCATACATCTTGTAGTGTGCCAATAAAGCTACTTGAATCCAAATCAATGCAAAACGACTAAACGTTGAACTGTGATAGTTCATATACAAATCAAGACACTTACACTTTCTCTTGCGCTTGGCAGGGTAGCCACACTTTCCGCAGGTGGACTTCTGCAGGTGATACGCCTTGGATCCACAGCGGCGGCACAGAGTGTGCGTCTTATTATGACGCTTACCGAAAGATGACGTACCCTTCGTCTGAAAAACACAAGAAATTCATCATTCACATTACTGCTTACATCTTAAATGCTTCTTTTCATATGACAGCGGTCTCAAAACATAGCAAGCTGTCTACCATAGCATTCGTTCATGTGCAGCTTGCTTGTTTTGGACACTATTATGCCCATAAATAATGTCTATGCAAGCAGCTCACTATGACAGCTGACTACATTCTGAGATGACCATCAATATGCTGTCTAACTAGGCAGCTAGCTAGGTTAGATGAAGGTAGCTAAATGAGTTTAGACTATGATGCTCAATAAGCATGTTTAGAAGAGATAATGATAAAAGGTAACTAAAGACTATGACTTCCAAACAAACCTGTTTAGGAAGGAAAGCTCACTTAACTGAGATTATAATGCACAAAAATGCTGTCTAGAAAAGGCAGCTTAATTGACACATTTAAACCGCTTCAGACTTATTAACATCCACAACTACGTATTTAAGATTAATTTAAATGAACACTGGAGATAGTTTAGAGCTAACCGGTATATTTCTCGAGCTCGTTAGAACTCTATGGAAGGCTAAGCGACATGCTAACCGATAACAAAATATCATCTATAACCTCTCACCATTGAGAAATAACGGACATAATGGATGATAATGAGTCTTGAAAATATATGCTTGTGATATTATTAATGGTACAATGATTAAAAACAAGCCTTGAATCAGATGTTAGAGGATTTTGACGGCAAGGCGCTGCGAAACTCACCATCTTTCCTCAGAGCTGATTCGAAAGAGACCGGAAGAGACGCTAGTGTACCATTAAAACACCACCGGCGCGCGTCCGGTGCAACAACTAAATACGTCCCCCTACTGTTACACTGCGGACTTCATTCACTACGAGAACAAATTAACATACACCAATTATTTTAATTGTAACAAAGATAAAACGTATTTTTAACCTAAAAATACCTGTTCTGGTCACAGAAAGTTTAAATTAATTACACAAATAGCATGTAGATCTATGATAACAAGATTTATATATATTTACACAGTGAAAACATTACAGGCTACGCATGTGTTTATCCTAAACAACTGTATGTTAGTTTAACTGAACATTGTATTTGTAGAGGTCAGGTTTAGAGGGAGGATTTAGTGTAGTAGTCTAATTAGCCTAAGCCTAGCCTATATGAAAACAGAAAATCAGTGGAAAGTCCAGTAATATTTGATAACAGTGTGTGTGTGTGTGTGTGTGTGTGTGTGTGTGTATTTATTCCTGTGGGAACAAAGCCAGCAAGTTTGATTGATTTGTCTTTTCCAAAAGGTCTTTGCAAGGGGTCACAGCCACCGCCGGCAACTATAAACATACATTACAGAGCTGACAAAAACGTCTGGACTTAAATCGTCCCTGAGACCAAAAAAAAGAAAGAAAAAGAAACAATCGAAATGACCTTCATTAGGCTGCCACTAGCCTGATATCACTGAATGGCAAATCATTCTTTCCCATGCATTTCAAGTCTTTGACCCTTATGTCTCATATAATATGATGTCATTCCCTCAAATTTGATGTGAAAGATCAAAGCATTAATTTAAAAGTGGGATGAGTTACAGTATAACAGGGTTGAGAAGAAACATTTTTTAGTCTTAAAAAATATTGGCTTGTTTTAGTAAACAATATACGCTGTAAACAGAAAAAGAATGCTACAGTATAACAAGAAAAAAATGCACAGTAAAAACTTTTTCTATACTATATTGTGAAAAAGTATATAGTCTACGCCATTTTATTTAAAAACACTGTAAAATGATGGGTTTTGGAAGTTAAAAATGGATTAATAAAATAAAATTAAATGCCCTTTTCAAGTAGGCCTATATAGGCTATATATATATATATATATACTTGAAAAGGGCATTTAGTTCCTCTTAATAACAACAGCAACAATAATAATTATGGGAAATTTGCAAGGAAATTTGGTCATTTTCTTTATTATTTAACACTTTACAATAAGGTCACATTATTTAATATTAGTTAACATGAAGTAACAATGAAAAATACTTCTAAAGCATTTATTAGCCTAATCTTAGTTCATTCCAACATTTATTAACATTATTAAAATCGAAATGTTAAGTGAGTTACCATTAACAATGAACAGTTAATGAACGTTAACAAAGATTAATAAATAGCCTACTGTAACATATTGCTCACTGATGGATATATTAGTTAATGCAATACCTTATTGTAAAGTTTTACCCGGTAATGTTATTTTATTTAGCCTATTAATGTTTACGTTACATTAAGTTATAATGGCGTTTTAGCTAATAAAATGTCTAACTATCACTGCAAAGCCTCAATTCGTCCTCGTGTAACTGCAGTCAATGACCCTGCATCACATTTTCCACGGGTTTCATAGAGACTGCAGTCCCTCGAGCGCTGCCTCATTGGTGCTGATGAGAGGGAGTGGAGCGCGTCAACGCATTTGAGACGCGCATTCTGCAGGAGCGTCGCGTGATGCGGGTTATGCGAGATTTACTACACGTCCACATATAGACGATAGACCTCAACGGGCAGTTGTACCATCGCTATATCTGACATACGCACAGGCAGGTTGCTCAAACGCGATACTGAGGCGAAAAGCAGCTGCTATGGAGACTGAGCGCGCATCGGTGAAAACGGTAAACACGCGCGGGTGTGACTCAATGTGTCTTCTGTAGGGCAAACGCGACCGTGGGTTTCTTTTCTGAAGGATGGGCTACTCAGATCCGACATCTAGTAGAGATCTGTTGGGAAACAGATCTCTGTGTTTTATTTTCATATGTGCTTTTGGACTGGTCACCTTATTGCAGCAAATCCTCAATGGCAAGAACTATATTAAAAGGTAAGGTGATTATTTTATTAAATGAAGCATAATGAAAAAAAGTCTATGTTCTATGAGGGTATATGTGGATGATAAAGCAAAACAGCCTACAGTAATTAATCTTAGTCATATTGCACCCATATTGCTCCAAAATCTCTTTTAAACTTGAGTTCCATTAAATCATGCCATACACAGTCCCCTGAATGACTGTCTATGCAGCGAGATGCTTAAGTCTGTTTTTCTTCTTCCTCTGTGTTTATTTTTCTCGTCTTGGTTTGTTTTTCTACCTTCAGCCCTTTAAACAGCTCATACATCTTGCATAAACCTGTGTGACAGCAAAAAGCTATATATTGCAGAACCTTATCATAAGCAATTGCGTCTATAGGCTGTGAAGAAAAACTGGAAGACTGTGATGTAGCCTCTGTTTTTTTGCATGAGCACATAGCCTAGATTCAAGCACTAGAAATTAATTATGCATTTAAATCATGGTGGTGTTTCGTAAGACCCAGATTTCATGCCTTTTTTGGGGCCACTTGCATCAAAATGACATCATACCGAGAATAAGTCCCGGAAGGTGAATCATTTTATTTTTTTTTTTTTTTTTTTTCGGGAACGGAGGTAAGCAGAGTGAGATGGCTCAGCATTGCGAGGGTGTTTGAGTGTGCGTGTCTGTGTTTGTCTATGTAAAATGGCGTCTCTCGTAAGAAGCGCCCCCAGTGCATTATGGTTCCTGCGTCCCAGCAGATGCCCATATGCTGAATTAGAGCTTTCTCACACTCCCACCTGAACCGCCCTCTTGCGTCTCACACACACTCAGGATTCATGACATCAGAGCCTGACGGCTGCGGATTGCATGAATGCTGTTCTGTACCTCGTATCTCTTCTGCTGAAGTGGAGAGAAACAAGTGTAGGGGTGGGTGAGTGCTTTTGGCTTTAACTGCACCTTCAAACCCAGCAATGAGAGTAAATGGAGACCAAATGGAGACTTTTGAGTCTTCTGCTTCTCAGATTTTCTTCTGACAAAAAACCCTACATCTCATGTATGTCACCTTAGTGTTTCAGAACAGTGAATGAAAAACTAAGATCAGATTTTCTAAGAAACCATTATGAAAATGAACTCAAAACCAATCGAATTAACTCAAAACCAAGCAACAGTCTCAATATGAAACATTTATCTCCCAAGACCAAGTTATCTGGGTTATGCCATATATATTTTGTTTGCCAAGGCAAATGCTATTTACTATTGATAAATGGCCAAATGGTAGTTGCTATATTTCTGGTTAAGGATTTGAACAAATCTCAAACCTTGGCAAATAATAAAAACGCTCCCAAATCCCATTAACTTGAAGAGGGTGTCAACTTTCAAGCCATATATTGGTATTGTAGTTGAAAATATATAGTGAAAATATTCAAAACACCTTAGCAACTGCATAGAAATGCCTTGACAATCAACCCTACTGAAGAAAAAAAACAAAAAAACAATAACAACCCTCATAGAATTTGTAATGGTTATAATGTCTATAATGGGAATTGTATTGGTTTTAATGGCAACTGTAATGGGCCCTGTGAGTTTCTACTGGTAATTTGTTGCCTATTGGTGGCATGTTAAAACCACTAAATTCTAATGGGATGGCCAAAGCAAACTACAGATAATGGTTTAATGGTTAACAGTTAGTGGTTAGTAATGTTTTTAATGGCATTTTTGTGGAAACCATTAGAACTTCTTCACCAGGGAACCACAAAATCCAGCGAATCTTGCCACCATGCTTTACATATTCAGATCCAAACTGTGTTTACTGTACAATTAGGCCTACTGTATTTTGTTTAAATATTTTCTGAATACGTCTCTCGTATATTGACCACAAAGTAATGTAGATGTGAATATGAGAAAAAAATGGAGGGTTTGTCTAAAACGGTAACCAAAGACTTTAGATATTTTGCGGTAACTGTCCTACTTCGAGTACTCGCACATGTGCATTGTTCTAAACATCTGTTTACAGCAGCGGCGCATCACAGTTCCTGAATCTAAAAAGAAAGTAGCTAATAATAAAGTAGCTAATAATAATTCACCAATTTCAAGTTGTAAACTTGAAATTGTTGGGATAATAATACCGCATAGGATAAAGGTAAAAAAAAATAAGTTTTTATATTGAAATAATCGTGGGGACTTCACGCAACGCGCGTCCTAATATTATCTTCATAGAATACATTTGACGTGATAATGTAGTCTGGTTAATACACCGAAGACTCTTATGAACTGGTTATTTCTAGTGAATCAATGCATACCACTCTCACTAGCTAGGCTATATGAGTCGGATATTTTAATATATTGTTCAAAAGATTCAAGATGTACTGGTTTGACTCTGGAATCTGAATCCAAACTTAATGAACTCTGCCAGAGCGGTTATTGAATCAACATGTAAATGAAGCACAAATTATGATTATTCGAAAGCTTCTTTTGTTTTGTAATGACATGTAACCACGGATCTATATATTCTCTATAAGTGCATGTAACATGTAATTCCTTCCATTTATAACCATCTTTTCTTTGAATTTTCTTTCTTTATAACCAATCAATTATTGTCTAAATATGAAACATTTTTGTCTAAGTTGTAGGCTATGGGTTTTGCAATCTTTTTAATGGTGTTTACCAAGGCAAATGCTGTTTATTATTGCTAAATGACCAATTTATGATTATTTCAAAGTGTGTTTTGTGTAATAATGATATGTAACACATACTGTGCCTTTTTATGTAGGCTGTTGTAAAAGTAATCTTTGAGAAAATATACAAATATTCAGCCAACCCTGAGCACCACTCACATTTTCTTTAGAAAATGTAAAAATATAGTTTTATACATCTAATTATTTGATTTTATAGAACTTATACTTACTGTTTGTCATCATTTGTGTCTATTTTTAATCTTCTGAGGACATTTTATGAGAAACACCTGAGACGCTTACATGAAACATGATTGAGAACACAATTAAGTCTTATGTGCTCATCTGAGCGATAAAGTTTATATTTAGCAAACACAGTCTTATCTTCATTTGCATATGTGTGAGCTTGTGACAGTCAGAGGTTATTTTGATATTCACACTGCAGATTAAAGCAGTGACAAACACATTTTTATTGCAGCTCAGGTACACGCCAGACTGGCTGCCGCTGTGAGACACTGACATATGTGTGCATTAATAATGCATCCACAGAACTGAATAAAACGGCCTCTTAAACGCTCCTGGCAGGTGAAATTACAACTTAGAATTATTAAAAACACTTTATGCTGAATTGGCCTTCTAATGTCATTGCAATACGTCTTAAAGATGTCAGGTTGGCGCGGAGTTACAACTAAAAATAAAATCGCACCGAACTGGCCAGGACAAGAGGTGATTGCTGCATATGAATCAAATACAACAAGGTTATTTTATTACATTTTCCTCCTAGCTCCGATTACACTGGTGCTAGATTTAAGATCAGCTTCTGCAGTCTTGTGCCAGGCTTGACGTTTCCTCTTTGTCCTGGAGATATTGATTGGTTAAGTGACCTCTTCATTATCTACTGTCCTTCATATGAACCCTCTCTCTCCTCTTTCCATTAGCAGCTGAGTTTGTGTTTCTCGTCCTGGTCAGGAAGTCCAAGAGCTAATGTCCACATTAAATTGATGCTTTTAAAGACATGTAGAAAATGGCTGTGCATGTATACTACAGGGACTAGAACTGCTTTAAAAAAGACCACATGAAATCAAAGTTTTGTAAGGTTTGGTTAATGTCTGTAAGCTTTGAAACAATTTTGCATGATTTTTTCCAATTAAATTCTGAAACTGACTGACATCGGTTTAGTAAAATTAGTCAATTTCATTGTAGCTAATACATACACTAATGCAAGTTTTTTAATCCTAGTTACATATTCACTTTTTATTATTATGAAATATGCAAAATAAGACCATGTTCCACATCTGTCCTCAGTTTTAAATATTTTATAGACTAGTGTTCAAAAGTTTGGGGCCAGTAAGACACATTTATTCAGCAAGGATGCATTAAGTTGATCAAAATTGACAGTAAAATCATTTATAATGCTGTTTTTTTTATTTTCTATTGATCAAGAAAAATATGAAGCAGCACATCTGTTCTCAACATTGATAATGTTGAAAATCAGCATATTAGAATGATTTCTGAAGATCATGTGACACTGAAGACTGGAGTAATGATGCTGAAAATACAGCTTTGATCACAGAAATAAATTACATTTTAAAATGTAATCAAACAGAAACCATATATTTTAAATTCTAATAATATTTCATGAATGTTACTGTTTTACTGTATTTTTGATCAAATAAATGCAGCCTTGGTGAGCAGAAGAGAAAATCTTAAAAATGTTAATGGTAGTGTAAATCATCCTCTTCAGATAAAATGATTCATTGTTTTTCATAATTTATTTTGACATTTTTACAGAGAAAAGATCTAAGGTGTACATTATGTGTATCAACACTCGTTTTTTCAAAGGTTTGAATGTATGAATGTGTTTGCATTAGATAACACAATAATAAACCAAGTGACCTTTAATTTAAGGAAAGAAAGAGCAAGCACAGTTAGCACACTTGACTAATTTACAGCAAAAATGACTCAGAAAAAAAGCTTGTGCAGCATTTGTTTGCAGATTCCACTTGGTTTGATATTTTTGTCCTCTAATGCAAAGATACAGAGATATTTTGAAGTATTTAAAAAGTTTGGCCACTTTACTGTACAGTACATGTGAAGTGCAGTTGATCTGATGGTATTTGCTGTTCTGGATTGCTTCTTTATCATGTCACCTGATAAATATCAGATTATCAGTGGCACTCCTGACATCATACACCAATTTTTACGTTCTTTGATTTAGCCAAACCAATGAAAAACTGAATGAAATGACATTTTCTGCTGCCTTGAACGAATACATGAAATCTTAAACGACCTGCCTCATTTTCTCACTAGTGGGCAACAGTTTACCCGCCTCAAAGGAGAGGAGGTGGGCAACTGGAGCGGGCTCATTAGTTACCCCGATGATGGAGGGATGAAGCCGGCCAGAAATGGGAGGAAAAGGTACAAACCAGCACAGAAACCTCTCAACAACACCACCAACACTCTAGAGAGACAGTGAGAGAGAATGCCACATAGACAATGATCAGCCGCTTGCATGTCTGGACTGGAGACACATCCAATCCCATCAGCCAATCAGACGAGCAGAAATACGCAGCTCTGGCAAATTGATCAGAGCCAATCAGAGGACCAGGACTGATTAGAGTTTCACTTGTAGATTTCCAAAGGAGAAATTAAGCACAGCAATGATCGCTTCAGGACGTATTTTTCCCATTCGCTTTCTCCAAAACCACCCGATTTGAAATGAAACTTTGATTTGAAACAAGAAGTTTTGAGTAAAAAGATCGAAGTGTGTGTGGTTTTGTTCACAATGGAATACTAGCTTGAGTATAAGAAACTTCTTAAGTATAAGAAAATACTATATATTTGAAGTTTATTGCAACATTAACATATATAAACATTATATTTACTTCATTATGATTAAATATTGTAGAAATAATAATATTATATTAATATAATTTACATTTTAATTGCACATTGTTTGGACACCAAAATAATACGATTACCATGTTACTATCCTTTACTGAACAAAGTCACTGAACTAAAATGGGAATTAATTAATAATAATTGATTTTAGGTGGAAAATACTGTATACTTGAAGTTTATTGCAACATTAAAATATGTAAAAAAATATATTTATTAAACTTTAAATATGAAACAAATAATAATGTACTATTATTGGCATGATCTGCATTTAAATTGCATATGTATGCTGAAATAGTATGATTAGGGTTAGTGTTAGTATGCTGTTTTGAACAAAGCCACAACTGAGAATGAACTGTTTATCCCATAAAGCATCGCAAATCATGTAGTTGAATCAGATTATGGTACAATGTAAACCAACTGACTATTGCTTTTAGGTAGAAACTACTATATATTCGAATTTCAAAGTTTATTGCAACATTAAAATATGTACAAATTATATTTATTTATTTATTCCTGATGAAAATAATATAAATAATAAAATATTTTTGTTTATATAATATTTCATTTAAATTGCACACGATGTGCACACAAAACATTATATGTATTAAATATTAAACAATTAAGTGTTAATATATTATATATTAATATGTTATGAAATAATAATATCTCTATAATTTATATTTAAATGCTTTTGTTTTTCTATGGAGGAAACGAATGGGATTTTTACATTGGGGAACCCTGCTCTTTTGTGGTTTTCAGTATTGGGACAGGAACTGAAGGGTCATTGAACCTAATCCACTTGTATGCATCTTGACAGATGTGTCCGTCAGAATTTTCAGCATTCTGAGGCTCAGAGCTCCGTAGTAATCACGCCCTGCCTAGCTGATATTCAGAAGACAAAAAAAGCAAAGAAAAGGTAGGCCACACTGATGGCATCTCCAGTTCACCTCCTTGCCAACCTTACGTCCCCCTTAAGGATGTCTCTTCGTCTTTTCCATCTGCTCTGAGAGGGTCCGACTGCTCATGCTCAGTGCTCGGTGCACCGCCGCTCCGTTTGTGCATGTTGTCTGCAACCTTCCATCCGCCCTCGACCTTTGACCTTTGACCCCATCACCCCCTTCCCCGCTCCCTGAGGTTGGGAGACCTCCCTTGTGTTCCTCTGGATGTCATGGGTCCCTGTTTCTGTGTCCCATCATGCATTTCTGAAACCCCTCCACACCTCACCTGTGTGTGTCATGAGCACACTTGAGTGTGTGTAAGTGTGTGTGTGTGTGTGCACGCAAACGGTTTGTGTAGTGGAGTATGTGTGTGTGTCATGTGACTGGATTCCCGCTTGCACATTGCACCGCCTCTCTCTGACCTGAAAGTTTTTTGTTTTTGTCTTTTCGGTTTTCTTTTCATTTAAATGATCACAGAAGATTGTAATGTGTCATCGGGGGTGTTTGACTGATCACACATAAAGAGCGCTCATGATTACCCAGTGTGCACCTCTTCAGGCTACAGCACAGTCACATGCCATGACGTCACTTCAGTCAAAGATGTATGGAATCGCTAAATGTGTTTAGTTTTTTTTCTTCTGCCTAGTTTTTCATGCTCCTTCTCTTTGTTTCTTTCTTTTTTGTCATTGCTCTTCATTACAAACCATCATTTTAAATAATTAGCTCACATTTACCTTCAATAAGTTGGGAGAAATTAATGACTTTGCTCCAAAACCACTAAACAGCATCTTATTATTATTATTATTATTATTATTATTAAAAACTCAGGGTTTTTTTAACCAAAAAAAAATATTGCCATATTTTAAATAATAAGAATATTCTGATTATTATTATTATTATTATTATAAAATAAGAAGATATAATATAAATAATAATGGAATGAAATAATTTGAATAATAATAATAATTTATTATAATGATATTATTATAATTATTATGTTATTATATTATTATTATTATTTATATTATTATTATTATTATATTATTATTGTTGTTGTTATTATTATTAAATACTTAGCCTGTTATTTTACAGTACATGAGTATTATTGCAATACTATCAATATTTTTAATAATGATAATAAAAACAACAATATTAATAATAACAACAACAACGACAATAATATTAATAATTAATATTCATATTGAATGTGAGGCATGTTTTCCTTTTTTTGTTCTTAGCTGATCACATGCCTGCTGATGCCAAGATACAATAGCTAAGACGAGATCTTAAGACAGTAAACAGTTAAGAAAGATGTTGTTACTGTGCAAAGCTGTTAGGATGGAAAGCATATAGTTTAAATTGTGTTGTTATATAACAAAGAAGAACAAAAGAAAAATGGTGTAGTGTTTGTAGCCTTTTACATAAAATAATCCACTTAAGTCTGGCGTAATAGCAGCCATTAGCACGATGTAGATAGATAGATGGGAGGCCTTTGGCTTTGAGAAGGCTGTTAGCAGCCATTTTGGCTCTGATTTCATTTACAGTAGCAAGCCGTCCACCGTTTAAGTCCATTTAAAGCCCATTAAAATGGAAACATGACGCAATGAGTATGTTTTCATAAATGCTGTGCCTGAGGCAAGACTGAAAATGGCAAACAGAGACATATAATGAGAAAAACACTTCCTGATGCAGTCTACTTGCTCATATTTTACAGTTCATTCATTTAATCCATGTTTTTAATGCATATTTTCTGTATTTCTGTTTCACAACCAAGGTGAGGATTCACATTTCATCCATTCAAACCCTGCTGCCTCTCCTCATTGTGGTGAAACTGTTATTTCTTTTATATTTCTCCTCCGAGCATCAGAATAGACAGTTTTAAGCTGAATGTGTGTTGAGTAACAGAAGGAGCGAGTCTTCAGAGCAGCTTGTCAACAATCCTCAAGTGGAATTCCTATTATAATTTGGAACCGATGCAAATGGGATCAAACAAGAATCCTGTTTCACACCGCACTATAGAGAGCGTAAGCATTTCTGCTCACGAGAGTCGAACAGTGAGTAAGTAGTTCACTGTTCCTTCATAAAAGTCTATTTCAAAAGATTGACATGCTAAATAGGTTTCCAGTGCATTTTAAGTGAGTTTTAGTACACTACGCATGACACAAACAGGCTGTTTATGCTTCAACCCAGTGATTCTTAAGCACTGTTTCAAAGGGGCCACAAAATACTTAAAATGATTGTGGTTCTCAATTCCAGTCCTGGGGGCCCCTGCTTCACACATTTTGCATGTCTCCCTTATTTAACACACCTGATTGAGATCATCAGCTCGTTAGTTCAGTTCGTGGATCTCTTTCCTAACGAGCTGATGATGTTAGCAGGTGTGTTAAATAAGGGAGACATGCAAAATGTGTGGAGCAGGGGCCCCCAGGACTGGAGTTGAGAACCACTGCTTGAAAATAAGATAAGAATCAAGGTGTAATCTGCTGTCAGATTACTTATTTTAATTCGTTCCTTCAACAATTTTTATGTAAGAATCACAATTTTCATGCACGATCTTGGAAAACCTGAATAAATGAGTGAATATTAAAAGTGTGATTTCTAGACCTGGAAAAGTCATGGACATTACAAATTCATAAATGTTAAAAATAAATAAATACTTTTTAAAAAAACAAGTAATAGGCATAATATATATATATATTTTTTTTTTTTGCTTTTTTTTTGTAACAAATCTCAATGTTACTTATTTTTTATCCCCTAGACCATCTTAAAAAGGTCATAACAGTTATGTTAAGATCAAAAAATGTTTTTTTTTTAGGTTGAAATTGCTATTTGTTAGTATTTATATCATTCTAAAAATATTATATTTAAAAAACAAGCTCAAAAATCACAAAACAACAAAAAAAATTGTGTACATTCATTGATCAATTTTAATAATAAATAAATTAAAACAAATCTGTTTTGTACAGATTTTGCTATATATATATATATATATATATATATATATATTAGTGCTGTTAAACGATTAATCACATCTAAAATAGTTTTTCTAAAAAATCTAAAAAAGTTTTTGTTTACATACTATATGAGTGTGTACTGTGTATATATATATTATGTATATATAAATACAAACACATGCATGTATATATTTCAGAAAAATATGCTGTTTATATATTAAATATATTTATATAAAATATAATAATATAAATATATATACATGTAAATATTTTCTAAATATATACTGTATCTGTGTGTATTTATATATACATAAAAAATAAACACAGTACACATACATATGGTATGTAAAGAAAAACTTTTATTTTGGATGCGATTAATCCTTTGACAGCACTGATATATATATATGAGAATATTTTAAGTGCTAAATATTTTAGTAGTAATTTTTTTGTATAAATTTTAGTCATTTCTGATTACAGATTTTAATAAATATTTGTAATTAATTATATATTTTTATATAATATATATTTTTATATAATATAAATCAGAAATTTTAGTCATTTCTGATTACAGATTTTAAGAAATATTTGTAATTAATTATATAAAAATATATAATACAAATATTTCTTAAAATCTGTAATCAGAAATTACTAAAATTTATACAAAAATCATGTAAATTTATTGGTAATAAAAAGTATAAACCCTGAAAAACATTCAGTTATTGAAACTGAGAGTTACTTCTGGAGCTACAAAACTTAATTATTTTCATTAAATATTATAATAAATATAATTGTAAAATTTATATTGGATAAATATTTAAGTATTTAATTACGTTTATTTAAATTGCCAATCTGTACCAAAAAAACAAAACAACAACAACAACAAAAAAGTTTTTATTAAGCAGGTTTGTCATTAATATCATAAACTCTTCAGATATTGTCACTGACAATGAGGGAACTCTAATATAGAATATACATGCAATATAAATAAAGAAAACATCTCCTTAAAAAAAAAGATTTATTTTTGGTATTTTTTGCCTTTTATTATGATAGGACAGTGTAGAGGAGACAAGAAGTGAAGTGGGGGAGAGAGAGAGAGGGGGGGGGGGGGGGGGGGGGGGGGGTCCACAAACCGGGATTTGAACTCGGGACATCCGTAACACAAAAGCCGGACTAAAGAAAATATCTTAACTGAGTCTTAACAGATTCATGTTTGATTCTATTAGGTTTGGTTCCAGGTTGTGACAGAAATCCACTGGCGTTTCTTCAGGATTGTTTGACCAGTCTGCTCAGGATCTTCAGTTAGGTTCTCTATGCTGGAAGCTCATCTTGCAGTGTGTGCGCGTGTGTTCAGAGGACACGTGTCTGACTCTGTGTTCTGGCAGGTATCTGGAAATCTCCGAAGGCTCTTTAGAGTTCAACTCCACTTCCTGCAAGGAGCTACGGCAAGAAATCACAGATGTGAAAGTACTGACCATGTAAGTTTCTCTCTCGGATGTGTGTCCGTGTCCGTACAGAGCGAGCGTTCCAGCGGGAGTCAGATTTCCTGATGAATGTCTCGTCTCGAAGGACAAACCCTGTGAAAAGAGCATCTATTTAAAGCAATACAATATCTGAGCAAGAGCACCCTCTCATTCCCACTCCTTCCTATAGTGGCGTTTAATAAGGAAAGCTACTTGTAGCTGTGACTGCTGCTGTTTAATTGACTGTATGTGTGTGTGTGTGTGTGTGTGTGTGTGTGTGTTGTAGGGTGAAGACATCAGAGCTGTTTGAGCGATGGAGGAACCTGCAGGTGTGTAAGTGGACACAAAACAAGGAGGAGACAGATAACTTCAAGTGAGTACATGAAGATTCATCTCTTTTATCTCCCAACTCCAGCACAGTCTTAATGGGATTTCTTTGTTGAAATAAAGGAATGATGTCATCTCCAATAGGATTCTTGTGTGGTAATGAAGCGATGATGTCATCTCTCCCCCTGTCCAATAGAATGTCTCTATCCCGTTGCTGCAATGCCCCCTCCTTCCTGTTTACCACGAAGAGAAACACTCCCTCGGGCACCAAACTGCGTTATGAGGTGGATACCAGTGGAATCTTGCACATCAGTCCGGAGATCTTTAAAATGTTCCCTGATGTGAGTGTGAAACTGTGTAGATGATTTCTATTGGAATTTCCTCATCATTCAGAACTGATCTGAATGGAATGTTCTAAATAGATTGCTTGTTGTAGGATCGTTTAGAACACATAATTCAGAGAGGATAAATGGCTATTTAGGAGATCAAAAAGAAAATCTTTTGGATTAAACTTTTTTATTACCTTTAAAATATTTCCTTTTTTTTGTAGCAATACATTATTAATGTAATAGAAGTACATTTCTGAATAAATTCTAATTACAAATATTCTAGACCTGTAGAAATGTTAGTTAATCCATTTTATTTACACAAGATTCTTATTTGATTCTTTATGTTTGATGCCAAATTATATTATATTATATTATAATGAATAATCTTTAGGTTTGTGGCCACATTATATTATTTATATTATATATTATATTGTGTTGTATTATATTATTTCCTTTTTTAGTAGAAATACATTATTCCAATGTAATAGAAGTAGATTTCTGTATAAATTATAATTAAAAATGACATAATATTCTATCTAGACCAGAATTCATAAAATTCTAGACCTGTAGAAATATTGGTTAATACATTTGATTCACATAAGATTCTTATTTAATTCTTTAGATTTGATGCCAAATTATATTATTTATATTATATATTAAATTGTATTGTATTATATTATATTTCCTTTTTTAGTAGAAATACATTAATACAATATAATAGAAGTAGATTTCTGAATAATTCTAATAAAAATATCCTGTATTCTATTCTATTCTATTCTATTCTATTCTATTCTATTCTCTAGGTTTGAGGCCAAATTATAATATTTGTATATTATATTATATTATTCTTTAGGTTTTAGGCCAAATTATTTTTAGGCCAAAAATGTTATAATGCATAAAGGCTTTAAGTAAAGTGTTAACTAGTTATAATTAGAAACTACGTAACCTCGATCAAAGAAGAATAATATTAGTTAGTTCATATGATTCACAAAAGATTCTTATTATGTGATTCAGTTAGGATTAATTCCAAATTCTAACAAAATTCCAGTAGGAATCCTGAGTAAATTCCATATGAATGGTTTGACTGCAGTGAAATAGAATGTAAATCAAAATGGGTGAATTGACATCTGCGTATATGCTGAGATCTGTCTATACACACACACACACACCTGAATCTCTCACATGACGCAGACACACCCTGACGAACATTACAATCAAGCATCCTTATCCTTAAGTATCTAGACATCCGTTACCTAGCAACCTCTGCAGTGATCACACCCTAGAAACTCTATGCCTGCAACAGTTGCCAAGCAACCATCTCCAAGCAATCATCCCTGTAATCCCATTTGGGTTGCTCCTGTCCTGTTTCTGAATGTATTCTGTGCTCTGACTGCAGGACATGCCCTATTCCAAATCCCAGTTTAAGAAATGTGCCGTCATCGGGAACGGTGGCATCATTAAAAACAGCAAGTGTGGACAAGAGATCGACGCAGCTGACTTTGTCTTCCGGTAAAATACTGTTGTTTGTTAGTTTGTTTAGACATCATGGGGATATATAGAGGCATCTGCTAAACGACATGTCAAATCTCTCTTTCAGATGTAATATTCCTCCCATCTCAGATATGTACAGTGAAGATGTGGGATCTAAGACTGATCTTGTTACAGTAAATCCCAGCATTATAACTGAGAGGTACACACACACACACACACACAAATGTTACAAATATTTAATATAGGATTTGCTCATATTGTAAATACCAGTGTCTGGGTGAATCTCACAAAAACATGTCCAGGTTATATTTAAAACATTCTAATCTTCATTCATTCATTCTTATTTATTTATTATTTGTTTGTTGACAATATTTACCCTTTTAATTTATTTAAAGAATTCTCAGTATATCCTGATGATTCTTGTTATTCTAATATAATAATCATACTGTAATATTTATTTATTTATTTAATTTAAAAATCAGGTAGCAAAACAATGCTCATAACTTACAGGTAGCACAACAAATACGTAAATACTTTACGATTTAATTAATACATATGTATCTTGAGAGTTTGCGGTGAAAATGTGTTAAAATAAGGTTAATTAAAAATAAATTCTAATAATAAAAACTAATAAATAATATTCTAAAAAGCTTCATTTATTTAAGCAACATTTAAATTAATTATTAATTTAATATTAATATAATATTAATAAATGTTATATTTATATATTATATGAGTTAATATAATAACAACAATAATATTATTATTAATAATAATAATATAAATAATATAATAAATGTATTATTATTAGTGCTGTCAATCGATTAAAAAATAACTAATTAATCACAATTTTTTCTGACATTAATCGCGATTAATCCCACCTAACATTAAAGTTTTTAAATATACTTTTATATTGCAATAATTTCACATTCAATCTTCAAATGAATGTACAAACAACATATATTTAATATTTGTTTAATGGCATCTTTTTTTTTATGACTGAAGGCCAGTATCACTGATACCAAGTAATACTGATTTCCCTATAAAGAAAATTCCCCTAATATTTAACCATTGACTATAGCCATTAAACATTACATTATAATTAAGAGCTATCAATTTTAACATTTATTAGACTTTACAAATAACTTCTAATTTAAGTGAACTTAAAACAATTTTCACATAAACCCATTATAATAAATGTCATATTTAGCTAGGCTACCTGTGCCCCTCAGCAGAAATATACAGCAATTGAATCAAGTTATCAAACACTAAATTCTAAAACAAATACAAATAAATACTTACAGCTATATAAACGTTATTGATTTCCTCTTTTTATCTTTTATTCTTGATGAACAGACATCACAGCAGCTGGTTATTAGGTTGTTTTGGCTGTTATTTCTTTAAGAGCTGCTGCTGCTGAACGTGACACGGATCTGACACGCATCATATTTTCTCTCAAATCTCTTTACCTTTTCTGACCCATTTCAGTCTCTACTAATGAGCTGACGAGTTGAATCGGGTGTGTTAGATGAGGGAGACAGTGCTGGGCTGCTCCGGGACAGTTTTGAAAACCATTTCAGAGACATGTTCCTAATGTAACTCATATATAACATACTACATGCACGCACAGTTTTAAGGCAGCTTTAATCGCCTTTTTGGTAACTTCATGCCTCAACTGACCATGACATTGCATGCACGTAGTTTATTTCGCGCTTTGATATGAATTGATAGGCTACAGGCTATAGCGGTTACCGCGCTGTTTGACTCGTGGCTGCAGCTGAAGTAAAGTGGAGCGCGCGTCTGAAACGTCTCCGGATTGATATGCTTGTAAAGACGTTCTGCGACTGAATTAATGCACTTCTTATCAAGAAAAAAGAGACAGAAACAGCAGTTATGAGTGGGGTGGCCAACCCTTGGCTCCGCCCCTGCGTTAACAGCATTAAATAATTTTAACGCATTAAACTGAAAAAATGAATCGCCTGCGTTAACACGCTAATTTTGACAGCACTTATTATTATTATTATTACAGATCCATCTAATAAATGTGTACTGTAATTATACTTCATGCTAAAATACCTATGAATGCTAATGAGGTCATTTTGTGTACATGCTGTTTGCGTTCCTGTAACACAACCACTGAGACACTAATTTTCTCTCTCTATTTGGACCAGGTTTCAAAAGTTGGAGAAATGGAGAAAGCCATTTTATGACGTTCTGCGGAATTACGAGAATTCCTCTGTGGTTTTGCCGGCGTTCTATAACACGCGGAACACCGACGTGTCGTTCCGCGTGAAGTACATGCTGGACGACTTCGAGTCGGCCCGCGGCGTGTTCTTCTTCCACCCGCAGTACCTGCTGAATGTGCAGCGCTTCTGGGCCGTGCAGGGCGTCCGCGCCAAACGCCTCAGCAGCGGCCTGATGCTGGTCACCGCCGCCATGGAGTTATGCAAAGAAGTGCATCTCTACGGCTTCTGGGCGTTTCCCATGAACCCCTCCGGAATCTTCATAACGCACCATTACTATGACAATGTCAAGCCCCGCCCTGGTTTCCACGCCATGCCGTATGAGATCTTCAACTTCATGCACATGCACGCTCGCGGCATCTTGCACGTGCACACGGGCCCCTGCAGGTGAAACCGTCAAGCATCTCTGCAATCTGATAGGTCCGTTTTGTAGAGCTCCTCCCGTTCACTGGCGCTATGGAACTCAGACTTAATACGTGCGCGTGCGCGAATTGCTGCCTTAAAGGCCAGGCGTTTTATTACTACATGTTTTTACAATATCGTGTCGGGACAGTTGCAAAATTGTACGTGTTTCCCGTTTGGTGATTTTCCGTAATGGTGTCGTATTTGTGTATCAGAGCAGATATCACATTTTAAACTTTGTGAGGAGGCGCCAAACCAGGCGCGACGCAATAAAGCGCAACAGTCGGGTTCTGGAAGTAAAAAGTCATTCATTTTCTCCATAGGAAAATTGATTTTTAATGATAAACATTTTAAGACAGACCTGTTGTGAGCACTGAGGTTATTAGTCGATGGTAAATGCTTTTTTTAAAGCCATCTGTTCGCATTAATTCAACTTATTTTTAAAATAATCATGTTTAGAGGTGCTGTATGTAATTTTTTGACTACTAAAACATAAAAATACCATAATGTTATAAACATGCTAAGTTCACATGTGTTTCTCTGAAAAACAATACTACAGCCAGTTATTCTACTTTGAAATGTGCGTTCTGTGTCAGAATGTCTGTTTTTGTTTTGGTCTGTGTGACTCTGCCCACTGCCCGTTTACCCAATTGTATCTCAACATCCTGGATTGCCAGTTGGCAGAAAACACAGCATGTTCCAGACATGGAAGCCAGCAAACAAACTGGGTCAGAGATCACAGATTCTACCTGAACTAAAAAGCCTCGGCATCCATCTAAAATCTCTGACCAGAGGCATATTAAAACGCGGATAAATCAACTCATCAACTTACAGTGTAAGGCTCCTTGCCTACCATTGTCATTTGTGCACTTTCCTGTTAGGTGTCCACAATCTGGCAACCCGCATGAGCGTCGAGTTTGAAGAGGAGGTGGCGGGAGAAACAACTCTCTCCAGTATTTTGAATTTGGACAGCAGTACCCATTTCAACCGCTAGCTGTCAATATTACATACTGCACCTTTAATATCTTCAAAGTTTGTAATGTTGTGATTCACCTTGTTGCTTCTATCTTATACCGCTTTAAAGAAGACGTTTAAAAAAAAAAAAATCCCTATGGGAAAAATGAATGCGAAAAATAGTTCCGGAACTAACACCATTGAACAAGTGGGCGGGCTCAAATGCACTCTATAAAAGGTCAACAAATGAGAAGTTCTATTTCTACAATTTCTGTTTCTGCAGAGTAGCCCCACCCACAGTGGAATCTCATTGGTCCAAATCCTCAGTCCTATCAGTTGTATATTAAACATAAAATATATATCACAGGCTGTGATTGTGTCACGTTGCGTCTGGTTAAGACAGATTAATCCACTCCAAACATGGTTTAAGAGCAAGTTTACTGTTCATTAACAACCACATCAGTGCATAAAAGTAGACTGAATTTGACATTTCAGTTGAAACATTTATGTATAATGGTAAATACATGTTTAATGCACAGTTTCTGAAGTTATGTATGATCATTTACAAGGAAGTATAACTTTGTGTAATCAAATCCAACACAGTTGTTTATGTCTTTCTCTCACACACGATCTGTGATTGAGGTTTTAGTGTCTTTTAAATGGACTGATCATGTTTATAATGCTGAACTTTATATACTTTGTTTTCAGGTTGCTTGTATATGATACTGTGATAACAATGTAACATTATCACTTTACCAAGAAATCTACTTTTTAAGATTCATCAAGATCCTGATTTCATGAAACTTGAAGACATCTTAAAGGCATCTACAGTGCCTATAGAAAGTCTTCATACCCCTTCATTTTTTCACATGTTGTTATGTTGCGCTCTTATGTTAAACTGCTTTAAATTACTTTTTTTTCCACATAAATCTACACCCCACTCACTATAATGACAAAGCTAAAACCGCATTTATCATAACTTTGCAAATTTATTAAAAAGGAAACACTGAAATAATGACAATGCACAAGTCTTCATACCCTTTGCTCTGACACTTGAAATTTAGATCAGGAGCATTTCAGTTTCACTGGATCGTCTTTGAGATGTTTCTATACTCCGACTGCAGTTAACCTGTGGCAAATTCAGTTGATTGGACATGATTTGGAAAGGCACACACACCTGTCTATATAAAGTTTAACAGCTGAAATGTATGAGGTCAAAGGAATGGCCTGCAGAGCTGAGAGACAGGATAGTGTTGAGACAGATCTGGGGAAGACTACAAAACAAATCTGCTGTGTTGAAGATTCACAGGAGCATTTGGCCTCCATAGTCCTTAATGGATGAAGTTTGAAACAATCAGGACTCTTCCTCTAGCCAAACTGAGCCATCGAAGGGTCTTGGTTAGAGAGGTGATCAAGACACTGATGGTCACTCTGGTTGAGCTCCATGATCTTATCATGATCACCGCTTATCACCTGCATAATACCATCCCAACTGTGAAGCATGGTGGCGGCAGCATCATGCAGTGGGGGTGTTTTTCAGCGGCAGGGACTGGGGAAGTGATCAGAGAAGACGGAAAGCTGAATGCAGCTAAATACAGAGATATCCTTAATGAAAACTTGATTCAGAGCGCTCAGAACCGCAGACTGGGCTGAAAGTTCACCTTCCAACATGACAATCACCCTCCGCACACAGCCAAGACAATGCAAGGAGTAGCTTAGGGACGACTCTATGAACGTCCTTGAGTGGCCCAGACAGAGCTGGGACTTGGAACCAATCAGACATCTTTGGAGAAACCTATAAATGGCTGTCCACCGATGGTCCCCAGCCAACCTGACAGCGCTTGAGATGATCTAAAGAGAAGAATGGCAAAAAAAAAAAAATGCAGATGTGCAAAGCTTGTTGCATCATACCCAAAAGACCTGAGGCTGTAATTGTTGCCAAAGTGCTTCAACTAAGTTTTGAGTTAAGGGTATGAAGACTTGCAGTGTCATTTTTTCAGTGTTATCTTTTTAATAAATTTGCAAAGTTGTGATAAATCCGGTTTTTGCTTTGTCAATATGGTGAGTGGGGTGTAGATTTATGTGGGAAAAAGGTAATTTAAAGCAGTTTAACATAATAACACAACATAACAAAATGTGAAAAACATTAAGGGGTATGAAGACTTTATATAGGCACTCTATCTGTCTATCTATCTATCTATCTATCTATCTATCTATCTATCTATCTATCTATCTATCTATCTGTCTGTCTGTCTGTCTGTCTGTCTGTCTGTCTGTCTGTCTGTCTGTCTGTCTGTCTGTCTGTCTATCTATCTATCTATCTATCTATCTATCTGTCTGTCTGTCTGTCTGTCTGTCTGTCTGTCTGTCTGTCTGTCTGTCTATCTGTCTATCTATCTATCTATCTATCTATCACCATTTATTTCTTAAGTTGCACAACAATATCTGTCACAGAATTGATCAGTTATTCTATTTTTACTTTTAAATATTTATTAAGTTAATATTCATATTTTTCATGCATTGTTTTTTTTTTCGTCCCGTCATTGTTTTAACACAAATGTACAGTTATTTGTCAAGCCAATAAAGCACACAGATCTGCTTCTAAGCTTCGTGATGCTGTTTAAAGTGAGTTTTGTGGTGTTTTATATTATTTTAGTGTCACAAACACAGAAGGGTTCTCTCTCTTTATGTGTGTCTCTCACAGATATCCAGAGTCGGTGTCGGGTGTTGAGCCAGCAGTAAATAATTCATCAGTTTCAGAGGTTAATTAGTGTTAATCAGACAAACATAGTTTGATTTCTTTAGAGTTCCTGGACACAGACACACAAACAGAATGAATTATGTTTTGTAGGTATAATTTCCAGAACTTAATTGGGGAACATGCTACAAGCTTCCATTCAATAATTCTACTGTGATGTCATTTCTTTGTTTTATTTATTGAAAAATTATTTTTTACAGTGGACAGTAGATTTATTATAAAAACATAATTTATTAACCATTGCAGCATCTACAAAATATATCATTTTCCTTGTAATGAATAGTTCACCTACAAATTCAAATTCATTATTCAGTCTCAGAGAATTCAGATATATGAATCAGATAACAAATCATTCGTTTCAATCGGTTCTTTTCAATGAACCACTTGATCCGGTTTACAAATCGGACTGGACACAAACAAGAGGGTCAGATGTAAGTATATTAGCTGGTCAGCTGACCCGTTTGTCTCTACAACAGACTGTTTAGTGAAGTGTGAATTATTTAACATATGGTGTGTGTTCTGTATGTGTGTGTTCGCCCTACACTTAAAAATAAAGCTGCTTAAAATGTTCTTCAAAGCGATGCCAGGCATAGAAGAACCATTTTTGGTTCCACAAAGAACCATTCAGTCACAGGTTCTTTAAATAACCATCTCTTTCTTACCTTTTTATAATCTGAAGAAGAACCTTTTGTGAAACAGTTCCTTCAGATGTTAAAGGTTCTTTATGGAACCATTTAGACAAAAAAGGTTCTTCTATGGGATCTTTTTATTGTATTTTTTATTGAACATATTACAATCACAGGGGATACATTCAAAGCAATAAAATACACACACAACCAGAATACAAAACAGTAAATACCTAAATAACAGTAATAACAATAAAGAAATATAAAGAGGAAAACAAATAAATAATAGTTACCATAAACATCTTTTAAAATAAATAAATAAATAAAAAATTAATTAAAATAAACTATAACTAAAATGAAAAAAAAATACACATAAAATGTCAACTTCAAAGAATACTCAGGAGGTAACCCTTACAACAAAGTCATGATTTTTTCCATCAATACGGTTGTTTTAGCAGCTTTCTTATTAAGTGATGAGCATAGAGATCCATAAAATAATTTCAAATCAATACAAAAAATCCTATGGGATCATGAAGCACCTTTATTTTTAAGAGTGTAGTGTGTACTATGTGTGTATTATGACAGCGCTCTGTCATAGCGCCGCCTGCTGGTCAGGTCAGTGATAGACAGACCACAGTATGTGACCACAACAAGATGTGCAAAATAAGCTGAGTAAAAAGAAAAAAACGGTGAGTTATATTCTTTTACATGAATAGGGATGATGGTTTGTTGTGGTACAGGTTCAGGACTGAAAATGTCCTACCTACAAACATAGCAAATCCTGAAACAAACACACACCATCCTTGTTGGTAATTTGTGGGCGTCTGAGGGAGGGAGAGATAAAAACGTGTGTATAATGCGAGAGATATATATGTGTGTGTGTGTGAGAGAGTGAGTGTGTGTGAGAGAGTGAGTGTGTGTGATCATGTGTTTATCAGATGATAGCAGTATCAGGTGTTTGTAATATAGCTAATGGCAGGAGTTAATAAAATTAGCATGTCGTCTGAAGAGAATTTAAAATCGTTATTCACACACCACACTTCAGAATCAACAAAGACAAAGCAATACACATCTAAGTCATAAATTAGTTTTCCTGTCAGTACAATTATGCATTTGTTTTCCACATCCCTGTGTGTGTGTAGGTTATATATAATTTCTCATGGTGCAATATAAATGGTCTATAGTGAATGGTAAATCAATACATATAAATACATAATGTATAACAGACCTATCAGTAATGTTTTGCAATTTCCCAGTAGAAATGTTTTTATGGGTGTCTTGGAGTTACAAAAAATTAATAATAAATGTAATTTTTTATCTATTTTTTTTGGGCTAGTGAAAACACTAGTGTCTGCAGAAAGAAAGAAAAAACCTTACTGTTTATCCCTGTTCAAGGGTAGATGACTTGACAACTACTCAGAACACCTAGCAACTATCCAACACATTAGCAATGCCCTGACAACCACTCACAACCCTCTAACATTGTAAAAGTGAGTTTGAACAGTCAAGATAATGTAAAAATCTGTCTTTATGAGCTGTTCTTTGTGTTTATATTCACACACAAGTGTTTTAGAGCGACTTCTTCCACTTGCGTTTTCAGCCAGACGGCAATTTGCCTAAATTAGGAGCCCGATCTTCTTTATTGACTAGGTTGGGTAAAGCATGTTAAATAGTTTGACCACGTTAATCCAGTGGCACTAACTAATTTATTTGTGTTAATGAAATCACTGTTAATAATTTACAAGTGTTAGTGAAGCATCTTTAATTATCTGTTCTGTAAGACTCCCTCTCAACTGGTGTATCTTCTTTCTCTCTCTGTCTGTCTGTCTGTTTGTCTGTCTCTTTCTTATAGTCTCTCTTTCTTTTCCTTCCTATGTCCTTTTTCTATTGATGTGCCTTTGAATTGATTGTACAATGTGCATACATGAGCATATATTCCCCTTGTCATTGTGTTTATGTATATTTATAAACATATGCCATATTTAAGTTTGAGTGCACATATAAATGCACGCCGTGCTTTAGTAAAGCGATCCCCAGACTATGAATAATAAACGCTGTGAGGCCCAGCCCCCTCTCTGTCGCTGTCCTCTCCGTTTTCATTTGCTTTCTCTCACAGATCATGTGACCACTCTGAGCACAGTAATTATTCATGAGCTCGGCGCTGCACCGCGGGACCTGCGTGAGAGAGCCTCCGGCTCCGAGCTGAGGCCCCGCTCCAGCTGCACACAGGGGCCCATCGGCCAGCGCAGGTCAGACGGCGACACCTTACACCGCAGACGGCGAGGAAACACTCACCCTTACCCCGCCACACTCCGGATGAATAAAAGATGCCCACAAAAGAGAAAAAAACAACAGAAACCGAAGAAAGGGATGACGAAGGAGAGGAGAAGGAGCCAACGGCGAAAGGAAAGAGTAAGAGGGATGCAAAAACGAGACAGAAGAGCTCAGAGGAGAAAACAGAAAGCACTGAGACACCTACAGAGAAGAGAAAAAAGAGTGAATCTGTGAAAAAGAAAAAGAAGAAAAAGGAAGATGTTGAGGTGACAGAGAACGACAACGGGACGGATGAGCAGAACAACAATGAACCCATCAGCAAAGAAAAACGGACCTCAAACGAGGAACGGCAGGTAAGGAAAGAGAAGAAAAAGAAGAGTAAACCATCCGAAAGCAAAGAAGGACAAGAAGACATGGGGTCCAAAGAGAAAAAGGGCAAAGACGGCAAGAAAAAGAAGAAGTCGGCCGAGGAAGAGGAGGATGAGGATGCCGTGCAGGAGGAGGCAGAGGAAGAGGAGGATAAGAAGAAGAAGAAAAAGGGTAAAAAGAAAAAGAAGGGTTCCGACAGTGACGAGGAAAAGAAAGTGAAGAAAGGGAAGAAGTCAAAGGTCAAACAGGTGGATTATGCTGAGGTCTACCAGGAGGAGCTGGTGAACTATCACACGGAGGAATCAGATGATCAAGAAGATGAATTCAACAAAAAGAAAGGTAGACTCTGGAAGAGGATTCCCCTTCTGTTCCTCTTTTTATTCTTTTCAGTCTTTTAATTGAAGTAAAGAGAAAACTAGATCAGCTGAGGTTTTCCCAAAACATTTAGTCAGAATTTAATGCATTTATTCATTTGAAAGGATAGTTTGCTGGAGAATGAAAATTGTTCCTCCAAACATGCTGTGAAAGAAACTGTCTTTTCATGTTTACTGTGAAAGAACATCATGCAAAACACAACAACCATGACTTTTGAGCTTTATGAAAGACTAAAAAAAATCATAAAAGTAGCCAATACGAAAATTTCAGAACTTGGAGAAGCTTATCAATGAACAACTTTCTCACACAAAGCTGTCATACACCTTCTGAAGGAATTCAGTTCAGACGTTAGTTCTATTGTGCTTTTGTTGTCCTTTTTGTAGCTTGACAGTCATGATTTATATGAATTGTCCTCCAAAATGTCTCTTATTGTGGTTCCTTATTGCTCTGATGGGTCTATGAAGAACCTTTAATATAGAACCCTTTGAATGCATAAAAGTTTCTGGAAAAGGTTTCCTCAGATTATTAAAATGTTCTTCACACTACAAAAGAAAAACTACTGTTCACATTTCTTTGGCCATTGCTGAGAAAAACCCTTTTGGAAGCTTTATGCAGGTTTGGAACAACATGAGGGTGGATAAGTGTCAGATTTGTCATTTGTTGACGAACTATCCTTTTAAATGAGCAGATCACATTTGGAGACTTGGTTAAGAGCCACAGCACCTGACCTATACTGTCATACTGTCTGTCTTCTGGGGATGAACTGTCTCTCTCTCTCTCTCTCGCTGCGTCTGTCCATCTCTTTCTCTGCTTTCACTCTCAGTCAGGCACCCCCTCCTCTCGGTTTCTCACAGGTTGGATTTCTTTTAACCCTGGAACATCTCTTAATTGATTACTTGAAAGTTAGAGGTTGAACAACGAAAGCTGAAATAGACAAAGGAGGAATGGAGACAGAAATAAAGATTCTTCAATGGAGTTGCTATACACTCTTAAAATAAAGGTTCTTTATTGGCATCAGTGGTTCCATTCAAGTTCAAGTTCAAGTTGAGCTTTATTGTCATTCCGCTACATGTGGGGACATACAGTGGAACGAAATGTCGTGCCTCACAGGTCCACGGTGCTACATAAATACAGACATACAACACTATAAATCTATACACAACTAACCTACTGACAGATTTGGACTAAGTATACTCTATGTAAATGTTTACCCTATACAACTAAAGATAAAGATAGAAAATACAAACTATACAAACTGTTTACCATAAAAGTTTACCCTATACAACTAAAGATAAAGATAAAAAATACAAACCATACAAACTATGTGAATGCTTCACATAAATACTGTACATGTGCAGAGAGAAACATTGGGAGTCAAGCAGCTGGCTGGGGAACAGTACAAGATGATTTGTAGTAGTGCATGAGCATGTAAACATACATATATAGCTGAGTCTTTTGTGTGATTGTGTACACATAGCAGTGTTAGGAAAAGTGTCTAGTGCATAGAGGAGAGTGTGTTCCATGAAGAACCTTCAACATCCATAAACCTTTCCAATGCTCAAAAGATTATTTAGATGTTTAAAATGTTCTTCACATAAAAAAAATTGGTTCTTTTAAGAACTCTTCACTGAAAGGTTCTTTGAGGAACCAAAAATGGTTCTTCTGTGGCATCGCTGTGAAACCAACCTTTTGGAACCTTTATTTTTAAGAGTGTATATATTAAACATTTTCTTGTTGTTCTGCTTACAATTCTAATTGGAACTTTATGTTTCAGCGTGTCAGTAATTGATTTGCAGTAAAATTCTGATCATTCCATTAACGTCCAGTCAGAGAATCTTCCGGATTTCACATTGGCAGGCGGCTCTAGAGGTCTCTGATTGGCACAGCAGAGGTGTGTCTGGATTGACTGATTATTACGGTGTCCTGGCAGCAGGGTATCATGAGAGAATGGTGGCGGGCACCGGGCCAATAGTGGATTTGAATCAGACGGGCACCTCTCTATGGCCTGATACATTATACTCTAATCGGCCTTTTCATGGAACCATCAAAACCTCATTCAGCAAGATGGACGTCATGCTGTCAGGTTCAGTCAGGCATAGCACGTCGGGTTGAGGTTATCGCTTAGCACTGATCCAGAGGTACCTTACCCTGGCTTAAACATGCAAAGCTGGTTTATGATCATTATGATCCTATTGCAGTATATATATAGCCCCCCTCTCTCTCCCCCCCCTCTATATATGTGTGTGTGTGTGTGTGTATAGATATATGTGTGTGTGGCAATGTTTAATCTCGATTAATCGCATCCAAAATAAAAGTTTTCTTTGTGTACATAATATATGTGTATGTACTGTGTATATTTATGTATATATAAATACACACACATGCATGTATATATTTAAGAAAAATATGTTTATATATATATATATATATATACATATATATGTATGTGTGTATATATATATATATATATATATATATTCATATTTTTATGTATTTACTTATTAATTAGTGCTGGGCAACCATTAATAGCTATATATTGAATTATATATATATATATACGTATATATATATATATATATATATATATATACACATATATATATAGCACGTCAAAATTACTGACAGAAAAAGTCGACTTGAAAGTCCTAATGATTACATTGTCTATATTACATTATATGAATGGATATCTTGTTAATTTGATTTAATGAACAGTAAGTAGGCTATAAAAACAATTGTTGGCTTATTTCGCGTCGATATAAATGAAAGATTTTTTTTTTTTTTTCATATCATATGTTGATTCAGTGTCTGCTTATAACTGATTTAATTAATTTGTTCAGTGAAAGATTCAATGGGATGATTCAACCGGTAACTTATAGGTTGATTTTTTTGATCGATTCATCGAGTCATTTGTTAATGAATCGAAGTACACAAGTCATGCTGTATGTTTTGAGAAGAGCTGGGAGGACATTGTAATAGCATCATTAAGAATAAAATACATTAAGAACTCTCCTAATTTTTTAAGTACTACATAGCAACTTCGTACAGGGTTATTTTCTGAAATAAGAGCACAAGGATATCACAACAGTTGACCTATATTGATTGGTTACTCTCAAATGAGGTCCAGTCTCTGAATCCCATTTCAGGGGGCCAGTATGCACTGAGTATAACAGAAACTTAACATGTTCCAAATGAACCCTGTTTGAACGTTACTTCTAGACACGCTGCTCCTCAGGTTCAGACATGCATTTGGTTGTCCCAGGGTCTTGCAGTGGTTCAGAGAAAGGTAGAGGTCACATGGTGAGTATCAGGGCCATGTCGTACTCTCACTCTGTTAACATGGCTAAGTTACAGAGATATTGCTTACAGCAATTCAGCTTATACAAACGTGGATGAGCTTAGAATAGCAGGTTGTTGGGTTACACGGGATATACCTGAGCACTCTGCATTTGAGACTACAACCCTTTTAATGTTATGCAAATGAAAACAAGATGCTTTCTTTTGCGGAGGGTCAGGTATAATTGGTTTACCGAATGTTGTCGTTTCTCCTCAGTGTACGAGGTGGTGACCGTCACAGGTGATGTTAAAGGCGCCGGGACTGATGCTAATGTGTTCGTCACTTTGTTTGGAGAGTTTGGAGTGACTCCCAAAGTTCACCTGGCCAGCAAGTAAGTTATGCTTCAATCCTGCGTCTCTACATGACAGTGTTAATCTTGAGAGTTTCGAGATGCACATTGACTGCATATTATTATTTGTCATTAATAGTGTTAGTATTTTCTAGTGTTGTCAAACGATTAATTGCGATTAATCGCATACAAAATAAAAGTTTTTGTTTACATAATATATGTGTGTGTACTGTGTATATATATTATGTATATATAAATACAAACATGCACGTATCTATTTAAGAAAATGTGTTATGTTCATATATTAAATATATTTATATATAATATAAATTACATGAATCTAAATACATACATGTAAATATTTTCTAAATATATACTGTGTGTGTGTATATACATAATAAATATACACAGTACACACATATATTCTGTAAACAAATACTTTTGGATGCGATTAATCGCGATTAATCGTTTGACAGCACTAGTATTTTCATTATTTATAATTGCAGCTTAATAAAATTGGTTTAATGCATATCAAGATATGTTTACTAACTACTTCAAATTGTTTTTTGTTCTCAACTCTCTCAAGTGTGAGCTGAATTTTCTAGTATTTTTGAGGTAAAACTTTAAAGGAACAGTTCATTCAACAATGAAAATTTGTTGAAAGTTTACTCACCCTCAGGCCATCCAAAATATAGAGGAGTTTGATCTTCATCAGAAAAGATTAGGAGAAATTTAGCTTTACATCACTTGCTCACCAGTGAATCCTCTGCAGATTTTTGAAGATTATTATTAGAATGTTTGGGATTAATAATAATCCCAAAGGATTATTTCTGATTATTTCTACTTCAAAATGTCATGTTTAATTCAGTGTGTTATTTGCCATTTCTTCAGAATTATTATTTTAATTTACGCTGATTTCAGTATAGTGCAAAAAAACTAGGAATTTCTGTGGATTTTGACAGGACAGTGCATTTATGCCATGCTAATTCTATAATTCTGTATTCTTCTCTAATCTACAGCACAGAAAAGAGGTATAACTTTAACATGGCCACCTCATCTGCTCGTGTGTGGCCGTGCATTGCTTTTTGCGCACAATGCTATACAAGAGAACATCCTGTGTGCTTTGACCATGACATTCACACCATTACATCTTTGGGAAATCGATATTGTTTTCTTAGTAGGGCTATACGATTATTCATGAAATGAATTATTCATGACATGAATTTTAATCACGCTTGGCTCATCCATTACACACAATGCCATGGTGAAGCACAAGATATGCTCTCCTCTGTACAGCATCACCACGGACATTCATCTGAAGGTGAAGAGATTCATGTGACTTTCTCATTGAACCAATGAGAGGGTACAGTCATATGACATCACTTCCTTTTGTGGTCTTTCGAGAAAACATGAGACATTTACACATCTGATCACCACAAACAGGTAGGCTACTCCTAAAAATCTCCACACATACATAATGTCCCATGTATGCGTGTTGATTTTTTATGAGTACAAAGAGAGACCCTCAAAACTCTCCCTACAGTAATAAATCATCCTGATCAGTGCTGGAGCAAATGATTCAGAAATTAATTACTAATGGGAGAGTTTTTACTTGCTCAGATGAATGTCCAAATGGTTAATGTTGCATAATGACTCATAAAACATTACAAATAGAGTAAAAAGGTCAGAAATGGAAATCAGATGTAGCTTCAGAAAAGTTTAGAAGAAAATTGCATGAACAATTCATAAGCAAGACTCCAGTAGACTAACTGTATTCATAAATCATTTGGAAGCTTAGTTTGTATGTCTCCAAATTAATGATTTTACAACCTATTTGAGAAATATTCTGTATTTTTGGGTAGTTGGGTGCATCTCACGAAACTCGTCAAGAACATGTCTGGGTTAAATTTCACCTCATTGAAGTTCTCACAAGTTCTCAGAAGTGGAAGCTTATATATTAAGCTTAAGATTTTTTTGCATTGTGACATAATTTTCATGACATGTTTTCATGGGATTCATCCAGTCCGGGAAAGACTCATTTATTAGGTAGATCTGTTCAGTAACTCCTCCTCAGAGCAGAATAGAACAGAAATATTTTTGGACTTTAATTCTGTCCGACAGTCAGAATGCAACATTTTGGAATCGAGATGATATTTAACAGAATCTCTGAATCTGTCTAAATGTCATCATTTCCAAAGTTTGCTGGTGCGGTTTCAGTGTGCTGATCTCAGGTGAGATGTGTGTGGGTTGGTTTCTCCGCATCGGTAAGTCTGTGTGTATGTGTGTGAGTAATTTGGCAGTGTGAGTGGGATGTGTAATTCATACTGGGTGATTTTTAATTCATGCATTTTGCATTTTGATTAGAGAGATGCTTTAGCCGAAGCCAACGCAAGAGACCGTAGAGCGATATATGGGTCATTGACAATGACAGATGTTTCTTTCTCATAAACACACACTCCTGCATAGTCATTTTCAGATGTCGGTGCATTAGAAAGTTTGAGCGTCACAGTAAATCGTTTAGTTTGAGTCTATCACAGATTTATCTCTATTAATTTCAGGAGCAGAACAGCCTTTGAAAAGAACAAGACTGACGTCTTTCGGATCAAAACACACAATGTTGGGCCAATAAAGAAAATTAGGTACATATACGTCTGTATACATCCAAGAGTAACTACCTTAAAGGCAAGTCTTAAATGTTACAGCAATATATGTCTTGTGATGTACTTCCTGTAATGCAGAATCGAGCATGATAACACGGGCATGAGTGCCAGTTGGTTCCTGGACCGGGTTATCGTGTCTGACATGAACAGGCCACACCTCCGATTCTTTTATGCCTGCAACAATTGGCTGAGCAGAGACGAGGGGGACGGACTTACTGTCCGATATCTGTTGGGTAGCTTGAACCCCATGGACATTCCAAAACGTATGTTGTATGCTTGCAAAACAGAGAGCAAATAAACAAATCACATTACTATTTTAATTTATTTTATTTTATTTTATCACCTGAAAAATGTGACTCAAATCTAGTCAAACTTTTCATTGGCTAGAGCAAATTTTTGTTTTGTTTTGTTTTGTTTTGTTAGATACATTTCATTAGGTTAAAATGTTATTTTATTTTATTATAATTTTTTTTGCCATGAATCTGTTCAAACTTTGATTGCCTAGACACATTTTTTACAATTATTAAACATTTTGCATTTAGACATACACACATTAACACTACAACACATGTGCATTGCATGACACACTGTAATTTTCCCATAGAGATCTGTAGCATAAGAACCTCAAACAAGATACTACAACTCTCAAATAAAAACACTACTAATAAAAAACTACATGTAACCTACAGATATACTTCACGTCTTATTCCATATAACCCATAGATAACATCACATAGGTCATGTGATCATGTTCATAGATGATGCATGCATTCAAGCATCACCAGACTCAGGTTGCATACAAAGGATTAGGAGAAATTAAGTAGTAGAGTAGAGTTTCAGATGAGGATCACAATATCATCAGTCCAACATTCCCAGATACCGCGGATAATATAACATTACATCCCGCAGATAGGAGAAAGACTAGATGTCGAAGCTGTTTCTGAGAAAGAGCTCACTGGTGGTGTAATGATAGTTAATGGTCAAAAATACATGGTGCATGCAAAAGAAAAAAAAAGATAACCGGTTTTGTCCTATAAATGTGTTAATGTGTGTCTGTTCATATATGCAGAGAACAAGTACATAGCCAGTGTCTTCACAATGGATGCTAAAGGCAGTGGGACCGACGCTGATGTCTACCTCAATATTTTTGGAGAGTTTGGGGATACAGGTCAGTAAAACCAGTCGATGTTTCTGTGTGTGTGTGTGTGTGTGTTTTTTATTTTATGGTGTAAAAAAACAGACAAAGGCCAAACTTTAACTTTAAATTATTATTAGACATATTTTTACAATTATAAAACATGCTTTTATGTTAAAATTGTATCACCTGAAAAATGTGACACAAATCTAGTCAAACTTTTCAGTGGCTAGAGATTTTTTTTTTTTTTTTTTGTTAGATACATTTCTTGCTATTATAAAACATGATATTACGTTAAACTGTTATTTTATTTATTTTTATTTTATTATATCACCTGAAAAATGTGAATCTAGTTGCACTTTTGATTGCCTAGAACATTTTTTTTTTTTAATTAGACATACAGTATTTCTTACAATTCCAATACTCATTTATTTATTTATTTTTAATCAAACAAATTTGTTACAATTTTCCGTACTAAATCCAGTCAGTGTTTCTATGTGTATATGTCTTGGTGTGATGTTTGCAGGAGAACGGAAGCTGGCCAGCGATGGAAAGGACAATTTTGAGCGCGCTAATGAAGACAAATTCACCATCGAAGCTCCAAATCTTGGCAGACTTCGAAAAATCACCATCGGACATAACAACAAGGGGTCGTCTGCTGGCTGGGCGTGTGATAAAGTACACAAATGCACTTTTCATCTAAAATCTTCATAAAGAATATCTTTGTCTCTGTCCTATGTGATTTATATGATGTCTTTGCATCATGGTGATGTGTTTTAGGTTGTAGTAGATGACATGGGGAATAAGGAGGTTTATGAGTTTCCTGTCAATGCCTGGTTTGACATCTCAGAAGGGGACGGCAAAATACAAAGAGATGTGCTTGCCGGAGCCACACAGCCAATGGGTAAGAGCAAACATGTGTGTTTGTTTGTTAGAATAAGTGCATTTGATTAAAACTTACTTGGATTTGTTTGTTTGTGTATGTGTGTGTAGCAATCGTGTATAACGTACAGGTGATGACGGGTGATATTCGTGGAGCCGGCACTAACTCTAAGATCCACTTCGTCATGCACGGTCATAAGGGTATTAAGAACAGCGGTAAGTTGTTCCTGGAGGGCGGCACGTTTGAGCGCGCTCAGATCGACATCTTTAACGTCGAGCTGCTGGAACTGCTCAGCCCGCTCAGCAGAGTCACGATCGGACACGACAACGCTGGGATTAGCTGCGGCTGGTATTGTGAAAAGGTGTGTGTCGGGGCTATAAGGTGTTTTGAAGCTTTCATTACTTATTCATACATACACCGTGTGATCTGTCTCTCTCTTTCTCTCACAGGTGATGGTATACTGCCCGTTCACAGGTTTAGAGCAGGTATTTCCCTGTGGCAGGTGGTTGGATGAAGATGAGGGTGATGGACTGGTGGAGCGAGAACTGTATGAGATGGTCTCACTCAGACAGAAAAAGCAAAAGAGTGAGCAAATGATCAAACCCTTGCCCTGTCGAAGCTATCAGGGTTAATGTTCACTAAACATGCTGTATTGCAGCGTAAAGACCTGCATCTTATTCGCTAACCACCTACAATCCAGTGTAACCTGACACTAAATGTGCTGAAATAGTAATTTAGGAGAGTACCACGACACATGCGCACGCTTTCTCCTGAACGTAAATGGCGTAATCAGCATTGTTTACGTTCAGGAGAAAGTCTGCGCATGCTGAATGTAAACAACGCTGATTACATTGATTATGTTCTGGGGAAAGCGCGCGCATGCGTCGTGGTACTCTCCTAAATGGCGGAATATCTTAATTTGTGTTCTGAAAATGAAAATGGTCTTACAGGTTTGGAATGACATTAGGGTGAGTAATTAATGACAGAATTTTCATTTTGGGGTGAACTAACCCTTTAAGCTAAATTTAAACATCATTGTCATTCTTTTAGTTGACGCAAAAATAGTAAAATCAATAGTAAAATAAAATAATTTTCATTAAAAAAATCAATGATAAATCATTTTCATAATTTTTTTTATCAATAATAAAATAAAATAATTTTATAAAAGGGGTTAACATCAATATTTAAAAAAAATATTAATAACAGCAATAAAATAAAATAAAATGTTCATAAAAAGTAATAAATTCAACAATAAAATATATTGAAATTATAATAACATCAATGATAGAATATGATTATAGTCATAAAAATAATAAAATCAGTGATAAAATAAAATACTATTCATAAAAAATAACATCAATAATAAAATGATAAGAAATAATAAAATCAATGATAAAATACAATTCTATTCATATTTAAGGATGAAATCAGTAATAAAATACAATTATATTTATAAAATAACATAAATTATAGTTATATTAATAAAAATAATAACGTAAATATTCAAATAGTTATATTCATAAAAAATGATAAAATCAGTATTAAAATAAAATGATATTCATAGAAATAATTATGTCAATGATACATTTATCTTTATAAAAATAATAACAGCAATAATAAAATTAAGTTCTATTCGCAAAATAACATTTAAAAGTAATGTTGAATTACACCATCGAGACACACAAATTCTTCTTTTCTGTGTGTTTGTGTGTGTTTCTCAGAATTCCCCTGGTCTCTGTGGATCTGGACATCCGAGATTAAAGGTGCTGGCACAGATGCACAGGTGTTCCTGCAGGTGTACGGGGAGACAGGCAAGAGTGACGAGATGAAACTCGAGAGTAAATCGGACAGTTTTGAACAGGGACAGTGCGACAAGTTCATTGTATGTCTGTGTGTTTTTATCTTTGTGTCTCAAAACATATTTGTATACCTAAGTGTCAATTTATCTATGTCATTACAGTAGATAAGAATATATCAGTTGATAAGTTTGATGTTTTATTTCTAACACGGTGTCCAGAACCGTGAAATGTTGAATTTTTTCAAAATACGTTTTTGTATTTTACATTTTCGCTTTCACTCTAGATTGAGATGCCTGATTTCGGAAAGATACGCAAGCTGAGAATCTGGCACGAAAAGAGGAATCCTTTCTCTGGCTGGCATCTTGGCAGGGTGAGAGACCTGCACTACAGACTAGTGCACTATTACACAGAAACAATTTGTCCATTTCACACTGTAATCATGATGTAAGCAAGCAGGCATCATGTTTTCTCAGCTACTTGCTCTGGTACAATTTAAAATGATTTGTGCACTTTACTGCTAAAAGTAAATGTATTAGTGTTTCACATGTGAGTCTGAACTCAAACCTTTCTCATCAAAGTCCAAATGATCTATGCTAGACACATTCATTTTATTGTAGCTTTATATTCTTTCTAAATGTTGTTTCTATTTGTATTTCTTCTAATCAGTTGTTGGAGAAACAACTGAGACAAAGTTGATATTTAAACAAAATAAAGGATTCTGTTATGTGTCCTGAGCTCTGTGCCATATCATTTTCTTCTTGATTACGGTGTTTTTTCTGTATGAAGGTGACATTGATGAAGACCCTAACTAGGGAGAAATACTCATTTGCTTGTAACCGTTGGTTGGACATCAATGAAGATGATAATGAGATCGTTAGAGAACTGCCAGCTACTGGAAAACTCGTGCCAGAACCTTTACCACGTGAGAAAATCTACAAAACACAACTTTTTAAGTGTCACAAAATGTTTTCTTCTTTAGTTTTTTAAAAAAAATCCATCTACATGTATATACTGTACTAGCGCTTTAAAGATCCCAGAATCCAAAACACGGATCTGAAAAACCAATGAAGAAACATCACAGACTTTTTTTAAAACCATAACTTAAGAACCCAAAACAATGAACAAAGTTTCATAATAACAATAATGTGCTTTGCTGAACATAAGTGACTTCAAAGAACCACTGAAGAACCTTAATGTGCTTTGGACCAAACTCAGTCATGCATTATATTAGTAGTTGACAGTAAGAAAAAAGCAATTTTCCAAACAAAGACAAAGATTTGTTAGATTTTTTTATACTACTATTTATGTTTTTTTATTGCTGTTTAATAGTTATTAAGTATCGTGTGACGATTTGCACGGGAAACATCAGCGGAAGTGGAACAGATGCCAGTGTTTATTTAAACGTCATTGGTGACTTGGGAGACACTGGAGAGCGTCTGATGTTCATGAGCAAAAACAACGCCAACAAGTTTGAGAAAGGAAACGTAAGTAATGACATTTGACATGCTGGCATGAAACATGTGCATATAATATTCAGAAGCATAGCTGTTTTCAACATTGATAATAATAAGAAATGCTTCTTGAGCAGCAAATCAGCATGTTAGAATGATTTCTGAATGGTCATGTGACTTATCTCAGTAATAAATTATATTTTAAAATATAGTAAAATAGAAAAGTTATTTGACATTTTAATAATATTTCACATTATTTCTGTTTTTACTGTATTTTTTAGGCAGCCTTAATTAAATAGCCTCATTATATCAGAGATGACATCTGAATGGCACTTGATGAATGAAACATGCAAAATAATTGTCATTAGACAACAATCTACTACTTTTTGAAATATGTGCACTGTTTACATAAAATTGTATGCTACATTTCTGTCACATGACCTCATTAAAGTCAGTGTGAGATGTCCAGCTTTCAACTTTAAATGTAATGTTTTTTTCCCCATTTCTAAAATGTCTTAACTTTTGTTAATCTGATTAAATAATGAGTTGCTGGAGATATTATATCCGGTTCATTTTGAAAATGAAATCTCAAGATAAAAACATTGCGGGATACAGAACCCAGTATATATGTGCATAGTATACGTACTTTATACTGCAGAAGTAGTATGTGTTTGCTCTTTTCTCAGCATGATGAGTTCCTGATAGAGGCGGTCACACTCGGACAGATCAAGAGGGTTCGGATTGGTCATGACGGACGAGGTGGAGGATGTGGTTGGTTCCTGGATAAGGTGATGATCAGAGAGGAGGGGCAACCTGAGGCATCATCCATCGAGTTCCCATGTTACAGGCAAGGCAATCTAACAAACATTAGCTTGTGTACTAAAGCATATTTCAAACTCACTTGTCAGTATAAGTATGTACATATATGTGCGCGTGTCTGGCTGGGTAAAGAACATGGGAGAGTGGTGTTTAAGTCAATTATGTAGTTGAGAAAACTGACTCTGGTACTAATGGACACTAATGAGTGCCGAGGAAACCCTACCTACATCAACGAGAGAGCTCAGCTACACACACGCCTATATCACACACACACAAATACACACACTCATCCTGCACATTCTCCTACTGTATCTCTCTCTGACTCATCTCAGGTGGCTGGATCGGAATGAAGATGACGGGCAGATTGTGAGAGAGTTAGTCCCTACTGATGATGGTCAACGTTTGTTCAGTGAGTGAACACATACAAACATTATCACATACAAAAAAGTCAAATGTATGCAACAATGAAACAAAAAGAACTTTGTATTTCTGTGTACATGAAGATAGGCCAGATACAATAGGTTTTGACGTGCGTGTTTTTGTTCCAGCTGTTGGTTATCACATTGCGATAAAGACAGGCAGTATTAATGGTGCCAGTTCAGATTCGAAGGTGTTCGTAAAGCTGTACGGAGAGAAAGGCGACACCAACAAGATGCTGCTGGTCGTGTCCGATAACGACCTGGGGAACTATTTTGAAACGGGACAGACGGACATCTTCACCATAGAGACCTTTGACATTGGCAAGGTATGCTACCTGTTCATGTTCAGCACATTCACCCAGTCTAAAATTCTATTCTATTCTATTCTATTCTATTCTATTCTATTCTATTCTATTCTATTCTATTCTATTCTATTAATCTTCTTCAAATTGGTTCTGTTTACATTTGTTCTATTGTGTTTTGTTCTGTTGTTCAGATTCACTCTATTCTGTTAAACCCATTCTATTCTGTTCTGTTTTGTTCTATTCTTTATAATAAAAAAGTTTTAAAATTTGTTCTATTTTGTACTGTTGGTAGATTTGTTCTATTGTGTTCTGTTGTTAAGATTCACTATATTCTGTTAAACTTATTCTATTCTATTCTAATGTTCAAATTTGTTCAACTTTTTCTTCTGTTTACATTTGTACTATTATGTTGTATTCCGTTGTTCATATTATTTTGTTAAACTCATTCTGTTTTGTTCTGTTTTATTCTATTCTGTTCTTTCTAATGTTTAATTTTGTTCTATTTAGTTCTTTTTAAATTTTTCTATTATGTTTAGTTCAAACTATTCTGTTAAACTCAATCTATTCTATTCTATTCTTTCTAATGTTCAATTTTGTTCTATTGTGTTGTTTTGTTTAAATTAACTATTCTGATCAATTCATTCTGTTCTATTTTATCAGGATAGTTACATACTAGGAATGGCAAATGTTGAAAAACTACTATCAAATGTCACAAGAAATTCTGTCAAATTATGTGGATGCTCACATTATAAAATATAATGAATAAAATACATACTGTAAACATTATTTATACATTTGTACATGACATTAATACTCACATTCCTCTCAAATGAAACAAATGTGCCGAATGTGTGTATTTACTGGGACTCCCCTCCGCTCTCTGGGAGGGTCCTGTAGATTAACAGGTTGCTGATTGGCCACACTAACGAGGGCCTGCGAGCCGGTTGGTTCCTGGACAGCGTTCAGATCTGGGTGCCGGTGCACGGGGTGCAGTGCATGTTCCCAAGTCACCGCTGGCTCTGTAAGGACGAGGCTGATGGGAAGGTGGAGGTGGAAATCTATCCAAGTGAGACGCTGGAGATAGAGAAATGTATGTGTTTCACAATTATGCATTTGACAAATGCAGTTCTTGCATTCCCTGGTAATCATAACCATGATGTTAGTGTTCTAGTCACCATGCTTTTTCAATATATGCGCTCAAAATTGGACTGTTATTAGTGAACTTCATGTTGAAATGATTAATCATTGTTTTTCTAATCGACAGTGATCAATTATGAAGTTACCGTGGTGACAGGAGACGTGTGGGCCGGAGGGACAAATGCGAACGTCTTCCTGCAGATTTACGGTGAGGAGGGAAAAACCGAACTAATACAGCTGAAGAGCCGATCCAACAACTTTGAGAGAGGAACCACTGAGATCTTTAGGGTGAGTTAATGGAGTAGTATATGAAAATCCTTCTCTATATTTTAAAAGCCAAGTGCTGTTTCTGGAATCTGGTTGTTTGTTTCTGAAGAGATGCATTTTCATTGGTTGATTTAAGATCGAGGGCCTAGATGTGGGACGGGTCTATAAGATCCGAATCGGCCATGACGGCTCAGGAATAGGGGCTGGATGGTTCCTGGAGAAAGTGGACGTTAAACGGCTGGTCATGGCAATGGTGAAACCAGAGAAGAAAGAGGAGGAAAAGAAAGACAAAAAGAAGAAAAAGAAGAAAAAGGTCAGATAGGAGCTAAGTTTGACCGTTTGGTCTTTGATTTTGAAACAAAAAAGTGTATTTTCTTCATTTAAACCTTAATTTAGAATTAATTTAGTCTAGTCCAGCAACTAAATGTTCAATACTAAGAGTGACCAAATTAAAAACTTTCAGAACGAGCAATTGAAAAAGTAATATTGATTGATCACTATTTAAATATTTATTTTTACACCCATCTAATCATCTCTAGGAGGAAGAAGAGGAATCCCCAGGTGAATTGAAGGAGGTTGTTCAAACTTTCAGTTTCTCATGTGGCCGATGGCTCGCTCGTGATGAAGAGGATGGAGAGATTCTCGTGGAGCTGTGTGCAGAGGATTATGAAGATCTGGAGGGTATAGAGAGAGATTCAATCCTTCACAACCAAAAAGTATATATATATATATATATAAAAAAGAATTTTAAAGAAATACTTTTTTAGGAAAATGAATCGTTTATTTAAAATTTACAAACTAATAAATTTACATTTATTTATTAATAATGAATAAATGTATATATATAAATTTATTTATAAAATATAAATTTTTAAGAAATATATTAATAAATATGTATTGGTAAAAATTAAGTGTATGAAAAATTATATGTGTATATTTTAAATTCGTATTCGTAATATAATTCATACATTTATTCATTTTAAATATTTTTTTTTAAAATTTTTAATTAATTTAAAATACTGTTCATATTTTATTTCATTAATGATTTAATTGAAGATAAAAAAAATGTAGTGTAACAAAGTTCTTTTCCTGAAAATTTGCTTATAAATTGTGCTCATTTGCTTTAAAATAAATTTGATAATAAATAAAAATAAAATTGTTTGCTATTTTGTTATCGAATAGAATGAGATTCAGACATTCCAAGTGTGTCTGAAGTGTAAAAATACCTTGTGTCACGGTAGCAATGTACCACCTGATACCTTCAACAGAAGTGAATTTTGAGAAGACACTTGTGTGTTCATGTATTTTAGAGAACTCATACGAGGTTCATGTGTTCACTGGGGATATGCTGGGGGCCGGAACCGATGCGAGTGTTTACATCAACATCTACGGAGAAATGGGCGACACGGGCGAGAGAAAACTGCGCAAGTCAAACCACCTGAACAAGTTTGAGCGCGGACAGGTGAGTGGAAGAAAACACCCACACATTCACACTGTATAGAGAATGTACCTGACAGCGGATCATTTTCAGGAGGACGTGTTCACGATCACTGGGATAGATCTGGGGTCATTGAAGAAACTGAGGATTCGTCATGACAACAAGCAGGCGAATGCTGCGTGGTATCTGGACCGAGTCGAGATCTTTGATGCGAAAGATGAAACCATGTGAGTGTCATGCATGTAATGTACTTCTCATTTAAGTACCACCTTTGTTTCCCTTAACATTTCTCAGGAGAAATAAAAATAGATGCAAATGCATAAATTGCTTATTGTACAGTAAGAGTTGAGAGCTATACAATTAATATAGTTTGCAGTTCAGATCTTTAAAGGGTTAGTTCACCCAAAAATGAAAATTAGCCTTTGTTTTACTCACCCTCGAGGCGTCCTAGGTGTATATGACTTTCTTCTTTTATTAATATAACTCCGATTGGATTTGTCTGAAAGAAGAAAGTCATATACACCTAGGATGGCTTTGTAAAACAAAGGCTAATTTTCATTTTTGGTGAACTAACCCTTTAATATCGTGGCCGGGGACGTCGTGGCCTAATGGTTAGAGAGTCGGACTCGTAATCCAAAGGTTGCGAGTTCGAGTCTCAGGTCCGCCAGGGATTGTAGGTGGGGTGAGTGGATGTACAGCGCTCTTTCCACTCTCAATAGTGGAAATTCCGAGTATGGGTCACCATACTTCGCTGTATGTCACATCATGTCACGTCACTATTGAATATTGGGAATGCTAGATTAGAAATGTTTGAGTTCATATTGAGATCTCTAACTTTTGATTGCAGAAATTGCTTAAATATTAATTTTAAATAAATACATTTTAAGGAAATAAATAATTTATTTACAATGTATAAATTAATTAATACATTGAAATTTAGAGAAAAGAAACAAACAAAAAATTACAAATATCTAGCAAATCTGAGTATAATTTCAGACATTTTTGAGATCATCAAGTAGGGTTACTGAGCTGTTATTTTAGTATCATTAATGTACTATTATAATTTTTCTTAAGATTTTTAATTAGATTTTTTTTTTTATCATTTTTATTATTTTTTCCCCTAAATATCACTATATGGTTTTTATTAAGTTTTAGCTTTTAGTTTTAGTTCATTAAGTTTTAATTATTTTAATATTTAAACCTTAAACTAAATGAAAATGAGAAATGTTGCCCTTGCTGAAATATATATTTTTATATTTTCTTTTATTACAGTTAATATTTATTCTATTTGAAGTATTGAAAATGTTTTTTTTAATGGTTTTAGTTTCAGTTTTTAGTTCCTCAGATTTAATCTAATCACTGGTTAAAGAGAAACAACTGACATATTAAAGTGATTTCTCTTTTCTAAGGACTGTGTTGACCGTATTTGTGTGTGTTGTTCAGGTATTTTTTCCCCTGTCAGCGCTGGTTGGCGGTTGATGAAGATGACGGGCAGCTGGGCCGTGAATTAGTGCCCGTAGACGAGGCTTTCATGAAGAGAGATGAAGATGAAGAAGAGGAGTCGTCACCTGCTCAACTCGGACTAGAGCAAAAAGGTTTTGAATGTTACACAAGTGTTCTGCCTTAATCTAATGGCATTTGCTCATTGCATTGATATTACATTGATTATGACTGTGTGTAGCCATGTCAACCACGTTCACAATGAGAGTGAAAACAGGGGAGAAGAAGAACGCAGGGACAGATGCAAACGTTTATGCTATTCTTTACGGAACCAAAGATGACACTGGTAACTATGAAAACAATTCAAACTGTACTGTTAGTACTATTAGCCCATCCGCTACTGAAAAGTGTGTTTGTGTATCAGGTATCATTAATCTAAAGGCATCTAAGAACTATAGGAACAAGTTTGAGTTGGGACTGATTGACGAGTTCACCATAGAGGCAGTGGACATCGGAAAACTCAAGAGAATCCGCATCGGACACGACAATGCAGGTACACGCATTCACATCAGATATCACTCTATAATGTTTAAAATAGTTATGCAAATATGTTGAATCTGCATTCTGTAGATGCAGTTGAGGACTGGTTGAGTTCAAATCTGTGCATTGATGATTGACGTGTGTGTGTGTGCTCGTTTGTGTATTTACACTGTAACGAATCGCTGTTCTTTTTACAGTAAAAAAACAAAAGTTATGTACATCCATTCCTATTAATGATATATGTTGTTAAAAAGAGTGATGTTATTTACAGATAGTATAAAGACATGAGTTATAAACTGTGTTTGTACTCTAAAACATAATCGTAATGATGTTTCTGATTTACTTATTTTTGGTTATTTTCTTATTTCTTATTTTAAAAATACTTAATTATAAAGTGAAAATCAATTATGCATCAAAAAACACTACTGTTCATTTGGGGTTGGTTAAAAAGATATTAATACTTTTATTTAGCAAGGATGCATTAAATTGATCAAAAGTGACAGAAAAGACATTTATAATGTTACAAAAGATGTCTATTTCAAAAAAATGCTATTCTTTATTATTTCTTTCCATTCATCAAAAAAATCCTGAAAATACACATTAGAATGATTTCTGAAGGATCATGTGACACTGAAGACTGGAGTAATGATGTTGAAAATTCAGCTTTGATCACAGGAATAAATGACATTTTACAATATATTCAAATAGAAAACATTTGTTTTAAATTGTAATAATATTTCACAATATTACTTTTTACTGTATTTTGATCAAATAAATGCAGTCTTTGGTGACTTGTTCACTTGTATTGTAAAACATGTTCTAAGTGCAAATCAAAAAAGTTAATTAAAAAAAATAACAGTTTAAATTGAATTAGGTGATGTGCATGTGTAATGAATTCAGTAAGGTTTATGCATGCATAACGAAAATGAAGGTTTACTTTATTTATATAAATATGAATCTGTGTCTTTGTCATTTATGCCTTGATTTTTTTTCTGCACTAGACTGTCCCTTATTGTTGATGATTTAATTTCACTGGCTTTCTTCTGAATCCCCAGTACAGGCAGCATTGGTGTAAATCCTACAGACAACTACTTACAGTGTACATGTGTGTATGTGGTTGTTGCACGTGTCTCTATGTGTGTGTTTTGTGTATGTGTGTGCTTGGGGGGGTTGTCCTGTTTTCTCAGGTCCGTATCCAGGCTGGTTTCTGGACTGGGTAGAGATCGATGCTCCGTCTCTGGGTCAGCTGCTGCGCTTTCCATGTGGCCACTGGCTGGATAAAGGAAAAGACGATGGTGCCATTGTCAGAGACCTGTACCCTAATGAACTGCAGACAGTACTATACACGCCCTGTATGATACATGTTTATGTAGCTAATTATAATGATTACAGACTAATACTAAACCTTATTTCCTTCATGTGTCATGGATACAGACAGATGAAAATGTGTGCCATAACATTCCTACACAGACCTACACAGGCTGTTCTTGATTCATGTGATTTCCTCTTTTGTGTTGCAGTTGTTCCCTATGAGATTAAAATCTTCAACAGTGATATATTTGCAGCGGGAACGGACGCAGACGTCTTCATCATTCTGTACGGGCAGAACGGTGTGTGTACATCTCAGAAGTCTCTCTGTGTCAACAAGAGAGAGAGGAGGATGTACTTTGAACGAGGGGTGGAGGACATGTTCATCATAGAGGTAAATGAGCAGATCGTTTCCGTGCTGCTCAACATAAATATAAAACTAAGGTTGAAAAATAATGCTATTTGTCCTGCTTTATGTGCTGAGTTTTGCTGGTGAAGTTTTGTTGCTGGACCTACAACAGACCAGTACAACTGGCATAAACCAGCCAGTGTTATTTTAGTGTCACTGAGAAACCTTTATAGTTTTTACAAAAATTTGAATCAGTTTTTAATGTTCTGCTTTCATTTTAGTTTTAGTTCAAGTTTTAGTAATTTTGTTGTGTTTTTGTCATTGTTAGTAGTAGTAGTAGTAATGTTTATATAGTTTTTATTAATTTTAGTACATCAAGTGAAACTAAACTAAAATGTTGCCTTGGTAACTAGTTAAAATAAAGTTTTATTTCATTTAATGTTTATTTTATTTCAAGTAACATTTTTTAATGATTTTAATTTTTGTTTCAGTTTTATTTTTTTGTTAACTAAAATAACCCTGAAACCAACCTGAACTAATAGAAATTCATCTGGGTCTTTGTTTCATCTTAACATTTCTATTAATAATTTTAATGCAAGGCTTACACTGACAGCAGTGATGTTGATGTTGATTCTGTGCTTCTGCAGTTGGAGGACATTGGCGATATCATTGAGAAAATCCGTATCGGTCACGATAATCGAGGGGTGAATCCTGGCTGGCATTTAGACCGTGTGGAAATTCGCCGACTTCTCCGGAAAGGGAAGGTATTGAGCTCTATCTTACAGTACTTTACTGAACTTTATCTCTGTTATAAAGAGATCAACTGCTTATGTACAAATCTGCATGTACTGTACAGTTAAACATGACAGACTTCTTGAAATGCAGTTGGGTTTGTCTAATCTCTGCCCACAGCATTTTTTGGAAAACTCTCTCAAGTGATCCAGAAATACATGTCCTGCCAATTTCAGCCCCCTAAATGTCACTTAAAACAGCAAACTGTGGCTGAGCCTTTCACATTTTGGTCAGATGCGTAAGTGGGTGTTTTTGGCCAGACTAAGCTACGCTTTGGACCAGATATATTGGTCTTAATTCTGTCTAGAATGTTCCCGTCTGGCTGTGGAAAACCTTCTTTTCCTCTCCGCTGTCTGTCGTACACCCATTTCATTGACCCACATCTGCTCTGTGTTGCCGTTTGTATAATTAGTTCCAGTGACTAATCTTCTTTGACCTGTCGCTCCACTCCAGCGCTATCTGTGTACAGTAGAGGAGTGAAACACTGCCTCAGTTGTAGCTCCGTCAGGCACATCACACCAGCGTGGTATCAACATTCACGTCCACCGTTTACCAGCAGAAACTGTTTATTTACAGTACCCTTTATTTTTTAAACAAATGAATACTTTAATTCAGCAAGGATGCATTAAATTGATCAAAAGTGACAGTAAAGACATTTATAATGGTACAGAAGACTTCTATTTAAAATAAATGCTATTTTGAAATTTCAATTCATTAATGAATCTTGAAAAAAATATATCATAGTTTCCACAAAAATATGAAGCAGCAAAACTGTTTTCAGCTTTGCTAATAATAAGAAATATTTCTTGAGCAGCAAATCAGCATATTAGAATGATTTCTGATGGATCATGTGACACTGAAGTAATAATGCTGAAAATTCAGCTTTGCATCACAGGAATAAATTACATTTTAAAATATATTACAATAGAAAGCAGCTATTTGAAATTGTAATGATATTTCACAATTTTTACTGTATTTTTGTAGCAAATAATTAGAAATGCAGCCATGGTGAGCATAAGAGACTTCTTTCAAATAAATCTTACCGACCTCAAACTTTTGAATGTTGTATATTACATACTTGACATGGCCTGTGTGACAGATTTTGATATTTGATGGATTATTTTATGAATTGGCTGATTATTAAATGATTATTTTACTGAAATTAAAACTAACCTCCTCTACCCAATTTTTCTGCTCAAACTGGTCAGTTTACCACTAAACAGGTAGTCCTGTAGGATAAAGTACTGCAACAGTGAAAAAATTACACATTAATTGAATAAACACTTCATGGTACAACCCGAATTCCGGAAACGTTGGGACGTTTTTTAAATTTGAATAAAATGAAAACTAAAAGACTTTCAAATCACATGAGCCAATATTTTATTCACAATAGAACATAGATAACATATTAAACTGAGAAATTTTACAATTTTATGCACAAAATTAGCTCATTTCAAATTTGATGCCTGCTACAGATCTCAAAATAGTTGGAACGGGGGGCATGTTTACCATGGTGTAGCATCTCCTCTTCTTTTCAAAACAGTTTGAAGATGTCTGGGCATCGAGGTTATGAGTTTCTGGAGTTTTGGTGTTGGAATTTGGTCCCATTCTTGCCTGATATAGGTTTCCAGCTGCTGAAGAGTTTGTGGTCGTCTTTGACGTATTTTTCGTTTAATGATGCGCCAAATGTTCTCTATAGGTGAAAGATCTGGACTGCAGGCCAATTCAGCACCCGGACTCTTCTACTACGTAGCCATGCTGTTGTAATAGCTGCAGTATGTGGTTTTGCATTGTCCTACTGAAATACATGTCATCTGGAGGGGAGCATATGTTGCTCTAAAACCTTTATATACCTTTCAGCATTAATAGTGCCTTCCAAAACATGCAAGTTGCCCGTACCGTATGCACTTATGCACCCCCATATCATCAGAGATGCTGGCTTGTGAACTGAACACTGATGACACGCTGGAAGGTCTCCCTCCTCTTTAGCCCGGAGGACACGGCGTCCGTGATTTCCAACAAGAATGTCAAATTTGGACTCGTCTGACCATAGAACACTTTTCCACTTTGAAACAGTCCATTTTAAATGAGCCTTGGCCCACAGGATAAGACGGCTCTTCTGGACCATGTTCACATATGAATTCCTTTTTGCATGATAGAGCTTTAGTTGGCATCTGCAGATGGCACGGCGCATTGTGTTTACCGACAGTGGTTTCTGGAAGTATTCCTGGGCCCATTTAGTAAAGTCAATGACAGAATCATGCCGATGAGGGCCTGAAGACCACGGGCATCCAACAAAGGTCTTCAGCCGTGTCCCTTACGCACAGAGATTTATCCAGTTTCTCTAAATCTTTTGATGATGTTATGCACTGTAGATGATGAGATTTGCAAAGCTTTTGCAATTTGACGTTGAGGAACGTTGTTTTTAAACTATTCCACGATCTTTTTATGCACTCTTTCACAGATTGGAGAGCCTCTGCCCATCTTTACTTCTGAGAGACTCTGTCTCTCTAAGACATCCCTTTTATAGCTAATCATGTTACAGACCTGATGTCAATTAACTTAATTAGTTGCTAGATGTTCTCCCAGCTGAATTTTTTTCAAAATGTCTTGCTTTTTCAGCCCTTTGTTACCCCCATGCCAACTTTTTTGAGGCCAGGCATCAAATTTGAAATGAGCTTATTTAGTGGGTAAAAGTGTAAAATTTCTCAGTTTAAACATTTGTTATGTTCTCTATGTTCTATTGTGAATAAAATATTGTCTCATGTGATTTGAAAGTCTTTTAATTTTCATTTTATTCAAATTTAAAAAAACGTCCCAACATTTACGGAATTTGGGCTGTATTATTAATCAAATTTCCTTTAATAAAATGTAAAGGACTCATATTCAACATGTCAAGACTCAAAAATGTGTGTTTTTATGCAGGGCTCTGAGACTGCAATATTCCCGTGTGAGGGATGGTTGGCTCGCTCGGAGGAGGACGGTGAGACGATTCGAGAGCTGGTACCATCTGACATCATTGTGGAGAAACTATCACGAGACGGAACCCTCAAAGTCATCGAGACAGAGGTGGACGACGCGCTGGAGAGTAAGTGTGTGGACAGTTTTTCCATTTACAATTACCTATATGTACTATGTTTATGCGTTCGGCAGACTCCTAGTTTTATGCAAAATGACTGCATTCAAACTATACATTTTTTTATTCATTCATTACCTGGGAATCAAACCCATGACACTGGTGTTGCAAGTACAATGCACTATTATTTGAGCTACAGGAAGACTATTGCATATATGTGTGTGTTGCAGTACACACATATACAGTGATGGTGACCACGGGGGATGTGTATGGAGCAGGAACCGATGCCAACGTGTTCATCACTCTTTACGGAGACATGGGCGACACTGGAGAACGCAAACTCAGCAAGTCTGAGAACAGCAACAAGTTTGAGAGAGGATTGGTGAGACACACAAATACACGTCTTTATGAGGACATCATCCTAATGCTTCTTAATTTTGGATTCATTTTAGGTGAAAATTGGACCTATATGAAGCTGTTGTGGCTTGTCAGGTTTTACTATCCTGTGTCTTCAGACATTTTGACAAATGTTCCTGAAAAAAGTCTCTTCGGCTCACCAAGGCTGCATTTATTTGATCAAAAATACAGTAAAAATTATGAGATATTATTACAATTCAAATGAACTGTTTTCTATTTTAATATATATATATTAAAATGTAATTTATTCCTGTGATCAAAACTGAATTTTCAGCATCATTACTTCAGTCACATGATCCTTCTGAAATCATTCTAATATGTTGATTTGCTGCTCAAGAAACATTTCTTGTTGTTATCAATGTTGAATATATATAATTTTTTTTTAACACCATGAATGTCTTTACTGATCATCACTTTTTAATGCACCTTTGCTGAATAAAATTATTACTGACATTTCAACAGTAGTGTACCTGCCCTCTGATTGGCTGCTGACTACGACTGCTTCTGATTGGTCAGGTGGACACATTCACCCTGGAGGCCGTGGATCTGGGCCAGGTGTTCAAGATCCGCATTCGCCATGACAACAGCATGCTGAGTGCTGATTGGTACCTGGAACAGGTGGAAGTGTTGGACCAAGATACGGAGGAAGTCTTTCTGTTTTTGTGTGAGCGATGGCTTTCGAGAAAGAAGGAGGACAAAAGGATCGACAGGGTGTTCTACGTTAAGGTCTGCCTGCATGTGTGCATGTGTGCACCCGTGCATGCATGCGTTAACAATGTTACAGCATTACAGACTTGTCCAGAGCACATCCAGATGTATATACTGTGTGTATATGTGTGTGTAGGGGTATGAGGGAGAGCGAGAGACTGCCTTCTGTCCAATTAAAAAAGTGACAAATCTGGACAGCAACATGAACAAGAAAAACAAGAAACGACAATCAGAGGAAGAAGAAGACGAGGAAGGATCATGTATGTATAAGCATATAGAGTCCCACTCCACAACATACAGTGGGCTTCAAAGGTCTGAGACATCACTTGCTCAGTTTTGGGTTTATGTATTATTTAATATAAAGTATTTTCAGACATATGTATTCAAGGCCTGTTTGATAGGTCCTTGAAAGTGCTTGAATTAAATTGTAAATACATTTTATTTATGGCGCTATTTCAAAAATTGTCCTATATGTGCTGTCAAAGACAGAACGAAACGGCACTAATGATTGGGGGTGGAGATGGGGTAATGCTATGCACAGCCTAGCTTTTCTGACCATTACCTCCCACTCTGTGTGTCCCGCTCCCGCAAACATTCTAATATTGTATATAATTTTTGCGCTATCAATATGCGGGGTATTGAAATCACATTTGAATGAGCGCTCGCAGTTCACTTTCGATTTCGCGATCACGCGCACACTGTGTAAAGTGAGCACATCTTACAGTGCGTGCATAATTATAAGGCACGTTGATATTCTGATCATATTTTTTTCAAGCACATGTGATATATAATTGTCCATAATAATTAATATAATTTTTGTTAGACAGGTGCACACGGTAACTGCCTATCATTTAGTCTCCAGCACCACCATTTTCCAGAACTGTAACCTTCCTGGAGTCTCCAGAATTACAAGGTGTCAGGTTCTCAGAGACTTTGCTTGGGTAAAGACCCTCACTTAGAATAACATGCTGAAGTGTTGTGAGATACATGAAGACTAATTTGCATAGGCCTTATGGACAGATAAGTTGAGAGTGACTCATGATGGACCAGCACCACATCCTCTTGTACCACTGTTTGAAGAATTTATCTTCCCGAGCAGTAAGTTTTAGGAGCTCATTTTTAGTCCATCTCTGCTTCAGGATGGAGATGGACTAAAAATGAACTCTCAAAACTTACTGCAACATGGATGTAGAACTTGAAAAATAAGAAAAACAGCTTAGTGAAAAGTGTTTACAGTTTAAAAGCAAATTCCTATTTTTTATATTATTTTGCATTTGCACATGTTTTTAAAATGTTCATGACATATTTTTAAAAAATATTGAAGTTTTGAGCAGCTGCGTTCCTCTAGGTCAAAGATGAACATTTACAATGTGATTTATAATTTTGACTCGAGTTATTTATTAATGAGTAACGTCTCTATTGAGAGAGTGTGCAAATTTTTAATGTTATTTTACAGTGTTATTACAACATTTAACTACTTTTTATTAATTTTTGCGAAATTCTTTCTTTAAATCTTGTACAAGAACTACAGTTTGAATATTTTATCAATTTTTTCCAGTTTAACTTCAATTTTCATTAAAGTCCTTTGAACACGACTGCTCAAAACGGTCTAAATTTATGAAACCTACACATTCAAAACATTATTAAAATTTTTAATGTAAATGTTAAGTGTAAGTGAAATGTTAAGTACAAATGACACTACATATGCTTGTGAATTCGATAGGTGCTTGATATAAAATAAATGGTGCTTAAAAAAAAAGTCCTTGAATCTGGTCTTCATGAAAGAAAATTAAATATAATATTTTCATTACAAATTATATGCTAACAAACAATTTACAATAAGGTCTCATTTTTTTCACATCTATTCATCTTTGTGAATATTAGTATTTAGTAAAAATATTATTGTTCATTGTTTGTTCATGTTAGTTTACAGTGCATGTTATGTTAACAGATACAGCTTTTGATTTAAAAAATGTATTAGTAAATGTTTACATTAACTTTAATATATGCTTAAGGAGTAATGTTCATTGTTAGTTCATGTTATGAAATATTATTGTAAAGTGTTACCAATTATATGATGTGTTAAAATGTAAGTTAAATGCTGTAATACATTTTTAATTAAATTGTAATTAAATGTAATTAATTTTTTAATTTTGCCCTATAAATGTAAAATATTTAATCTTTTTTTTACAACATAAAAAAAAAATATTCATTTAGCATGTCAACTTATAATATTGTTAAATAAATTTATTTATTAAAAAATGTACTAATTTAATTTAATTTAATTTAATTTAATTTAATTTAATTTAATTTAATTTAATTTAAAGCCCTGGCAACCACCCACAACACCCTTGCATTGTGAAAGTTTTTGAATGAGTAAACACCACTATTCTAGTTGAATATTATATGAGGGAAAAAATTAAATTAAATGTATGTGTGTATAGTGATCCCCTACCACTTCTCGGTGACGACTGGTTGGGATCGGGATGCTGGGACGAGTAGCCGAGTATATGTCATCATCATAGGAAAGAAGAACAAGAAGACAGATCACCTCTGGCTCGACTTGGATGGGAAAAATGGATTCCTGCCTGGATCCTTGGATTACTTCACCTGTTACGGAACTGATGTTGGTGACATCAAGAAAGTGGAAGTGAGGGAAAGCACACACACAGATTCAGTAGATTGAATTCGTAAGCTCAATGTACAGTACATATAGATACTGCAGACGTCAGATTGTTGGTTTGTGTTGTGTGTAGTTGGGTCATGATGGGGCGACTCCAGAGAGCTGCTGGTTAGTGGAGGAGTTGACTGTTGACGTGCCGACTAAAGCAGTGCGCTACATATTTCCCTGTCAATGCTGGCTGGCCAAAGACAGAGGAGATGGACTCACCGCCCGTTTCTTTGATGTACAGGATGCAGAAACTGTCAACATCCCACAGAAGGTACACCATTTCATTTCCTTCAGCCTTAAAAATATAAATAGCTCATGTAAGGTGTTTACTTCCCATGTTTAAAGCTTTGTTTAATCTTTATTTTATTAAATATTATTATATTTTATTACAGAATATACTATTCAAAAGTTAAGGGTTAGTATGATTTTTTAATGTTTTTGAAAATAACAATAAACCTCTTCTGCTCACCAAGGCTGCATTTATTTGATCAAAAATACAGTAAAAACAGTAATATTGTGATACAATTTAAAAATAACTGTTTTCTATTTGAAAATATTTTAAGACACAATTTATTGCTGTGATCAAATCTGAATTTTCAGCATCATTACTCCAGTCTTCAGTGTCACATGATCCTTCAGAAATCATTCTAATATGCTGATTTGCTGCTGTATACTACAGTAAGTGTGCTTCATGAAATATATTTTTCTTCTAGGTGATCTATGAGGTAACGGTGATAACAGGAGATGTCCAGCACGCAGGTACAGACACACAGATCTACATGACTGTGTTTGGAGTCTACGGCACGTCAGAGGAAATGCTGCTGCCAAAATTAGAGGACAGGTACATATGCATACGCACACACGCACACGCACACAGTCTGGTCAGCTATCCTTGTAGGGACTCTCCATAGGCGTAATGGTTTTTATACTGTACAAATCATATTTTCTATCGCAGAGAACGTGCATTTTTACGTTCTCAAAAAAACTCATTCTGTATGATTTATAAGCTTTTGTACCCATGGGGCCCTCAATTTAGGTCCCCACCGTGACGCGAGTCGCCATGAGTCTGTGTGTATTCAGGTTTAAGTCCCCACCAGGATTATATAAACCTGTACACACACACACACACACACACACACACACACAGAAACAGATGGATAATGTACAGTCAGCTGGTGATTATTGCAGTATAAATATAATGTTTTCATGCAGTTTATTTTGCAAAAATACTGATTTGAGTTGAAAAATATAAGAATCTAAGAAAAAAGAATAAAATTAGAATGTAACTATTAGCAAATAGGTTACTGCAGTGTTCTTTTATTGACAATGATATACTACTATAGATTTTGTTAATATTTTGGATTATACTTTATTTTTATATTTTCTGTTTTCACTTTAAATTTAGTTATAGTAATAGTTCTTTATTTTTATTCATTTTTAAAATGTCTAGTTTTATTTTTTATACATTTTATTTAGTTTTAGTCGTTTTAGTACTTTAGTACAAGTGCTACATCTAAACTTACAGTAAATAAGTATTTTTTAGTGTATTATTTTATTTCAGTTAATGTTTTATTTCAAGTAACTATTTTTTTTTATGGTTTTAGTTTTAGTTAACTATAACAAACCTGGTTACCTGGGATCACAGTAAATCTTAAAAATCATGATTATGCATTGAAACATATTAAAACTGTCTCATTTTTTGTGTTTAATGTGTGTAGGTTTGAACGCGGGCAGAAGGACACATTCAATCTGGAGATTGAGGATATCGCTCCTTTGAGAAAGATGAGAATGCGTATAGATGGTTCTGGAAGCAGACCCGACTGGTTCCTGGATAAGGTTTGGAAGAGAAAGTGACATACATATTGTGTAATTTCCCAAGCCTTTAAAAATATTAATGCGTGTATGTATGTAGATTGAACTGCATAACCTGCAGACGGATGAAGTGGCGTTATTTATGTACGAGGAATGGCTGTCTCGCTCATACGGGCCCAAGCGAATGCTCATATGCGAGATGCCTGCAGTAATAAATGACGAGGAAATGGTGGAGCTCACCACCTACACCGTTTCTGTGAAGACCAGCGATGTAACTGGTGCGCACTTCTTTGCAGTGTCTACAACTACTTAAGAACAGTTCTTCGATTGGTTGTGTTTATGGTCACAGATACAGCAGATTGTAACCTATGATTGGTTGCTTTTTAGCGGCTGGAACCGATGCTAATGTGTGGATGATTATTTTTGGAGAGAACGGTGACACTGGAACGCTGACTCTGAAAGAAAGCAACAACACCAACAAGTTTGAGCGCAAACAGACGGACACGTTCCGTTTCCCTGACATCCTCAGCTTGGGCGAGCTCTCGAAAGTGCGCATTTTGCACGACAACTCAGGTGAGCCAATCAGAGCGCTCAGAACAACACTTGTGATGAGCAGATTAGGAAGTTAAACCTAAGGTTGGCCTGTCATCAAACCTGTATATGTTTATATGCTCAAAACAAGTGTGTGTTTGTGTTGCCAGGTCCGGCTGCCGGTTGGCACCTGGAGTATGTGGACGTGCATGATGACATCTTGGGGAAGAAGTTTCGTTTCCAGTGTGACCGCTGGCTCGCCAAGAACGAGGATGATGGACAGATAATGAGAGAGGTGGCGTGTGCCAACAGCGATGGAGTGGATTTTGATGAAAAAACCAGTGAGACACGCATGAGTTCACACACACACATACAAATGGAGTGAAGTAAAAACAGTTCAATTTGACAGAATTCAGTTGGAGTTCATAACTTGCACATTTGCTACCCATTTTACTTCCATAATATGACCAAGTGAAACAGAATATGAAATGGGAACTGAATGGATGAAAAAGTGTCTCTGTATAACAGAGGATTGAAGGGAATGACATTATTTCTTTGGAATAACATGCACAGATGAATCATTTGCTAAAAGTTCAGGAACGTGTATTGAAAGTTAAATATAAAGTACTTAATTGTTGAATTAATTAATTGCAAATATTGATCTTTTTGTTTTATTTTATCTGTAAAAATTGTAAACAGCCTCTTAGTCTTATATTTATATATTTTTTATCAATTTGATTATTTATTTGGTAATTTATCTCTCCCTCTCTCGCTCTCTCTCTTTATATATATATATATACAGTGCCCTCCATAAGTATTGGAACAGTAACGACAAACTGTTGGCTGTGGAGTCAAGACATTTGCAAATATGATTAAAAGATGAATATGAGACAAAACTACAGAATGTCACATTTTATTATTAGCCGTTTCAACACATACATGTTTTACCAAATAAAAAGAACAGCACTTTTAGAGTTCATCCCACTATTTGATGTGAGCATAAGTATTGGGACAGTTGAACATAAGGCAGATATAAGAGATTAAAAGCTATTATTTAGTTGCAGATCCCTTGTGCGCAATCACAGCAGTGAGTCTGTGACCCATAGACATCACCAGACTCTTGGTCTCATCCTTTGAAATGATTTTAATGCATGCTGTCAATTCCAATTGTTGCTTGTTTTGGGGAGTTTCTGCCTTTACTCTCCTCTTCAGCTGGTGAAATTCATGTTCAATCGGATTTAAATCTGGAGATTGACTTGGGCAATCTAAGTCTTTCCATTTCTTTGCCCTTACACACTCCTTGACTGAACTGGCAGGGTGTTTTGGGTCACTGTTCTGATGCAATATGAAGCACTTCCCAATGAATCTGGTGGCATTTTCTTGAATATTGGTAGGCAAGATGGTTTTGTACCCTTCCAAATTCATTCTGCTACTGTCATCATACATTAAGTCATCAGTAAAGTTGAGAGGGCCTGTTCCAGAGACAGCCATGCATGCCCATGCCATTACACCACCTCCACCATGCTTTACAGATGAGGCTGTATGCTTGGGATCATTTGCAGTTCCCTTTTTTCTCCACACTTTTGCTTTCCCATCACTTAGATAAAGGTTCATCTTTGTCTCATCGGTCCATAAACACAGTTCCAAAACTCTTCTGGCTCACCTTTGTGCTGTTTTGCAAACTCTAATCTTGCCTTTCTATTTTTGGTGCTGGTCAGAGGTTTGTATCTTGCTGTGTAGCCTCTGTTATTCTATGTCAGTCTCCTGAGGACAGTAGATTGTCAGAGCATCACCCCAGCTTTCTGGAAGTTGTTGGTGATTTTACAGACACGTCTTTTAGGGTTTATTTTCACAGCTTTTATGATTTGTCTGTCATCAACTACTGTTGTTTTCTCAGCCGATCAGGTCGTTGTTGGTTGCTGGTGGTTTCCAAACTCTTGATTTCTCCATGCCCTTTGTTTTTGCTATAGCTCTAATTGACTTCCTCTTTTCTTTTAGCATCCAAATTGCTTGCTTTTCTCTCAAAGTCAGCTCCCTCGTCTTCATCCTGGTTTGTGTGTGTCATCATCGAATGAAAGATTCAGAATGCAGAAGTAATGGATATAACTGATACGACACATTCCCTGCTTTTAATATCTGAAGAATTAATGCAACAGGACACAGCTGATCACTCAGAAAGATCTGTGAGGCAACTGTTCCAATACTTATGCTCACATCAGATAGAGGGATGAAACTCTAAAAGTGCTGATCTTCTTAGCTGGTAAAACATATCTATGTGTTGAACCACCCAATAATAAAATGTGACATTCTGTAGTTTTGTCTCATATTCATCTTTTAATCATATTTGTAAATGTCTTGACTCCACAGCCAACAGAGCAATTTTGTCTTTACTGTTCCAATACTTTTGGAGGGCACTGTATATATATATATATATATATATATATATATAAATTAAACAAATGATCATAAATATATAAATATAAGATTAAAGGCCCATTCACACCAAGCATGATAACTATAAAAATAACGATAAAGATATAGTTCTAAAAATCGTTCTCAATATTAAAGAATAGCAGAGTCCACACCACAGCTATAACGATAAAGGCACAGAGAAACTATATCGTTGGAATCGCTTTCAGAACGATTTTTTGTTCAGCTGATGAACAATAAAAACATTGACAGCCAATCAGAATCAATCCTGCTATAACGAGCTTGATAATTTAAAAAGACAGACGCGCGTGCGCTTAGAATATACAGACGATATCGTCTGCTGGTGTGGATGCTAATATCGTTATCTTTATAGTTATCGTTCTTGGTGTGAACGGGGCTTAAGAAACTGTTTTCAACTTTGATAATAATAAGAACCATTATTAATTAGAATTATAACAATTATTAATTAATGACACTGGAGTAATAGCTGCTGAAAATTCAGCTTTGCCATCACAGGAATAAATTACATTTAAAAAATATATTACAATAGAAAACAGTTATTTTAAATTGTAATAATATTTTACAATATTACTGTTTTTATTGTGTTTTAAAACAATTAAATGCAGCCTTGGTGAGCAGAAAAGTCTTGCAAAAACAATAAAAAATCTCTATATATTAGACTTTAGATAATATAACAGCATGTGTTTTGCCTCCTACAGAATATGAGATCTTGGTCACGACAGCAGATACGGATGATGCTGAGACCAAAGAGAACGCCTGGATCGTTCTAGAAGGGAAGAAAGGACGTTCCAAAGAGTTTGTGATGGAGAACTCGACTAAAAAGAAGCGGTTTTTACAGTAGGTGTACATTTGATTCTCAGTTGGTATTCATTTTTTATCGGTTAGCATGTGTTACGCTGCTCCATGTGTGATTTCAGAGGTGCTACGGACCGCTTTGAGTTCTCCTCCAAGGAGCTGGGAGATATCGCTAGTATCTGTCTGGGACACATCCCTAAAGATGGCAAGAAAGTCAAAGTGGAAGCCTCCTGGTTTGTGGAGGAGGTTGTTGTCACGGAGAAGGAGCTGGGCAATAAGTGAGTGATCTTGGACTTTGAAGAAACTCAAAAATGAAAATTGTCATTATTTACTCACCATCAAGTTTTTTCTAAACCTGTATGAGATTTTTTATTCTGCTGAACACAAAAGAAGATATTTTGAAGAATGCTGGTAACTAAACATTTACTGGTAGCCATTGACTTCCACAGTATGGAAAAAAATACAATGGAAGTCATTGGCTACCAGCCATTAACCTTAGGAGGTTAATACTGAGGATAGTATATGCATGCTTTGTATTATCCATAATCTGTACTATTTCACTCAGGTATATCTTCCGTTGTGACGCTGCCATCCCTCTTTCCTCAAAACGGGATGAGTTCCAGACTTTCGAGTGCAGAAAGTTCATCGAGAGCTTCACCAGCAAGGCCCAAAGCCTCGTACCTGTAAAATACGAGCTCATCGCCATCACGGGCGACGAGAAGGGTGCAGGCACCGACGCCAATGTCTTCATCACCATCTTCGGCTCCAACGGCGACTCCGGCCAGAGGCAGCTTACCAAGAAGTTCCAGAACCTGTTTGAGCGCGGCCAGACAAACCGGTTTATTCTGGAACTGCTGGACCTGGGTGATCTGCTCCGCATGCACGTGCAACACGATAACTCCGGACTCAGTCCCGGGTGGCTTCTGAGCAGGATCGAGATTACAAACACGGCCAACGCTGTGACGACGATCTTCATTTGTGGGAAATGGCTGGACAAAAACAAAGCGGACGGGAGGATAAAGCGTGTGATCTATCCAAAGTATTGACATTTAATCAACCAGTCAATGGTTCGGTCAGTATTACTAATGAATATTCATTACACGCTCATATCAACGATCCTTTGATTATTTACACACTAATGTCGTACCAAACCTGTATGACTTTGTGAAACACAAAAGATCTGTGTTTTTTGTCTATACTGTTGACAGTCAATGGGAACCGATGTTGTTTGGACCCAAACATTCTTCAAAATATCTTCTTTTGTGTTCAGCAATAGAAAGAAAGCCATACAGGTTTGGATGTTCATTTTTGGGTGAATTATCTCTTTATAGATGAGGTAACCTCTTTGATGTTTTCCAGCTACAGCTATAAGTAAACCATGACTAAGCTGATGGTTGTAAGCTATACCTGTGTTTCATTCAGATCAGAAAGTCTTATTCCTACTTTAAATAGGAACCTGGTCCGTATATCTGCCCTAATGGATTAGAAATTACACACTTCACCGTTAAATTGTAATGAAATTTCATTAAGAGATCCCTTAATGTTGTTGCTTGGTTGTTGCTAAGAAAACTCGTATAATTATAAATGGAAAAAAGTTTAGTCACATTTGCGAAATTTCACAGGGGAAAAAACCCAGTGTCTTGTCAATAGCGTGGAGACGCATGATGCATGAACTGGAACACATGAACACGATTGCTTGGATTCCTATTGAAATTACTGGATTTTGATCGCAGAAATTGGCCGAACAAAATTAAATGCAACTGCACCTATACGAGTCTCTTTCTTCCGCTGAACACAGGAGAAGATGTTTTGAATAATGTTGGTAACCAAACAGTTGACAGCAGCGATTGACTTACATAGTATTTTTTGTCCATAATATGGACGTCAATGGCTACCATCAACTGTTTGGTTACCAGCATTCCTAAAAATATATTTTGTGTTCAACAGAAGAAAGAACTCATACAGGTTTGGAACGACAATGATGACAGAATTTTCATTTTTGGGCGAACTGTCCCTTTAAGTTAAAGGTGCAGTTGCATTTACTGTTGTTTGACAAATGTATTGCAGGGGTTTGTTGCAACTCACTGTTTGTCCTTAAGCTGTTGAGAGCATGTCTGGTAATACTGATATTTGGGTTGATGTTTTTCCACTGAAGTGAATGGCAGCTGATTTTTTTCATGTCATCTCAAGAACAATTTGAGCAGGTGAATGAAAGTGTTGTTGAAGGAGTAACTGAATTTATGCCTTCATTTTTAACTGGCCAATCAAATACACTCGCATTCAGACCACATGCATCACTCAGATTGTAAGCGCAGGATTTTGGTTTCATGAACATCCAGCCTGCTTGAGATTCACCTCAACTCTTCTCAAATCATTCTGAAAACTTTGGAAACCGTTGAAATGGAACAGTCCAGTCTTTCTCCCATCTTCCAGAGTGCCACCTCACCAACGTGCCTCTAAAGAGTTTGTATGATTTGATGGATGTGTGAAAGAAGTTTTATTTGTATTTTTAAACATTATTATTTTGTACATATTGTTACCTCTGTGAGGCTGTGAGGAGTGCATGTGTGTGCAACAAGGTTTGTGGAGTAAAACCCCTGAATCCACTGCTGAATCACCTTACTGGCTCCAAATGTTTTAATGGTAGTGTATATATAAAATTGTTTCAGGAATAAACCACTCAAATGTACTTTTTAATGGCACAAGAAGATACAAACAGAACCAAATTCATCATAGTGCATTGACACTTGGAAGTATAAACTTTTGAAGTGCTCTGTGTGTTTAAGTGCTGTAAACTGTCTAGAGCTTTTGGTCACATTTTATCTGGACTCGACAGGAAAACAAACCTTTGACAGTAGGAAAAAATGGAACTCTTACAGATGTATGTGTATAAATGTGAATGTTAGTCGGCTCCCTCTGTGGTGACTGAAGACACAGCATTGATGTAATAGGGTCCCTCGTTCAGGTAGGTCTTCAGCTTTAAGTAATTGTGCGCTCCAAAGATCTTCTGAGTGCTGGAGGAGCTCAGCAGCGCCCCCACCAGCTCAAACTTACAATCCTTGGCGGCTTTTCCCGTCCCCACTGAGCGATCCATCACCCACTCCACGAATCCAGGAGTGTCCATCATCAACTGCTGAGCCCACGGCTGACAGCCAATGGCCTGGACACAAAACAGAGGACAAAACAGCTGAAACATGTACTTAAAGAGATCGACACACACACACACAGACACACACACACACACAAAGCATCGTTCGACTTCAGCTGGATTTAACAAATCAGAGAGATTTACTGCTTTGCAGTCGGGGGAGGAGTTGAAAATTATGGAAGCTTATTTACTCCATGGAATAAAAAAGAAAAAAAAAGTTAATTGTGACCTTTTTTTAAATCTCAAACCTGACTTTTTTCCTCGCAATTCAGAATTTTTTTTTTTAGAATAGTGAGAAAAGTCTGAATTGTGAGATTGCTCAGAAATGTGAGGGAAAAAGGAATTGAGAGAAAAAGTTAAACTCAGAATTGGGAGATAAAAAACTCAGAATTATGAGAAAAATCTGATTTGAGAGACTGAATTGTGAGGGGGGAAAAGGCTGAATTGTGGAGAGAAAGTCAAAAGTACTGTAAAATGTAAACTCAAAATTGCAAGCAAATAAAAAGTTTGAATTGCGACAAAAAGTTCGAATTGTGAAATAAACTCAGAGATGAGAGAAAAAAGTTAGAACTGCAAGAATAAGGTTAGTTATAAACTAGATATAAAACTCTGATTTGTGAGAAAAAAAGGCTGAATTGGGAGAAAAAAGTCAGAATTTTGATATATAAACTCAGAATTGAAAGAAAGAAGTTCAAATTGGGAAAGATAATCTTGGAATTGTGGAAAAAAAGTCCAAATTGTAAAATTTAAAAGAAAATGTGAGAAAAAGTTAGCACTGTGAGAACAAGGTGAGATATAAATTCTGAATTGTGACAAAAATCAGAATTGCAAGACAACAACTCTGAATTGTGAGAAATAAACAGAGAAAAGTGTCAGAAAAAGTTATTAAATTAAAGAGATTAAATGAGATAAAAAATTGCAATTAGATTTTTTTTTTTGACATGGCAGAAATAAGTGTCCATAGAAAACAGAGCCCTCAAGTTGGATGTTTTTCATTTAATACAGCACCTGTATGTACAAGAATAAAGTTCAACATAAGCCTTACTGTTTAAATACCAATAAAGTTGGGTCTATATTTCTATTTATTTTTTTGTCACAATATATGTTGGTGACATTTCAAGACAAAAGTTGTAACCGGTTTGTACAGCAACAGCACTGCATCAAGTCAAACACACACACACACACACTCTCTTACAGTGAAGATTCGTAGCGCGCTGCAGTAGAGCTCTGGGAAGGGCTGTGTGCTTATGTTTCGGAACATCAGCATGGGCTGAGAGCTCAGACAGTTACACCACGACTCGGTCAACAGTAACAGGTCATCCGTCTGCTGCTCCACCTACACAAACCACAGACATCTCACAGCAAAACCCATCATCTGAACACAATTCCTCTGAAAAACACAGCGACACACTCACAGGTAACGTGAGCAGCTGAGCCAGAGCCTCCAAACATCTGACCCGGAGTTCAGTGGCTCCATCAGCGGCCACTTTACTCATTCTCTTCAGCACAGACGTGAACTTCTCTCCTGTAACAGACGGCTGAGTGAGACAGCATCCCTGTAACTAGTGGGGCTAAGTGTACTGATTCAGTTCGGTTCAATTCATTTGATTCACTTCTGATTTTGACGTGGTTTGATTCAATTCTGATTCATTTGGGAATATTTTGGTTTTAATGTCCCTTTTGCTGACATATGAAAGTAATTCTCTCTTAGATAATGCTGTAAATTATACAGAGAATTAACGTAAGAATTAATGTTAAATAATTTATATCAGAGCACAAACTTTGCAGTTCATTTGCTATTTTGTTTAACAGATAAATCAACACAACCAAAACTGCTCTGTGGACAGCAACTGTAGTAAACTTCAAATTGCACTCTTGTGTAAATATTATTAGGACATTACTCAATTTTCAACAATTATTAAATTCTATAAAAATGATTGTAAAATTATAAATTGAAAACTTCAGTAATAAACGCCCATGAAAGCGTATAGTAAGTTTGCGTCAATAAAGCGTCTTTCTGAATGATTCATTAAAAGGGTTCATAAGAGTCATTTGTCTGTGAATCAAACTACACTTGTCATGCTGTACTGTACATTATTGCATGCCATAACTTCACTGAACTAACAGGTTTTATTAAAAGCAGATCGGAAACATAAACAGCCCTCATTTTGAATGGTATATTGTGCAGATGCGTTCACAAACACAGCTACCTGTTTTCTGCAGGACTTGTTTTCCCTCCACAGTACTGCCGAGCACTCCGAGAGTATCCAGGGCAACAGGAGTCAGTGTGGGGTCAAGGTTCATCGCCATGGAGAAGACCACCTCAAGGAACACTGGGTACTTCTCACAGACCTGCTGAGGACTGTCTATGATCGCCAGACTGCCAAAGAACTTCACCAGTCCTATCATAATAAAAACAGAGAAGAAAAAGAATATTTACAACAATGTAACAATTTGACATTTCCAATAAAATAAGGATTTAAAAACGATAAAGATTTAAAAGTAAGTAGTAATAATATTTATAATATTAAAATATTTATATTCAAAAATTTCCATGACATTTTAAATGACTGCTGAATAAGGACATAGATAGATATATAGATTTTATATTAATCAATTTCCATGACTTTTCCATGGCTTTTTAAGATTTGCAGACTCGAAAATCAAACGTTGTGATATTTCCAGGTTTTTCGTGACTGTGGAAACTCAACTGCGTCTGAATCAGAGAATCACATTCATACGCACACACACCTGGCAGGTAAAGGCTTGAGAAGGGGTCAGATTCTGCAGCGATGATCATGTTGGAGATTTTATCCATGATGCCTTGCTGTGCCAGATACTGACGGCCATGTTGACTCTGAGCCAGATTGGTCACCATCTCTATAGCTGTTGCTCTGGGAAGAGAAGAAAATAAGTTCATCTCTGTAGGCATAAATGCATTTTATATTGTAATATCATGTTATGATTGTGTGTGTGAGATCATTACCTGACCAACACATCGTCTCCGGTCAGTTCCTCCAGCATCTGTGAGATTAAACCACTGTTGGCGCAGTAACCCAGAGACACTGGAGACACTGTGGACAACTCCACTATCAACTGCACGCGCACGCGCACACACACACACACGCACACAAACACACACACACAGCAGAACAGACATGATTATGCTTAAATCCATCATAAAGATCCCTCCTTCCATTCATAAATGATCACAAACCTCATAAACTCTGTATCTGATTATGTCATTGGTGAGCATCACGTCCTTCAGCTTGTTCAGCAAATCAGAGCGGAACAGAGCATCAAGCCCTGCCTTCGTGTTGCTGAGTTTACTGAGGGCAGCTATCGCCTGACCAAAAACACAACAAAGCCAAATTAAAGGAAAAATGCAAACTTTAATGCATTTCATGCAAAAAACCCAGTGGTGTTGCAGTGCAGCGTGGGTCTCAGTACCTCTTTGGCCACAGCGATACGCTCGACACTGATGCACTGAATCACATCACACAGGATCTCTGCACTGTTCAGCATCTGGGTCACTCCATCAGCGTGACCAGCCACACGGCCGATCTGAAACAAAAACACACGTCTGGATCCAAGGCTGCTGAAGACCTGGACAGAGACTGCTGTGCTCTATAGTGCACCTTCAGCACTGACCTGTGTGAGCGTGAGCACTCTGACCGAGTCGTTCGGATGATTCAGTCCGTTCTGGAGCGCAGTCTTGTAGCTCTGAGCCAGCTGGATGGGTTCTAAAGCCTGCAGGACACGACTCAGGATTTCCACACACACCTCGATCTGCTCTCTGCACCAAAACACTCCATTTAGTTTTCCATGACACGTTTCACCTTTTTTCTATTTTCAGCTTCATTTTTGAAAGAATATTCCTGAACCTAATTATTGCACATCAATATCTTATTTTAAAAGAGCAAGAAAATCCTGTTATGATATCACCTAAAATTATTCTCAACTGCAAAGGATATATCACACTGTTAAGCTGGTGTTTTGTGCAAAACAAAGAGGTTGACATTTTGTATTCACATTTTTCATTATATGTTCAGTAAGTTTTATTTACACAAACATATGTTTCTTAGAGCTCCTTTAACCTTTGTAGCAATTAAAATTTCAATTAAGCAGCTCTCTAAAGTAATAATTTTATACAAATAAATAACTATATATAAGCAAAATGTATCCTGCTTAGATTGAATATGTTTGTGCTTAATTTGTTTTTCGAGTAGGTTTAACAAAAGTTTAAAAATTATTCTCAACTTCATACGAAAATTCAAATAGCCATACAATGCATAAAACGACATATTATTTGAAGACTGAGGAATAAGTAACGTTAAATCAAACTGCTCGTGTACACAAGCGTCAGTGTGCAGTCTGTAGGTTAGTATTTATTGTCTCTTGACTCAGCAGTATCAACACTCACTTGTCATTTGTGTTTAAAAGGCGGAATATGATCTCCAGTCGGGCTCCAGACAACGCTTGCCTCAAACCGCTCACGGGCGTCGCTAAGACGGCCGTCCGGAGGCTCTTGAGCTCCTCGATCGGATCCTCTGATTCACAGATTTCGTTCAACATACTCTCTATAGGCGCCGCCATCATGCGCAATTGTTTGCGTCACGTGACCGAAGGGCGGGGAAACGTGTTATTGTGCTCATTTGCATACCTGTTTGCAAAACTGTCAAATTGTGATGAAAAATGATAAATAAATCCTTACAAAAATTACCATGATAACCATAATGTTCGCCAAAATACATAGTTATTGTTAATACTGTTAAACAGTGGTAACTTGTATTTTGCTACCATTGTCATCAAAAAATAACGTAAAATACAAATGTAATCAATACAACAATAATAATAATAATAATTAATATTATTATTATTCAGAGTTCATTCTTAATTGAATGATCACTGAAATGTATTTATTTATTTATTTATTTCACATTATATATATAAAGTAGTACGTAACTCTGGTAACAAAAATAAATAAATCTTTACAAAAATTTTCATGATAACCATAATGTTCGTAATTAGTTATTATTAATACTGTTAAACTGTGGTAACTTGTATTTTGCTACCATTGTCATCAAAAAATAAATTAAAATACAAATGTAATCAATAATAATAATAATAATTTAATTATTATTATTACTTTTTATTCAGTGTTAATTCTTAATTGAATGATCAATAGTTATTGTTAATACTGTTAAACTATGGTATTGTATTTTGCTACCATTGTCATAAAAAATAAAGATACCTTGACCTTGAAAAATAAAATGTAATCAATTAATACAATAATAATAATAATAATAACAATAACAACAACGCTTATTATTATTATTATTATTATTATTATTCAGTTTTAATTCTTAATTGAATAATCACTGAAATTTAAATATTTATTTATTTATTTATTTATTTCACATTTTATAGTAGTGCGTAACTCTGGTAACTGGTATTTTGGCGGAAACAACGGATTCCGTGACAGCCGTGTGATCACATGTAAATCAACTTGGACCTCATTTTATTAAAATACATCTTTCGTGTTATTTATGATTTAATTATTAAGTTTTGACAAGTGCATCGCATATTTGAGGAGTCACGCGCCATTTTGCTGCAGGTGAGCGTTCAGGTAACGTATAAACGCTCTGTATTTTATTATTGTACAATTTGTGTTCGTACATCTACCCAATTGTAATTAGTTTGCTTGATTTGCGTCTGTCAAGTGATTGTGATGTATATGAGAGATTGTTTTCAATATAAACACCGATATCTCCAGCACTAACTTGAGGAGAGATTCTGTAGTACTTCCATAAACCGGCCACTAGATGACGCCATTGGGGCTTGTTGTATCTCCTTTATCTTCATTAATTGATTATTATTTGCCACTGTTAATTAACATTTGTGTAAAGGAAGTTTCCCTTGTGATGGTATCATGTCGTCATCCTATGGTACTTTCATATATACCATGGTAATGATTTGATTTCCATATTTATATACCATATCATGGCCAGAAAACCCTGGCATTACCATAAAAAAATGAATACACCTACAAAACAAACTTCATATTTGTATAATGTTGTACCATCACAGTAATACCACAGTACTTTGGTGTTAGTGAAGGTTCTAGTAAAAGTTTATCTAGTCGAACATCATCAAACCTGGAGTGTGTGTGAATGTGAGTGTGTATGTTTCTCCTTAGCAGTGTGTATTTGTGTGGTGTTTGTGTCTGTACGTCTCGTCACATCAGTGTTTGTGGACTGTGTGAGTGTGTGTGGTGTGTGCCGACCTATTGCCGGGTATTGAGCAGTAATCCCTGTTAGATGGTGGGAATGTAGGCAAAGTGCCAGTGGATAACGCCAGGATCATTCCGGATTATTCCACACTGGCAGCTCCATTTAATGCCAGCCGCACGAGTGCCCATCCGTAGAGCTTCTGTGGCGGGAGAAAATGTCTTAGGGTGCCCATGTTTCATCCTCATGCCTTCTTATGCCACATCTGTCTATCTGTGTATTTGTACATATAATGCATAACAAATGAACATTTTTAACAGTCTCTTATGCTCTCCGAGGCTGCATTTACTTTATCAAAAATCATAATGTGAAATATTATTACTATTTAAAATAGCCGCTTTCTATTGTAATATATTTTAAAATGTAATTTATTAATGTGATGCAAAGCTGAATTTTCATCATCATTACTCCAGTCTTCAGTGTCACATGATCCTTCAGAAATCATTCTAATATGCTGATTTGCTGCTCAAGAAACATTTCTGATTATTATCGATGTTGAAAACAGTTGTACTGCTTATTATTTTTGTGGATTCTTTGTAGAACTGAAAGTACAAAAGAGCAGCATTTATTTGAAACATCTTTTGTAACATTATAAAAGTTTTTACTGTCACTTTTGATCAATTTAATGCATCCTCCATGAATAAGAAGTATTCATTTCTACTTTTAATTAATTTGTAGTATATATAAGCATATTTGTGTCATATTCATGTGACCTCCTGACTGTGGCTTTAATTATGGGTGGGATACTCCTGTTTGCCCACACGCGGATCAAACCATCTCAACCGTGTTTGTGGAAGAGACTGAAATCAGTGGCTTTACTGATGAACATCACTCTCAGCCTTAACAAAGAGTCTGTATGTCCACGATCAAAGCGGATTTGCTTGAGATTCAGCCTTTTTCTGTCCTCATATATTCTTGTAGAATATATGAGTGTGTGTGATTGGAATAAGGAATGTAAACTAAATTTCCCTATCAGAGACAAAGTCACAGCGTTTTTTTAGGAACAGAGAGGAGAAAGTACACATACACACCCATATAAACACACACACACAGAGTTCTGCCTAAATAGACCTTTGCTTCTGAGTGTGTGTGTTTTTGTGTGTTTCAGAGCAGGTCATCAATAGCCTCCCTGTTCCTCTGAGGTAAAATGAGATCCTACACACACACACACACACACACGCACGCACGCACGCACGCACACACACACACACACACACACGCACACAGATACACACCAGTTTAACCTCAATCCAAGAGCAAAAATAAAATGGCAAAGACCCACCTTCTTTTCTGAAAGACATTACAGTCCCAGTGCCTTCACACACATGCACTCACACATTATGGTAATAGAACTAAAATAGTTGGCGTTGTTCACGTCTCATTTCTTTTGGATTACAGCTGTAGCGTAATTTTTAGTGTTCACTCATACTGTCATTACTGTAATGACACGATTAGGGTATTCGCTGATTCGTTTTAACAGTCTCCAGGTCTGTTTCAATAAACGCACACTTTCTACACAGTTTTCTACAGTTCAAAATAATAAACAAACCAAATAGTTATAGTATCATTTTATGACAATAACTGTCTATTCTATTTTATAGCGCAGGAGACTTGATGGCGTTGTCAGTTATATTTTGTTAATATTATTCAGCAAGAATGCGTTAAATTGATCGAAAGTGAAGGTAGACATAATGTTATTTCAAATAAATGCTGTTCTTTTGAACTTTCGTTTCATCAGATAATTCCTGACAGTTTCCACAAAAACATGAAGCAGCACAACTGTTTTCAATATTGATAATAAACAGAAATGTTTCTCGAGCAGCAAATCAGCATATTAGAATGTCACATGATCTTTCAGAAATCAATGAAGACTGAAGTAATAATTCAGTTTTACATCATTAATTTCATTTAAAAATATATTCAAACAGAAAACAGTAATTTTAAATTGCAATAATATTTCACAATGTTACCGTTTTTACTGTATATTTGATCAAATATATGCAGTCTTGGTGAGCACAAGAGACTTCTTTCAAAAACATTTAAAAATCTTACTGACCTTTAAACTTTTGAATGGTAGTGCAAAACAATTGTTGACACATTACAGAGCTATACAATTGTGGATTTGTTGAGAAATGTTTGAGTTTATTTTTGAAAGCTTAGACTTTGGTATCTTGGCAAACCTGAGTTTGAGACAGTTATAGTTGAGACCGGTTCTGAAAGAATCCCCCCATTTTTGATCCTTTTTGTCTCATTCTTGTAAAGGAGAAAGAATGAATGAGATTTGATTTTTGGCGTTTCTTTCGCATGCATGTCCTGACGTGTTAAAGCATCTTTAGAGCCCACCGGTTTCCCCTCTTCCCTTTCCTCTCTGTGGACTCATAGTCAGTCGTTGTGAACCTCTAAGAGCGTGTGTGTGTGTGTGTGTGTGTGTGTGTGTGTTTGTCGGTCTCTTTTGGGTGGACTCGTTTCTTGCTCTGGGTCGGGCAGTTATTTTGGGCTCACAGACTGAGGCGCACTGTCACTGCTGCGAGTCTGTATTTACGCTTCTCTGATTGGCCTGTTTTATTTGTGTTTCTCTCGCTGGTCAGTTTTATTTGTCAATGTTTGACCGGCTGTGTTTTTGTGTTGTGTTTTGGCATGTTGTGTTAGCTTGATTTGTGTTTCCTGCTGTACAGCGAAGAGAAAAAGAGTGCTTTTTTGGTTTAAAAGAATCCTTCAATCCTAAATGAGTTTCATGAATGTTTGTTTGTGAAGTCAGATTGATCAAGCACTCGCTGTGTATGTTTCGGAGTGAGCGGATCGGAGTGAGCAGAAGACAAGACACGAAATGAGGAGATGGGAAGACTTAAATGAGCTGAAATTAAATGTTCAATAGAAGTGATTGTTCATACAAAATGTAAATTCTGTTATCAATTATTTACCTTCATGTTGTTATTTCTTGCATGAAACACAAAATGAGTTAGCAAGGAGAATGTCAAGTCTGTCAATCATCCTCTAAAAATGTCTAAATATGCATATAAAAGATATATGCATCTATGATTAAATGGTAACACTCCTCTCTTTTCTCACCTCAGAAACTTTCCTAAAAACAGGAGTATTGCAAAAATACACAAAACACACCTCTTACTGTGCATATCCAACCCAAACTGCTAAAATTCGATGTATTATTTTGTGGTATTTTTGAAGTAGAGTTTTTTTAGGAAGGTTTTTAAACATACAAAAATAGAGAGAAGCGTGTTACCATTTCATTTCAAGTTTCAGACAAATGTCTTAATTAGATTAAGTAGATCAATACAAGTTTCTATATATTTTCACTACAAAAAGAAAAATGCTCAAGTGCTTTTTTGAACAGGGAACACTATTGAGTGACTCAAATGAATCTGTGATTCTGTTTTTTGAAATAAACCAATTCACTAAAATGAATCAGATTTCATTTTCAGATAAGTAGACCAATATAATGTAAAGTAGATCAATACAAGCTACAATATATTGCATTTTCACTACAAAAAAGAAGTGTTAATGATGCACAAGTGAACACTGCTGAGTGACTCAATGAATCTGTGAATCTATTCTTTGAACCTGTTTTTTTAAATGAGCCTCAACCGACTCACTAAAATTAATCACATATTCTGTTTGAGAAAATACATTTTGGTGGATGACGAATGGATGGATAGAGACAGACAGATTTTTCTTTTTCTGCTGTTTTGTTTCTAATCACGGTCAATCTGTTATCGTGATGTCATGCAAACACACTGAGACCATCACAAGTGTTTTATGTTTCTGAAACACAGGCGTACTGATGTCATTGTGTGAATGTGGGTCAGAATATTGAGGTCAGAAACTGTGGATGATTTGTTTGGTTCATTTTGTACATTTGTTACGTCCAGGCAACAAGAGTCTTCAGAGCAGATGTCCGTACAAATAAACACAATTTATGCACAAATAAATGTATGCATAGCACTACACATTTTAAAAATATTTTGCATAGTCTCCATTTGGGAAGAAACATTGAGTCTTCAAACACACACACACACACACACACACACACACACACACACACACACACACACACACACACACACACACACACACACACACACACACACACACACACACACACACACACACACACACACACACACAAATACACAGTGTTATGTAAGTGAGCACAGTGGCACTTCTCTCTGCGAAGCGCTGCAGCAGTTTCCCGTCAGTAAACCACACACACATATACACGTATATGAAGTGAACGAGTGTTAAGAATAAGAAACACACTCAGTTTTTCATGTGCGTTGGGTCACAGAGAGGAAAGACTATAGATCTCACTTTAGATCCACATGAAAGCTTCATTCAATGAGTTTACTGAAAAGAGCAATTCTACATGCAATGCTGCCTTAGAAACTGGCTATATTCAAGGCCTATTATACCGTAGTGCAGTGTGATTAACATAGTTATATACCATGTTATCTTTAAAAAGGATGGTTCTTTATAGTAACAGTTCTATTTAGAACCGCATCGCCCTGAAGAACCGTTTTATACTAAATTAGTTCATTTAGGATTATTTATTCCTCATTATTGATTTTCTGGAGCTCAACCATCCAGCTACACACTCTCAAACAGTTCTTGATATCTTTCTGAAATTGGCTATAAATTGGTTATACATTTGAACTTTGAAATTGTAACCAATCATCTACCAAATGCCATAACTTTTTTCTTTTTTTCTCAATATTAACACCTTTAAGAGTCTACATAGCACATTTGAATCATGATTCTTAATGGAACCTTATAAAAAAGGTTCTTTTTAGATTCTGCTGTTGCTACAAGCTGAGGAACCCTAATCTGGTAGTGTTTAGACTGTATTATAAGGCACTGCAGTATTATCATAGTGCTTTGTGGAGTACAAATGTAAATCACTTAATTGGTACCGTAAGTTACTTCAAAGAATACTCTGGTAATACCACGGTACTTTGATATAGACTATACCATAATTCTGAATGATTAACATGGCACCTTGTCCAAAAACATGGTGATATCATGGCATTTAATTGATACTGTAGAGCGTAGAAGAAAAATACTATGGTATTACTATTAAGGTAGTGTCTAAAAACAAGGTATTACCATAGTACCACATCCAAAAAGCTATGGTAATGCCATGGTATTTCTTTTGTAAGGGTGCTCTGTCTGTCTCTTGCTCTCTCTCTTTCTCTCTCTCTCAGTAGTCTGTCATTAGGGTTTTAAAGGGAAGCGTGTGGTTGTTTCCATAGCGATGGTCATCTGGAGGCGGGAGTGAGCGGTCAGTAATATAGCAGGAGTACAGAGGAGACATGCGTATATATAAACATAATTACTACATGCGCACCCAGCAAAATATACATCTCACAGCCTACAATTACGCCTCCCTCCCTCCTCCTCTCCAGCTCTGCTCCTCCGTTTCTCTCTCAGAGCTGCCAGTGCATAACAGGAGGGATATTTTGAGGTTTGATTTAATTTATGAAAGCTGATCCAGTATTTGTGGATTTGTGGGAGGACTAGTTCATTTTGCGGAATTTATTTTTCCTAGTAACACCTGACACTGTTCGGCCCAAAGACCACAGATAAAAATACAGTAATGCATTAAAAGTACCACAAAGTACCATCCTGTTACCTTGGCTTTTTGGACTTCATCCATTGATTACTATGGGAAAGGGTTTTATTTTTATAAACCATTATAAATATCACACTTAAAAACTTAAACTAAAAAACTTTAACAATGTTACAACTAACTGAAAATAAGTGTAAGTACTACAATTACTAAAACTGAAATGAAAGATAAATAATTTTAAGAAATTCAAACAATTCTTTCTTTTTAATTCTAAAATTAAAATGAAAACTGAAAATGTAAAAAGAAACTACACTATGGTAGTATATAAATAATAATAGTTTACATGCATCACAATGCCATATATATTGCTAATATATGTATAGATATAGATATATTATTAGATTTTTATTTACTATACTAATATTATAGTTTTTCTAGTTTCTAGATATTATAGTACCTTGTAAATACTGTGTGAGGTATTTTGCATGTACCATGATAATCAAGTTTTCTTTTCTTTTCTTTTTTGTAATACCATGATTTTTTCTATATGTTCCATAGTAATATTATGGAAAAATAATGTTTTTGTTTTTGGGCCATGTATTATTACATGTATCATAGTAATCTTCGCTTTTTTTTGTAAATTGCTTTGGTAAATTGCTTTTCGATGTGTAACATTTACTATTTTTGCCACATTTCACCATTATCATTGTATTTTTTGAAGTATTTTGGAATAACCATAAATGAATATGGTAATCGTCAGTACTATGATATTTCACAAAGTACCATAGTATTACAATGCATCTGATGCTATCTCTGCACCATGGTACTGCCAAAGTACTTGACTGGTGAAGAAAGAGTGTTTAGGTGGGGTTTGACACGGCTAAAAACGGTTTTCTTATTATTATGTGATGGCCATAATTCTTACACAGCACTGAACTCATTCACCTTCATATAAAACACTCACAGACTGCAGTGGCACATTTTGACCAGAGGAGGCAGCAGCAGCCACTCTCCCCAATCACACAGTGTTTGTATTTGATTATTTGTGCTTGTAATGTGAAAGAAAGGTGTGTAGGTGTGTTAGAGCGACTGATTACAGCTGTCATCGTGTTGACTGAGGCTGAATGAATCCTCACAGTCATAACACATCCCATTTTTATTTTCTCTGCGCCAGAAGATTTCAGAGATTGTGGATCTGTGGGCAAACTGTGGCAAACCACAGAGGCATCATTCACCTGAGAGAGAGAGAGAGAGAGAGAGAGAGAGAGAGAGAGACTGAACGCTGAAATATTAGAGGAGAGAGAAGTGGATACATGCAGGTATGAAGAGATAACAACATGAAAATCAAATGTTTATGACACATTTACATGTGCAATTATCATATATCATTTATATATTTATATTATGATTAATGTAGTTACTATTATGACAAATTTTATTAGTGCATTCAGCAATAATTTGGGATTCTTAAGCCAAAAATCATCATTTACTCACTCTAATGTTGTCCTAAACCTGTAAGACTGACTTTTAAATTCTGAAAACGCTATGCTACTTTATTCAAAGTTCAAAGTTCAAATTTATTTCTAAAGCACTGAATAAAACAACAACGTTGACCATAGTGCTGTACAAACAGTATGAGCAGAAGACAACATTTAAAAAGGGATCATATCTAAATAAGTAATATAAAAGAAACCTTTAATTTTTTTAAATAAACCTTTAATCAACAAAAGCATATAATGACTAGGGTCTGTTTTTATTACTTAGTAAGCCTGAGAAAGGTCGACTGACTGAAACATTCCAGAAATGGAAATTGTGCCATTATTTACTCAGATTTTTACTTGTTTATCAATTACTATTTTTAAAAAATATCTTTATTTTTTATTTATTATTATTTAGTAAGCTTGAGGAAGGTTGGTTGATTGAAACATTGCTTAAATTTTAATTTTGTTGTAGTGTGCACAGCATCTTTTTTCATGTACTAAAATCTTTATTATTGCTATTTTGTACTTATTTTATTGTATTTATTTGTTGTTTATTTACATTTAACAAACAATGGTTTATGTGACACAACAGGTTTAATGACAATGTGGCAATGAAAATAATTATGTTTTTATTTTTTTGTCATTTAGGGATTTCTATTTTTTTGTGTGTGAATTATTATTTTAAGCACTTTCTAAAAGTACTTCAGCATGTGTGTGTGAGAAAGAATTTGTTCAGGATGTATTGCTAAAGGTCAGACTCCATCATTATCTTTTATGTGTGTGTGTGTGTGTGTGTGTGTGTGTTTGCCTCATTCACATTCCACTGTGTGAATGACAATCGCTGCTTTTTTTAATGACAAACAACCAAAGGAGGAGTGCAGGCTCTTATATGTATATGAGGTCGACTTTCTCTCTGTCTTCACCCCCCACCCAGCTCATTCCTGTCTGTCTCTCTCTCTCTTCCCATCTCAGTCTGTACTTAAGAGATTTCTGAGGCACAGCTAATGGTTTGCTGTTGCTTTTTACAGACTACAGCAGCCACAATCACACAGCAGTAACAGCACTGGAGACAGCGAGAGACAATCATGGCATGTCTGATGTCCTAAAAGAAGGCATTTAGAATAGAATAAGAACATGCAGAATGACATAAAACAGAGACAGAGAGAGAGAGAGAGAGCAGAGGAAAGAGAGAGAGATAAGAGATGTAGAGGAAATAAGGAGTGATGTAAGAAGTAAGCATGAGCACGTCAAAACTGCTTACATACATAAATACCTCACTTTTCTAAAGAAGAAAGTAACACTAATATTGTTTAATTTAAAGCTAATTATAAGGCTATAAACTATCTTTAACTCAAAAATAACACATTTTTCATTTTTAGAATAAGAAATATTTATTACATTTAATTTTTAGAAGAATAGTATGATCTATTTACATATCATTAGCATAATCTGTCAACATGAAGTTCAAATACATAAGTGATTTTTATTTTATATTTTTGTTGTATATATTTTTAAATTAATAATAATAAATTAACATAAATTGACACCACTTATTTATTCATTTTTTTCTGATTACAGTTCATATAATTTTATCCAAACATTACAAATTATGTACTCCTTTACAATTTAGTTCAATTCATGAAAAAAATATTATGCAAATTGCATATACTGATTAATTCTGTTCATTTTTGTTGCATTTTTTAAAAAATAATTAATTACAGTAAATGAACATAAGTTGATATTTTATTTTATCCAATCCAATCCAAATATCACTATATATGTTCTACAACTTTTGCGTGAAATTAGTAATGTTTTGTGCCTCAAAAATTCAAACTGAGTTTTGCCTGAATGAATGTTGCTTTGTTTACCATTCAAAATAGCAAACCCTTTACAGTTTTTTGTTTACAACTTCTTTACAGTGCCCCAGTGATCAGCCACAACACCCTGGCATTGAGTTCTGCAGAGTTATGTACCAATCACATTCTTCTTTATAAAATGTCAATCTAGTTTTATTTCATTTTTATTTTAACCGTTTTCCTAAATGAAGGTTATATTTAACGACCTTCCGGGGACATTTTTCAGCAAAATTATCCCCAAAGTATAACTCGCTTAAACACACACACACACATAAACACAAGCTATGATAATTACACAGGCTAAGCATCTCAGTCTGAAACACCTTTTTTCATAATCCAAATATGGGCTGTGACAGCTGTTCCACACACACATGCACACACTAACTACAGCTTTAAGCAGCTTTTTTGTTTACAAGTTTGGCTTTATTTTAATATGTGTACACAAATACAATATTTGCATGCCTTCTGTGTATCCAGTCGTGCCCAGTTTTGCCCAAAACGTAGGAGGATTGCATGAAACATTTCGCCAGACCTCAAGAAAACACAAGCTGCATGCAAGCAGAATAGTTAGCCGGCATGAGCCGTAGCACGTAATGCTGCCATGTATGTGTCTGTGAGTGAGCCAGTGCTGCTGGGTACGAGGACTTAGGTACTTCATTTCCTGTGTAAATGTATGGAATGGGTAAACATTCCTGTTAGCTGTATACTGGCCAGCTGTGCTAGTCTAATGCCAGCGGACAGACTGAGAGGTCCAACCAACCTAAAGGCCTCCTTTCAATTCACCATGTGAAATCTGCACCTCCTTCCTGCACTGCTGCGCTGCAGCTCCAGGACTCGGTCTGGTCTCACAGTGTCGTCCGCGATAGATCTGTCAGACAGCCTCATATGGCACTCTGTATACAGCATTACTGTTCCTAGAAAACATCTGTTACCATTAGTACTGTATGTAATATTTAAACGTGCATAGTTAAAAAAAAAAAAAAAAAAGCTATTTTTTTTTTACATTTATTAAAAAGTGCATAAACGGTGACAGAAATATATTTATTGAATAATTTCCTAGAAATAAAATCATGTGACTGAATAAATTGCTCAGAGAATTGGCATTCCCAGTGGCATTTTTAAAAAAAAAATCTGAATAATTAAAGTGTGTTCAATTGCAATTTGATTTTCAAATGTTGAACCACTAAGGTTTTATTAAAGAGCCCCTATAATTTCTGTTTTTCTTTTTTTTTCTTTTTTAAAAATTGTTTTTAAAACTTATTTTTGTGTGATTTTCAGGTTTTTCACAACAGAAACATTGTTAGTTGCCAAAACATAATTTTTATATGTTATAATTTTAAAAATTAAAAGGTTTTGCTAAAAACACATTTTGGGTCTGTTTGCTGTATTCTGCAAGAACGTGCAGCTGTATAGAGAGTTATAGGAACAGAAATACAAGGCTAAATTGCCAATGTCGCTTATTTGTAAAAGTGCCTGAAACCAACATGTATTTTATAGCTAGTTTTTAACCACAGAGCAGAAGCCTTATTAATGGGAGCAGATGATGACTTCAATTTGGCCTGGAAATGGAGCCAAAGCTTCCTCTGTGAACAGGCCCCTCGTGCAGCTCTGCAGTGGGCCCTTCAATTGAGCTTTTTCAAGTGATCATCCTAAACATTTTGTTGCTTTCAAAGATCCCTTATTTTTAAGGCAGCCTTGCGTTTACTGTAGTATTTTTCACTAATAAGGCCTTTTAAGATGTAGATGAGTTTGTTTCTTCATGGGAAAAGAATTGGAGAAATGTAGCATTCTCTCACCAATGGATCCTCTGCAGTGAATGGGTGCCGTCAGAATGAGAGTCCAAACAGCTGATAAAAACATCACAATAATCCACAAGTAATCCACACCACTCCAGTCCATTAATAAAGACATTGTTTCACAGCTTTTCACTTCACGAGATGATAATTGATGGACTGGAGTTGTATGGATTGCATGTGCTAAATAAAGTTTGTGTGCTCCTGATGTAAGAAACTCTGTTCTTGTATCATGAATATAGAGCGTTTCAAATCAGCAAAAGAAGCTCACTGGGTTTTTGGTAGTGTGCAGTTTTACATGCATTATAATTGCTTTATTTAAGCTCATATATAGATCTGAAGTGCATTAGCAATACTGAATGTCAGTAGTCATACCGATGGAGTTTTATTGAAAAGAATACAAGACTTCTGCGCCTCTTACGTAAGAACCAATGAAACAGCGTGCTAGTGTGCCAACGGTATAATCACCTAATCTCTGTCCAACCCCACCTTGGACACACTCACTCTTTCTTACATCATATAAAACCTCCTGTATGCTGGCCAGGGGAAATGAAATGTTTATTCCTTCATCCCCCGGGGCAGGAGTGTGTGTGATGGATATATTAGTCCATCCCTTCTCTCTGTCACTCATTTATTAGTGAAATGAGTGCTGTAAGGTTAGATAGGTGATTATAGACGTGTGTGTGTGCATATGTGTGTGTGTACATGTATAGAAAGTAGAGAGCTGTAAATCACATGGTTTAAAGGGAAATCTACTAATTTCCTGCTGCCACAAGACAGATGAGGAGAACTGGCAAGAATGTTGTGCACAAATACACACGTGCACACACACACACACACACACACACGCACGCACACACACACACACACACACACGCGCACACGCACACACCACACACCAGAATCACCATATAACCCTCCAATTGTCACCAAAGGTCAGGAGAATAACGGATAAACCACACAGGAAATCAAAATACTCTTCATTAAGATTTATATAAATAAAATTAATCTCAATGTAATCTCAGTGTTGAAATATGCTTTTAATTATTTTAATTACATTTACATTTTTTTTTTTATTAATTTAAAACATAAATCAAAATCATGCTCATCATATAAAAGGGTTATTTAGTCATTTTATGTATGAATCCAATTTTGAGTCTTACCATCATGTTATTGACCCATATTTGTAGTTTTTGATTTATATAAAAACAGATCTGAATAGTACATTGAATTAAAATGTATAATTCTCAGAATTATAAAATACAATAACGGCCTCCAACCTTACCCTTTTCTTTACAATGTCCTCTTGTGCTGCACTGACTTTATGAAGTGTGTGTGTTGCAGAGAGAGACAGAGGCAAGATTATGGTGATTTAGGGTCATAATGACGAAGGCAAATATTTGTTCGGTCTGCATGAAAAGAGCTGAATGAAGTCTTACACTGCCGGCATCACAGGAATCTATGAAGAGAGAGAACGAGGGAAGAAGCCATCAGAAAGAGGGAAATAAAGAGGGCAGAGAAAGGAGAGATATTCGGTAAGACAGAGATGGATAAAAAGTATTTTATTATTAATTAATATGGGATGAATCCTCCTAGTGGCCTGTCATGTAATTGCATTTGCCAATCATTCAGTTTTACACTGGATCACTGCTAGATATTTTCCTATTTGCAGAGAAAATGTTTGCTGTGTGTGTTCATGAATATTCATAAATGCCTCTTGAATACTTCCATCCATGACAGCAACAGAAACCAGCTGTAGAAATGATTAAAGCAGCGTTACTGAGTCAGACTAACATACTGCTTGCTGCATACTACACAGTGTGTTTCAAACAGAAGTATGCTACACAGTATACTACAGTCACATGATGGCATTTGCATTTTTAAGTCAGTAAGTGGCATTTATTTACCATCTCATGAATAAATAATCACTTATCAATCTAGTGTAGAATGTCTTAATTAATGCAGTCCAGTTAAATAATGATTTAAGAGTAAAATGACAGATTATATTGCTTCCAATTCAATCATCAAACAGGATAAGGAAGGTAAAGTCTAGCGCATTGCATTGTGGGATGATCTTATGAGAAACCATGTTTGATGCTTTTGACTATAATTAACTATAAGGCTGCATTCAGTGTTATTTTAGTACCATAGAGAAACTATTATTGTTTTTATAAATATTTAACAATTTATATATTTTATTAAAATATTTTAAATATATTTTTTATTAATGTTTGTATTAATTATAAAACAATTTATTTATTAATTTTATTTCATTAAGTTTTAGTTATTTTAGTAGGCTTACATCAAGTTAAACTAAATAAAAAATAGAAATATTGCTTTGGCCTTGGCAACTAGCTGAAATTTTTTTTATTTTATTTCAGTCAATGTTTATTTTATAAATAACTAAAATGTTTTTTTTCTTGTGTGTGGTTTTAGTCAACTATAATAACCCTCGTTGCATGTACAAAATACCACAGTAATGTACAATTACAATATAATATAACAATTCAATTTAAAGCAATTTCATTAATTGAATCAAAAGCAAAAACACACCAGATGTGCATTCTTTAGTCATCATTTTATAGATGAAGAGTTAAAAAAGCAGAAAAGGTACATTGCCATCTTACTCCGACCAAAGTTATTTTAATTATATCTCACATCATAATTACGACTTCCCAACTCGTAAATATGAAATTCCCAGGAGGACTTCAGTGCATCAATTCTCTGCAGTCTGAGCACATTCTGCAGAATACTGTCCCTCAAAAGCTGCATTTGCAGTTGTGTGTATGTTATGTTGTTTCATTATTGTGTTTGTGCTGAGAGTTTAGCGTGACTGGATTTCACGAAGCTCCGCCTCTTGCACGTCACACTTCCCAGCATGCCTCACTGTGGCTGTTTTTACAGGATCTAGTAAATGAACATATAGACGTTTAAAGCATGTGAAGATCTCTAAATGAGAGACTACGCTCATGCCGGTCCGACCGTTCTCTCATCTTTCCTGCGTACAGTGTTAAACGTTTTATTATCTGGTGCCTGAGCACTTAAAAAGCTGTTATGTGTGACCCAAAACAAGGAGTTTATATGGAGAACGTCTATCTGATCTGGCTTTAAAACTTCCAGTTTAGACCAAACATGAGCTCTGTAATTCAGCAACAATAAAATCGAGAATTTCCAATGACGTCCAGGGTTTGGATGGACGTTGGTCTGTATATCTGATCAATTTATTCTCAGTGTGAGAGTATTTAGATCCAATTAAACGTCAGCACGTACACACAAAAGTTTGGGGTTGGTAAGATTTTTGTATTTTAGGAAGAAGTCTCTTATGTTCACCAAAGTTGCATTTATGTGCTCAAAAATACAGTAAAAACACTAATATTGTGAAATATTATTACAGTTTCACATAACTGTTTTCTATGTGAATATATTGTAAAATGTAATTTATTCATGTGATGTAAAGCTGAATTTTCAGCATCATTACTCCAGTCTTCAGTGTCACATGATCCTTCAGAAATCATTCTAATATGCTGATTTGCTGCTCAAAAACATTTCTTATTATTATCAATGTTGAAAACAGTTGTGCTGCTTCATATTTTTGTGGAAACTGTGTTTTTTCAGGATTAGAAAGTTCAAAAGAACAGCATTTATTTGGAACATAAATCTTTCATAACATTATAAAAGTTTTTACCGTCACTTTTGATCAATTCAATGCATTCTTACTGAATGGAAGTATTCATTTCCTTCAAAAGAAAAATAATCTCAAACTTTTGAACAAAAACTCCCCGTAGACTTACGTTGCACATGCAAACAGCCCTTTTTTCTTTCTTCTTTTTTCAGAAAATGTATACTGCGTGTGTTTAACAGATGGAATTTCACAGCATACAAGTTATCCTATGATCCTCTCTAACGCTCAAGTGAAAGCAAATTTGAGCTTGTTAAGTACAAACACACACACAGGCCTACGTGCAAACACACACATATCTGTGCACAGGTAAACTTTACATTCATATGCACATAATAATTCATGTTTCTGATGCAACTGCAGTATAAATTGTGCACTTCAGTGATAATGTTAGTTATTTTATTTCTAATTATGTCTCGGTCTCTTTCAGACAAGCTTATTTTTGTCCATACTGGAAGTCATACTGTTAAATGCTAGTTTGTGTTTCTTTGTCTACTAAGAAAAACATTCAATTGCTATGTGACACACACACACACACACACACACACACACACATAGACCCAAGAAAACTCACAAAGAAAAATAATATTACAATACTTCTTAGATGTTTCCAGAAATCGCACCTGTAGTTTCAGAAGAGATCTCAACAATGTCTCAAACTGTGCTTGAATGCCAAAGTCAAAGATCTCAATATGAATTCAAACATTTCTCATGAAGATGTATGCCAGCTACTGACAACATCTGAGACAAAGTTACTTAACCCTGTAAATGACAGCCTGACATGAAATAATAATTAGAAAATCAATTTGTTTTAAATGGAACAGTTTATTGAAGCTTTAGACAAAATCTAAAAGAAAATCTAAGTCCAAACGTGTTTTTATTGAGTATCATATTTGATAAATCAGGCTTTTATGGCTTATATAGTATCATATAGTGAGAATATGGAGGAAAAAAACAACTTAATTTTATTCAGTCGCAAACAGAGCAGCAATATGCAATTTGATGCAGCTTCATATATTTATATGGCCAAAAAGTGTTATTCTGGTAGCTTATAAAGTCAGTCAAATGAGATCTTTTTAACAGTATAACAGACTACTAACATTAAATGCATATAAATATCAGTGTCACTCTATATCTCTGAAAAACGTCTTAGTATGATGATATTTAATACTTACTTTTATGATCAAAGCTCTGTAGTTTCAAAACATATAATGCAATGCAATACAGTAATGATTGAGAGATGAACAAATTAACGTTCCTCAAAAGCCTGATGATCATTTTTGATACTCACATTTGAGTACAAAAAATATGCATGGATAATCAAGATAACCTAAGTTGCTTCAGTCCAGTAAGAGTTCATCTTAAAATATTACTAAAAATATTTAAGTTAATATGTTGTGTAAAAAAGTGTAAACTATCAGTCAGATGACAGAATGCTTTAAAGTAGGCTTTAAAGGGTTAAATGAGACAAACCCGAGAACAACAATGGTTTGCAATGCTTCTATTTTTATTTCTCCTCAGGAATTTTGGGAGAAACAAAGTTGGTTTGCAACTGAGAAACAATGGAAGAGCAACCTCAAGCAATATTTTTTTTTCCCCTGAGCACATTCTCCATCTAAAATCGAAGGAGTCTTCTCTGAAATGAAGCAAAACGAGTCAAATCGCACATAAACATGAATCTGTGAACACCCATCTGGGCCGCGTTCAGATGCTGCACTCGCTCTGTTTACCATATAACAGTATGATTACAATAATCATAAGTCTCATTATGCTGTGATATCGCATTACTGTGAGGTTTGCATTTCCGCCTTCAGCTCAAAATATAGAACACTGTTTATACTTGAGTGTTTGTGCTGACTCTATTCATAGAGCTCTGATTGAGTAACATTACATGTCTGCAGTGCATGTGTGTCGTGTGTCGTGTGTGTGTCTTGGTTATTCTAGTGCTGTGAAGACCGAGTAAATCATGTGTGTAGGTTATTCTGGTGGTGTTATGAGAGAGCAGGTTGGTGATTATTGCTGTGCACGCAACCACACTTTGGTTTCGAGCACCACACTAAATGCCTGTGGGTGTATGTGCATGTATGTGTGTGTGTGTGTGTGTGTGATTGCAGCATGGGCACATCTATATGTGTGTGTTTGTCAGGGTGGGGTATAGCATGTGTGTTTTTGGAGTGAAAGTGTGTTCTTATGTGGATATTTATGTTTCTGCACATGCTTGTATGTATGTGTGTGTGTGTGTGTGTGTGTGTGTGTGTGTGTGTGTGTGTGTGTGTGTGTGTGTGTGTGTGTGTGTGTGTGTTTCTCTTAAACACTAGAAACCAATGTTAAAGGGTGGAGGCCCTGCTGTCTAATCTAGTGCTTTACTTCCTTTTGCTTTCACTTTTTGTGCCTTTTTTATATTTCCTTTTTTTCTCACTGTTTTCATTTTTATTAGTGGTGTTTGCTAAAGTAAGAATAAATATTACTTTAGCTTAGTTTTACATTTGTCTTAGGGTTTATGCTGTGAATGACATCTCAAATATTTTTCAAGGCCACTTGTCATCTTTTGGTGAAAAACACAGTTTGACTCAAAAAAGTCATTTGTATGATTTGTGTGTGGTTTTTTTATTATTATTTTGTAATGAGAAACATTTATAAATGTGTTGTCAACAAAAGAGAATCTTTAAGGTCTCCCTGCAGTTTTTCATTTACCGGGCATAAATATTAATAATGTTATTGTTCTGTAAAACAAAATTGTTCATCTTATTAAATACTTCATTTTATTTTGTTTTACAGTACAATAGTAGTATTATAATATATTATAATATTATAGTAGTATGATATATAATAATTTATGTATTTATTATTGTTCATTTTTATTTATTAATTTAGTTATCATTTATTATTATAGAATAATATATACAAATTTATAGATTTTTTTAAATAAGGTAATACAATATTTAAATAATAAAAATAATTAATTGTAATAATTTAGTATACTTTTGTATTGTACAATAAAGTACAATTGTATTATACTTTACTGTATTATTATTATTAATGTATTAATTTATGAATAATTAATTATTATATAATATAATTTATTGATTTGTTATTATTTATAATTTAATGAAATATTAACATAATTAATTATTATTAATAGTTATACTTTATTGTATTATTGATATTATTATCATTATTATTAATAACAATTTTTATTCATAAAATGTATTATTCCCCCTATATCCTGCATGATAAAATCAACTGTAAACCTTTTTTTAAAGAATAAACACTGAAAAGAAATAAAATGTTGATGTTGATAGCAGCTCAGATCATTTGAGATCTTGTTGTTTTTAGGAGAAATATCTGAGAATCAAGAGTGTTCAGCATGAGTCTTTATTTTATCTGCTGTCTTGAAGAAACAATTTATTTGATGATGTTTCTGTCCTGTTCAGAGACTTCTCTGTACTAGATATATAAAGAACACGGTGAATTAATGATCTTCACATTCATATCTCCTACATTGATATCTATGATGCTTTTTATAGTCTTTAGATTAATGAGATCCTTCCAGCTCCATGTTCATTTTGGCACCCATAGATTTTGCTGTGTTTTAATCAGGTCATTTACCTGCTGCTACCGAACCCACTCAATGATCGATTTGTGTTCAGTGCAATAAGAATAGTAGGAAAGCATCTGCCAGACCAATTTATGTAATTTATCCCTCTATTATCCTGATGATCTGTGGTCAGCACTGAAACACAGAACAGCTGATTAAACACCGCATGCACACAAATCCAACAGATAACTGACCAGAGCTGTGGTCAACAAGCCACTTCTCATTTATTAACTTTCTCATTAGTGGTGTTTACTAAAGCAAGCTATTTCTATTGTGCATGGGCAAACACCACTAACAATTCATTCTTTCTCTCTCTTGCTATATTTAACCCTACTTTTTTTGCACATGTTGAATTTTTGCACTATGCTTTTGCACATATTGAAGATGTCAAAACTCTTGAAATGGGCAAATTTATCATTGGTTGATTGAATTTAGATGATTAAGAAGCTTGAAGTCATTTGAGGCTGCTTTTTGCTGAGCATGGATCATTATTTGGTCGTTTGTGGAAAAGACTTTCCATCGTTTGTTAGTTTATGAGTATTATGAGTTATTTCATGTTTTCTTTTCCTCGGATGCCGCTCTGCGATTGGCTCAGGGCGTGGCACGGCAGACTTAGGGGCGTGTCCTGCTTAATGATGGTGTGTGAGCTCGTCGAGCGTTTGATCTGGTCTGGCCCGGGTTATTTGTGGAGTGTTGGGATCATTTGGTTTGGACTGTAATTAAAGCTTTGGGTCAGCATGAGCATAATCAAAGCAGTCTGGGAGGTACACTAAAGCACACACACACACACACACACAATGATGCACACAAGCTAGGCTGTAATTTTAGCGCAACATTGAATAAAACCCTGACTGAAACACAGGAGGAGGAACTAAGTGTAAAGCACACAGTTTAGAGACTTTAAGTATGTGTCCTGGACAACAGCGTGTGTGTATCTGCTTTCGAAGTGTGTGTAGCCTGAGACAGAAGGTGTGTGATGAGCTACAGGTGGATCTTATGCTCAGAATAAGACAATAGTTCTTCACTACTTTGTGAAATATTTTACAGGATGTAAATCACTATGGAAGCTTGTTTCTGCCACTAAATAAAAAATAGAAAAAAGGAGACTTTTTTTATCTCACAATTTTTCCTTGCATCTCTGAAAAAAGTGGATTGCAAGATAAAAACTCAGAATTCTGAGAAAACATGTCATAATAGCGATATATAAACTTTTTTTTTTGCAGTTTGCAATCCTGAATTTATATCTCGCAATTCTGACTTTCTCAGAATTCTGAGGGTTTTTTGTTTCTGTCATGTAATAAAAATAGAATTAAAATTAAAATTTTACTTTTTTTATTGTACTAGTGTGCACATTATGTACATTTACTCTATGTTTGTGATGACTACATGACCTACATTTGCCACATTATGTAGTATATACAACAGAGGGTGCTGCATTGGATGCACAACGCATGCGCACATGTTCCACTTGACTTTCCATTTCCACTGTAACGTAATAACTAAAAAAAAGTAAAAAATTGATTAGATAACTGGATGGACTTACATGCAAATAATATTTATTGCATTAGTATTTACTGTTTAAAAATGACTATTTTCTATTTGAATATATTTTTAAATGATCAAATCTGAATTTTCAGCATCATTACTCCAGTCTTCAGTGTCACATGATCTTCAGAAATCATTCTAATATGCTGATTTGCTGCTCAAAAACATTTCTTATTATTATGAATGTTGAAAAAAAGTTGTGCTGCTTCACATTTTTGTGGAAACCGTGATACATTTTTTCAGGATTCTTTGATGCATAGAGCAAGAGCAGTGTTTATTTTGATTTTTGTAATTATAAATGTCTTTTACTGTCACTTTTAAAAAAAAATCATTTTAGTGCATCCTTGCTTAATAATAATAAAAAAAACGTACTGACCCCAAATAGTAGACTTCACAGTATGCAGTAAGCAGTATGGTAGTATTCCAGCCATGTTTGAGCCTGAAGCCGTCCAGTGACCTTTGAACTGTGGTGCTATAGGTTCTGTAGGGCCTGAGCGCTGGGAAACTCCTGTGAGATGATGGATTAGTTCATGAAGAGGATTAGCAGGACAAATTAGCCTTAACATTCTCTGATACATGAATAACAGTGTAACAGAGAATGATACACAGATGTTTGAATGCAAAAGCTACAGTAATGACAGATTGGACAAAAACACAGAAAAGAAGCCAAAACAGTTCATTCACGCTTCATTTCAGGAAAGTAATCTGTTTCTTTGTTTCACACACATGCACAGTCTCTTGCTGTTGATAAAACTGAGCTTGAGGTTCGCTTGAATGGAATTAGTGTGGTTTTAAAATGTATAAAAATATATATATATATTAAAATCAAATCAATGTTGAAAACAGTTGTGCTGCTCAATGTTTTTGGGAACCTGCGATACTTTTTTTCAGGATTCTTTGATGAATAAAAAGTTAAAAAGAACAGCATTTATTTGAAATAGAAATCTTTTCTAACAATATAAGTCTTCACTATTGTTTTTTATTAATTTAAAACATTCGGATTCCAAAAATAAAAAATGAAGCAGCACAACTGTTTCCAACATTGATAATAAATCAACATATTAGAATGGTTTCTGAAGGATCATGTTACACTGAAAACTGGAGTACTTTATTATATTTTAAAGTATATGAAAAAAGAAAACCATTATTTTAAATTGCAATAATATTTCACAATATTACTGTTTTTTTCTGTATTTTTGAATAAATGCAGCCGTGATGAACAGAAGAAACTTCTTTAAAAAACATTAAAAATCTTACTGATCCCAAATGTTTGAACATCTCTCTTTCTCTTCTCTCTCTCTCTCTCTATATATATATATATACATTTTGATGAAAGATTACAAAGACAAACATTTTTTACTTTAAAATAAATTGCACTAATGAATCATGGGCAATAGACCCAAATGTATAAAGAAAGTAAATCGGGTTAAATTTGATTTCATGTTGACTTAACTGAGTTCTGCTTAGGTGTTGCAATATTTTATATGCTCTGCTAAACACTGATTTCATGTGTTTGTATTCATGTGACACGCATGGAGCTTCTATCTTACTCTAAATTGACATAAAACCCTCATTTTAAAGCCGGGTGTATTCAGGTGTGTGGCCTCGTCCCTGCCTGTGTGTTTGCATGATCTATTAGTGACGTACACAACCAAACACTAAACTGATGCTGACATCAAGCATGAAGATGAAAGAATATCAAGTGATTGATGGAGAGAAAACACACTCTTGCTGATGGCCAGCGGTACAGGAGACATGTATACTTAAATACGCTGGTGTTTACAGGGCGGGACGTTCCTGGTCTGGATGTGGGTGTGTGTGGCCCATATTTAGATCAGAATCTGTATCTTTACAGCGAGGTAAATAAGCTCGAAATTCACGCTGCTAAATATCCATGGCAAATTGTCAGGTTTAAGTGGTGGTTACACATCCAAAATGCACATAATTAGAGGAAATGCTTTACGCAGTACATTTTCAGACTTGTTTCTCCTCTGAACAAGCCATACAGAAACTCAGAATGCTTCAAATGTTTGCTGTTATTCTTCATGCTTAAATTTGTTAGCACAGAGCACGTTTGAGAGCTCTGCAGGGAGCAGCCAGGACTTCAGACTCTGTGAAGGTTTTTCACAGGTTAAGAAGGTTAAACATTTCAGCACCTTTTTGAACCCGTTATGAAGCCCTGCTCAAGAAGTTATAGCATCACTATCCCAAACGTGTAGAATCTGAAACAGTTTAGCAACAGACATCCAATCATAAACCGCCTCAGTGATTGCCTCATTAAATATTCATGAGATTTGTACAGTCACATGCCGTTTAGTTTCAGCATCTGAGAGACTATATCTTAAAAAGATGCCTGCAACCCGTTTTACTTTAATAATGTGATGTGTTTCAGAGTGAAACACAATATGTGAAAGAGGATTTGATCTTATCCGTCAACAATTGAGTGGATGGTGAAACATCTTTCTATGATTCAGGTGTTTGGAGGGGAGGATTGAAAAGCTGTCAGTGACAGCATGTTATTACATTTTGATGAAGGAATACAAAGACAAACAGTGTTTCTCTTTAGAATAATGATAAATCAGCTTAGGAACTTGTATTAAAAAACTAGGTTCAGTTTTGATTTCATGTTATATGAAGAAATAATACCATATTAGTAGATATGGAAACAGATGTAGAAGTTGCGTCGTTTACATGCTGTATTTGTCCAATTTGTATTTTTTTTAATTTATCTTGTAAATAGGGGAGACCGGGGCTAGTTGTCACATTTTTTTAAAGTTTATTTTTAAAGTCAATTCATAGATGCAAAAACTGAATATTTCCACTGTGTCGCAAAATGAATCGATTATGAAATGACTTTTCAATTGTTTTTCAATTGCAGCTTTACAGAAAACAATAGTCTCATTATTCAGGTTCATTCAGTTGTTGACTGAATTCAGTTCAATAATAACTCTGTGTTGCACAGTTCATCAATTATGAAACTAATTCAGTTCAGCTATAAGCAGTTCTACAGAAGACAATAGTATCATTATCCAGCTCAATTCACTTCCAGCTTTTGTTCTCATTTGATAGTGTCAGTTTAGTCAAATCAATCTTTTGTACATTAATTGTCTTTTAAATTGGATTTAAAGACACTATTAATAATCTTTAAGGCAATAGGGAAAAAACAAACAAACATTTAGACATCACCATCCTTCCAGTTGATTGATTACATTAGGAATACATTAGGCAGTAGTATTTTACATTTCTTGCACTGCATGTGTATGGAGGAAATCCAGAATATTCCTGAGTGGAAAGGGTAAAAAATATGTATTGCAATTGATTGACAGACGCAAATAGATAAAGTGTAATGAAATAAACATTTAAGGTGTTTAAACCAGTGCATGAAAAAACAATGTTTGTGCTTCGCTAGTGCTTTGCCTAAACCAATAAAGCAATTCTGAAATACAAAACATGAACAGTCTGCAACCTGGAACAAGACGGTCTAGAGTTAATCCTGTCTTAAAATTGACCCTGGGTTAACATCTTGAAGTGTGAAAAGCCCATTGGCAGCCTAACCTTGGCAGGAGCTAGGTGCCCCGGTGTGCCCTCCCACAAGGGGCGTTATGTACGGCGGCCGTGAAACCCGACACCCGGCGCTCGCCACAGCTGCTCTCCAAACTGCTATTTAAAAAAGGAAAAAGGATGAAACTTCCACTCCTGACTCCTCAAATCCCCCAAGCACCAAACATCTAGTAGCCGCTGCCAACCCGGCATAAATGCCTACAGCACCCGGGCAGGACCGGACAGAATCGCCCGCGGATTATTCCCGTCGCTCCACGGGAGGGATTTATGGTGGTGTCGCGCAGCAGACCGGTGGGAGATCGCGCTCATTCCGCACCACGGTTTATCCGATGCATGAGACGACGGCTCGCGCTCTCGGGCAGCGACGCAGTCACGCAGATTAACGGATCAGGATTTTGACTGCCGGGACAAATGAATACAAATGAATTTAGCGACCCGAAGGAGAGTCCGCAGAACCTCTCGTCTGGTGGCAAAGTAAGTTTCAGTTTTACCTCATATCAGGTACCAAGAGTCACGCAGGTCGGTCACCTCCGTTCGCCGGTAACACCGGGGACAAAGAGCGCTTGGTGGCTGGATGTTTGCGCAGGGCGCGCTGGTTTGTGTGTGTTGGTGCCGGGTGAATGGGCTACCTGTGTACCTGTGTAGCTTGGCCAGCGTTCAGAACTGAACAGAAACAGATCTTTAACTGAAAGGGTCCAGGTGTACCAGCAGAGAAGTGCTAGAGCCAGCTCTTTACCATCGTTACGCGCAGGCGGCGTAGGTTTCTGGAGAGGTGCAAGAACTCCAAGGTCAGTTTAATACAAACCTTTTACGCACAGGCATAGAGCATATGGTCTTGACTGTCTCTGGATCAGGTCTTTGGTTTAATTTCTAACTCTAGTGAGGAGCCGTATACGTAGGAAGCGTTCTCGCTGTGTGTTTTTTTCTTTTCTTTTTTTAGTAAATAGGGATGGCAATGGCCCCGACCCTTATGAACGATTCAGGTTCCTTTATGAATCCATTTCATTTTAATGCATTTGAGAAATAAATTGAATTACTATTTAATTACATTATTTCAGATTTATAATACAAAACATGACTTTTTCATTTTAGTGTTGCATGCATTCCAATTTTTTTTTTTTACCAGGCCTATATATTGAAATAAACAAAACCTGATAACATTTCATTCATGCATTCATTTAAAAACATCAGCAATTTCAACAAAATTGATAATGTTTTTGTTTATCTATGTGTTGTCTTTAACCTTTTAACAATCGGTCCGTGTTTGGTTCATTACGAGTCCAACAGTGATTTGCGATTCATTGTAATTAATTCAGTGGCCGCTTGCCGCTTCAATAGATTCAAGTGTTTTTGATTCACTCAAATGAACCGACTCGTAGCCTGTGATTCGTTGAATCGGACTACACTGTTCACACTGTTGATTCAGAATCGGTGTAGCGGCAGAGTGCAGGGAAATCTGTCAGAGTAGTTCATTTCGTTAATGTCGTGAACATCATTCGGTTCCGGTGTTTTTTAGCACTAGGGAAACGCGCTCTAGGTTTTACTGTTGAGTATTCGAGGCGCTCGTGGAAACATGGTATTCTTGGACCCCTCAGTTCAAAATAGGTTCAGTGTGCTTGTGTGTGTGTATTTGTCACTGAACATCACAGTGCAAACCGCACAGTGACGCTAAACAAACAAGACTTCCGTTCCTCACACCCACAACCGTGGACGCGTCACGAATGAATGAATGAACTTGTTCAGGTCTCAGAATAGCTGTCAGGAGGACAGCTAGATGTAATGAAATGTAAACAGAATCAAATGAGAGGCCTAGGAACGTTCCCATTTCTAACGTTCCAGGAAGGTTTTATGCGACATTGTATTATAGAACGTTCGCGAGGAGTTATTTAGGCCTATATCATAAACTGAGATTGATGGAACCTAAGCAAACGTTTAATCAGGTAAAAAAATACTCGGGTTATACATATTAACTGTGCTTGTACTGAAGCGTTTGAAGTCAGCTTTCTATGACTTCGGTCATTGTATATTTGTTTATGGTGTTTTAAATACCATTCTGACAACCATTATACAACATATTTTATGATATTTACCCAAATGCATTGCACGAATCTGGTGCAGAAAAGCTAGAAAAAGTCTCCTAAAATGAATGAATAAATGAATGAAAAACGAAACTAGGGGAAAAGGCCATGAGTCAGTCTTGGACATGAAGCGCTTGAACAACTTCCAGCAAACTTGAATGTGAAACAGAAATTGTAGTGTGGTGATGCTATTCAATTATAGACATAATATCATATAAGTTTTCCATTTAAACGTTATTTTATTATACAAATGTGCCATCCTTCCGCTCAAAAATCTAGTCCCTGAGGTGTGAACCGAAGTGCGCAGTGATACACACAGTAGCTGGTGAACAGGTGTTTCGTGTCTGTGCGAGTTGGGTATTTTTGCACAGCTGAAACGCTAAATTAACCAATCAACTATCCGTTTCATAATTATTTGTACGGTTCCTCTGCTTTAGTGCATCTTGTGCGGTCTCTTCTGCGCTCTCTACCGCTGTTCGTTTGTTTTCTGACGGCGCTGATCGCTCCTGTGAGCGGCCTGTAACCGGATCCCTTGCGCTTCCGTCACTGTCCGCCAGGGTGCGCCCTACAGTTCACCAACTCACTACCTGACAGGAATATAATCATTTAGGAGCATCAATGTGAGAGATATGTTCTCGTTTCCTACATGTATACTTAAATACGTCCAGATTTGAACACAAGCTTGTATTTTGCCCCTAAATGTCAGAGTGAAATGGAGAGAGAGGGTGTTGTAGAGCAGGGGTCAGGATCTTCCTCATCAATGTCCATCACTGTGTGCCGAATGGAAGGAATTTTCCACTCCCCTATTACTGAAGTAAGAGAGAGAGAAAGAGAACGGTTGTTGTATGCAAGGATGGGGCTTTTTAGTCGTCTGTGTACATAGTGTGTGTGAGTTTACACATTTGTGTGTACATGTGGTTGCTACCATTGAGAAAATTCCACTCACTAAATAACTTTGTAGGCCTGGAAGAGGGAAACCTGAGAGCTAAATTTATTATTAACAGTAAATACACTTTTACTTTAATGCAATAGACTTCTAATAATCTTATATAATAATCTTACATAAGCTAATTATAATGTGTATTTATTTTATTTTTGTTTTTCCAGTTGGTAACATCTCCTAATGGAAGTTTTGTCTGATTTTACTGACTCCTATGGTCAAGTTTGTATGGGAGCTTGTTAACGTAAAAAGGTAACTGCAACATTTAATCTCACAATTCTGACTTTTTTCTTGCTGTTCTCTGTTTATTTCTTACAGTTCTTTCTCAAATTCTTTTTTTCTCTCAGAGTTGCAAGAAATAAAGTCAGAATTGCGAGATTTAAACTCAGTTTAGACTTTTTTTTCTGTCCAAATTAGATGAAAATAGGTCATAATTTTGATATATAAATTCAGAATTGTGTGAATTAAAGTCAGAATTGTGAGATAAATCGTTTCAATGACCTTTTTTATTTTTATCGCACGGCGGATAAAGGCTTCTATAAGTTAGTCCCTCAGACTTACACTTGTGTTTGCTTTATCTTCTAAATCTGCTTTGGTTATTGGATAATAACTTGAGTTATTGGATATTTTAGCATCACTGAGGGATGTAAATGTGTCAGCTCAATTTAACATGTTTTCTCATGCAGGTTTTCATACAACATTTCCTACAAAAAGTTCAGTTATTGCAATATACACATATTCACTCGCACTGTGTTTATGAGACTCAAGAGATGCTTGACACATACATGAGTCATTTTCTGCAGCGCACACACAATAAAAGAGCACATTCAGCTGCGACACACAGTTTCTCACTCGTCTGTTTGCGGTGGCTTACTAACTGTGAGGTCAGACTGGCCGGTGTTTCTGCCGTTGAGAAGCTCTGCGGCGAGACGCTTCACTTCCTGACTCAGGTACGGGATCCTGGGGGAGTCTAGGATCGTGTGTGTGTGTGTGATAGATAAAAGAGTGTGTGTTTTGTGGTCAGCAGGTAATGTTTAAAGCAGCTGTCAGGCGAAGGCTCTCAGTCACACAAACATGTCTGCAGACACGGTGGGGATTTAGTGCGCCGTCTGTCCTGCCAATCATAATTGAAATCCTTCTCCTGCAAGTCACTTCCTCTTTCATGTGCCTGTGAAATCAGAGGTTAGGGTTCAAAGGTCAAAGTTCATCAGGGTCAGTCTGGCAAAAAACTGCATCTGAGGTTCCTTTGTGGTACCGTCACACATAAAGTGTAACAGTTTTGACTGTAGTATAAGTGGTGTTTACTACGGTAAGCCGATATTAGGGGTTTTGTAACGGTCAGTATTAGATATTTGTGTAGATTATTTTATAGATTACCTTTGCTTTCATCTGACACTCACTTAAAGTAAATCATTTCATTACTGTTAAATGTATCTCATCAAATATCAAAATCATTTTTCATATTGTACACTACCAGGCATAAGTTTGGAATAATTAAATTTTTCTGCTCACCAAAGCTGCCTTTATTTGATCAAAAATACAGTAAAATCAGAAATATTGCGAAATATTATTACATTTTAAAATAACTGTTTTCAATTTGAATATATTTTAAAATACAATTTATTTATGTGATCAAAGCTGAATTTTCAGCATCATTTCTTCAGTCTTCAGTGTCACATGATCTTTCAGAAATCATTCTAATATGCTGATTTGCTGCTCAAGAAACATTTCTGATTATTATCAATGTTGAAAATAGTTGTGCTGCTTAATTATTTTCAGGCTTTTGATGAAGGGATAGTTGAAAAGAACAGCATTTATTTGAAATGGAAATCTTTTGTCATATTATAAACATTTTTACTGTCACTTCTGATTTATTTAATGCATAATTGCTGAATATAATATTAATTTCTTTAAAATAGGTGGCATCTAAAATTATTGATTTTAATTTTTAGGGTTTTATTATGATTGACTATTTATTAGTTATCAGGCTATAACATGACAATAATCAGTATTGGGCAGAATTTTAAAGTTGATGCATCGTTCATATGCTAAGATGATTTTGTAAAATGCTCAACTGTGGGAAATTCATTTTATTTTGTCCACACTGTGTAACAGCAATTAAGCTCTGTTTTAAATGTACTACTTAAGTATATACTTATGTGCATATTTTGACCATTTTCCAAAAGAAAGAAAAGAAACTGAAATCACGCACAATGTTTTCATTGACTATAAACATGGAAATACATTTAACTGGCCGGCATCGTCCATCGGTTTGATGGTTCGCTCCACTCGCTCCGGAAAGATGGTGTTGCCAGTAAAATTTTCCACTTGTTTGGGTCGAGGCCAGTGCAAGAAGCCTGAAATGTGTACCTCCATTGTAATGATGATGTTTTGACAAGTGGCTTCTGTTATGTAAAGGTCTGATTCAACATTTAACTCTGCTAGCCGCAAAAATAGTGGAAATTCAAATGAGTAACTTTGCCTTTCTCTGTGTGTCTCTAGGAGAGCTCTTCTTCTGTGTATTCTACTTTACTGTACTTCTTTTGGATTCACCCAAGTACTCTTTGAAGGTAAGAGATGAAACAAAATTGAGTTTTATCTTCATGAACATGCAACGTTTGTTTGCGTATGTGTGATTGCAGTGGAAATGGTAGATTGAATTAGGCCACTGAATTATTGTACAATTATTAAGTTTCATGTTCTTGCACTTTCCGCTATGTTTGGAAAGTTTTACACCATTAAACTTTAAACCCTGATTCATGAAACTCAAACACCGTCTCTCACATACGTATGAGTTTCCTTACCCAACTTTTACCTTTTCTCCTGCCAAACGTCTCTCAGTTCCAAGCACTTTTTCCTCAGTAAAGCGTGTCCTATAACCCCTTTTACATGAATGAGTGTGTGTGTGTGAGTGCATGTCTGTTTTATAGAAAAAATGACCTCATGTTCCCACTTGACTGCTGATTCATGCTGATCTCTAGACAGTAACACACATATGAAAAGGCCTGGGAATAAAGTTATGATAAACATACTAAATCAAACCAAAGATCACAGCATTAAGATCCGTTCACATGACGGCAACAAGAGTTTACTGAGTTCATCAGATGGCTTAGCCTATTTTAAATTACAATAAATAAATAATATTATGTATAGTTTTAGTATATTTATATTAAACTTTATTTGATTGTCCAACAACTCAATTTAAAAGTTTAAGGTGCGTATCACTATGCATTTTGGGTTTGCCTAATAATTATGCTGCATTGTATCCAAATTATAAAGAAGCATCACATGTATCCTTCACAGATAAATCAATCTCAGAATGCATTGTGACAAGCTCAGCAGAAATTTTCATCCATTGAAGTGAAGTTTTGATTATAAATTCCCTGATATTTTTTAATACTGCGAAGCAATAAAATAAATCGTTCTGTTTAATTAAATGTGACTAATTACACCTACAAATTATGTTATGCCAACACTGATTAGCTGATGACAACACAGTAACATGCAGCACTGATAGTCCTTCACGGTTTTGCTGACTATTGATTCATGATATTGATGTGAAGCACAAACACACGTTCATTTACTCAATCAAATGCATCATTCAGACAGTGTTCTATTGTGTGAATGAAGTAGTTTCTGCTGCTGTTCTCATACGCTTGGCTCTGTCCTGGCCTCGTGAAGCCAAACGCTGACCCAAGTGAAACACATACACAAGTTCACTGTGATAAGTTCGCAAATTTTCCTTGTCAATAGCCAGTTTTTAGCACTAGAGTTCTGGCATCAGGCACAGACATGCAGCTGTTAACTCGTTGCTTCGTTTTAGCCTCGGAGGATGTTTCCCTGCTGGAATTTAACACACATGGCACAAAACTGAATTAGCGCATTAAAATGATGTAATGCGGAGTCATTGATCTCCTCAAGCTGTCATGAAATCAAAATGAAAGTTTTATGGCTTTAATGTGTTCATCTGTGTTAGTCATCTAGATGCATTTACATTACATTTACATTTAGTCATTTAGCAGACTTTTTCTATCCAAAGCGATATATATGAATATATGTGTGCGTGTATATTTATGTATTTTTGTGTGTATATATATATATACACACACACACACACACACACACACACACACACACACATATATATATATATATATATATATATATATACAGTATATACTTATTATTATGTGTGTGTATACATATATTTCATGTTAAATTTTTTATTATATACTTTCTTATTTGTTATGTATTTAATTGTGTAAAAATATATAATATAATAATATATAATATTATTTTTATTTTTATATTTTATTTTATCAATCATATTATATATGTGCAAATGTGAAAGTGTATATGTGTGTATTAAGGTGTCTTTTGCTTTGTGTTGCAGATGTGGACGTGTTGCAGCGGTTGGCTCTGCGTGCTGAGCTCGGTTCTCGCACCGTTCCCACTGGCGTCATCTCCCTGCACTCTGGAGTCATCCTCACGACACGGGCACGAGTTACCACGGCGACACGCTCCGTGTTCCCACCAGAACTCTTCTGGAACTGCACTATCGTCCTGAGCGTCCGATCTCACCGCTTAAACTCAGCATTTCTCTTCTCCGTCCTATCCGGGAAACGGATTCAGCTCGGGCTGGAAATTTCGCCCGGTAAGCTCACGCTTCACGCCAGCCCCGGGAATGCCGCGGTCTTCCCGTACAACCTCCACGACGGGCGCTGGCATCATCTAGCCTTCGTTTTAAATGGCCAATCAGTGACCCTACACTCTCCCTGCTCGGAGAGCGATGGTGGAGTTACGCAGAAACTCCCTGTACTTCCCGAACGCCTGAACCCTCGCGGGACCTTCCGCTTGGGCGGCACCAGCGCTTTGCTTCCGGGTGCGGTACCCTTCGAGGGTGCGGTTTGCCAGTTTGACGTGGTGCCCTCGGCACAAGCGCAGCAGAACTACTGCAGCGCCATCCGCAGGCAGTGCAGAGAAAATGACACCTACAGGCCAGTGCCTCCCGCTCTACTTCCCCTCCCGTCCCGACACGCCCCACCACTATTGGCCCACACGTTACCACCTAATCGCACTTTCACTTTCACTCCCACTAATTTCCTTTGGACATCCATAAATGGTGCAGGAGGGTCTTCTGCAGTGAGAACGAGCGACGGTGTACGACCTAAACCCACGTCTACCACACCTCCACCCCTTTCCTTGATGCAAACAGGACTAGAAGCTCCTTTATCTTGGGGATATTTAAATTCTGTCACCCCCAAACCTACTCTCAGGACACCCAAAAGCCCCAAGCCAACTGCCTTAAAGCCTGGAGCGGTCTGGCTTACTCCTACAAAACCAGCTGGATCCAAACCCACTCCAGGAAAAACGTCTCCAAAGCTTAGTGCAACTAAGCCTTCCGGACCAAAGCCCACAATTGCTCGACCGACTTCTTCCAAACCTGGAAGTTCAAAAACAACTGGTCCCAAACCTACGCCACCAAAACCTTCCAAACCAGCAGCTGTAAAACCCACGGTAAAGAAACCAACTCTTGCGCCAAAGCCCACCAAGATCAACCCAACGAAGAACACTTCTACTGGTGTTCAGCCTGTCAATCCTAACAAGAAACACAATGGCATTCTCAAACCGTTAACCGACCCAGAACCGACCGCCCCCAAAAGACCCTCGCCAACCAACAAAAAGCCACTCCAGCCCAAAACCAATACCCAGCGCTCACCCCAAACCACACTCCCAACCCTGAAATCCACTGCCGCCCCAAACCCTACACCCAAAAAAATCCTTCCGACACCCAAATCCGCTCCGTTCACAACTGCTGCACCAAACAAACCACCAAAAACTCTGGAAACCCCCAAAGTCATTCTTGACAAGCTGAAAACACCTGTCACACCAAGTACTCCAAGGTTCGCCGTCCAATCTGTGACTCTCCCGGCTTTCAACGATTTCCAGAGCTTTGAGGTGGAGCCCACATACTTTTCGCTTCTGGTTGGACCGCCCGGACAAAAAGGAGATCCCGGGAAAATGGTAAGAGAGCTGCATTGTTTGTGTCTGTGTGTTCGATTAATTTGAGTTTGTTACTAAAAATGGGCACATGAGCAAATATAAATACTCATGTCACCCATAGTGACACATATACAGAAGGTAAAGGAAATCTTTTTGGCAATATCACTCAGTCCTTCCTTTCTTATTATAATAAATCACACTGAAAGCGAAAAGGCTGCATGACACATTAACATCCAATCAGATTCAGTTAAATGTGGAGGAAGATTTTTAACCAATGAAATTTCTCTGTGGGCGGGACTATCTTGCATGGTACAAATTAAATCCAGCAGACTGACTAAATTTCCCATGGTTTCCTAATGGTTTCACTAATTTTTTGCTGTTTGCCATCATTGTCGCTTAGGACAAAAAAAATCAAGATTAAAACGGAAGGGATAGTTTTATCACTTGTCATGCCTATTTAATACATTTTTAAAGGGACCGTGTGCATATTGATTAATGAGATGTTATTTTTACTTGCAGCAATAAGAACTATATATACACTGCCATTCAAAAGTTTGGGGTTAATAAGAAGTCTCTTATGCTCACCAAGACTGCATTTATTTAAACATAAATACAGTAAATAATGTGAAATATTATTTTAATTCAAAATAGGTGTTTTTTTATTTGAATATATTTTCAAAGGTAATTTATTCCTGTGATCAAATCTGAATTTTCAGCATCATTACTCCAGTCTTCAGTGTCACATGATCCTTCAGAAATCATTCTGAAATGCTGATTTGCTGCTGAAGAAACATTTTTTATCAACAATTTTTTATTTTAATTTTTTTACAAACAACACAACATAATATCCAAAATAAAACAAAACAAAACAGCAGACACATACTCAACATCTAAAAGTTCAATCAAAAGGGAGGGAGAGAGGGAAGGACAACAAGAACACAAAAGTCACTCCTTTAAATAATCACGTACATTCAGTAAAAAACACTGCCAAGCCTCAATGGTTGAAGGCCTGGCCCCACCGACTCGCGCCGTTGTACACTCACATGAGACAATTTGCAGGAGGCTACGGATCCAATATGCCTCTCTACACATGTGTGGTGTAAACCAGTTCTGAATTATTGTCTTCTTCACAGCTGTAAAACCAGCAAACAACATTCTCTTTTGCATTGAACTAATACAGAGAGAATCATCAAAGAAGACATAAACTTGGGTTAACAGACCAATCAATTCTCAGTAATGATGACAAAACCAGGTTTACATGTGTCCATAGACTGATGACGACAGGACATTCCCAAAACATATGCAGAAAAGTGCCTGATGATGTAGTGTTACATATATGGCAGTTCAAATTTGACTGTAGTTTCATTTTAAATCTTTTGTAAGGAGTTATGTATGCTCTATGAATGACTTTGAAGTGAATAAGACGATGAGCCCGATTTTTAGATGTTAAACTGAGATTAGACCACACTCTCTCCCAGTCGACAGATAAATTAAGGTCAGATAATTCCCTATTCCAAATAGTTTTAATAGAAAGAAGTTTTGTAATACAATCAATAATTTTATTATATATTAAGGAAACAGATGGCCGACCAGCAGATGGTGCAATCCAGTCCCGCATAGGATGAGAGGAAATGGAAGAAGACCAAGGAACGCCATACGCTTTGAGAGCAGAACGTAATTGAAGAAAAAACAAAATATGCAGATGCTGGTAGACAAAATTTGGCTCTCAATGCCTGAAATGAACAGAGGCCCTGGTTATCATACATATCCCCGCACGTGTTCACACCTAAAGAGGACCAAGAGGGTTGGACAAATATACGATTTCCACATACAATGTTCAAATTGTGCCATAAAGGTGTACTGTTACAGAATTTGAAGGGTCCACCTATCCGACGTTCAACCGTTTTCCAGATTTTAATAGAGTTAGCCACAACCGGACCAAATTTATAATTATCCCCTTTTTTTCCTGTGCCAGTAAATAAAATATCTTGAAGTCTATTTGGTTTAACCTTGTCAGCTTCAATCACCCTCCATGAAACTGTAGATTGAGGATCAACCCAATTATGAAGGGCCTTAAGCTGGAACGACCAATAATATAATTCAAAATTTGGTACAGCCAGTCCTCCTGCGCTATTAGGATGTTGTAATGTGGTAAATTTATCATTCCAGATAAACTTAGAAATTATGGAGTTGATCTCCTTAAAGTAACCTGGAGAGGGAGAAAGTGGTAGCATAGAGAAAAAAAAATTAAATCGAGGTAACAAATTCATCTTAACAGTGGAGATTCTTCCTTGGAGAGAGACTTTAAGATTCTTCCATCTTTGAATGTCATTTTTGACCTTAACGAAAATGTTATTAAAATTGTCTCTGGCAATCTTATGAATGTTTTTATATATGGTAATGCCCAAATAGATGAAAGATTCCTTAATAGGGATAAATGAGGGAATAGAAAAATTAACCTTAACATTGTTAATTGGCATTAAAGCAGATTTGCTCCAATTTAATATCCTGATAGGCTACTAAAATTATCAAATTCCTTAATTACACTAGAGACTGAAACATCAAAGTGGTCTAAATATAGAATAATATCATCAGCGTATAATGAAATACAATGATTATGGTCATGAATCTTAATCGATACTTCAGATTTCCTGATGGCTTGTGCTAAGGGTTCGAGAGATAGACAAAACAATTGGACACCCCTGTCTCGTTCCCTGCTGTAAAGGGAATGAGGGGGAAATAATATTACCAGTTATGACTGATGGTGCAGGTGAGTGGTATAATGTCTTAATCATAGAAACGAAGTGTTCACCGAAGCCGAAACATTGCAGAACTGCCCACATATAATTCCACTCTAGCCTGTCAAAGGCTTTTTCTGCATCAAGTGAAAAGACCGCACAAGGTGTTGGGTGGGAGTCCGCAAAGTCAAGAATCGACGCATATTGTCAGATGCATTGCGCCCCTTGATGAAACCAGTTTGGTCCTCCTTGATCAGACTGTGAATTACCTTCTCCAAATGAGAAGCAAAAACTTTAGATGCTGAAGAAACATTGATTATTATTATCAATGTAGAAAACAGTTGTGCTGCTTAATATTTGAGTGGAATGGATTCATTTCTTTCAATATTGAATACAAAGAAAAACCTTTGAAATAAAAAGCTTTTGTGACCTTATACATCTTTACTAAATGTACTAATTAAAAAAATCTTACTGACCCCAGTGTATGTTGGTTGCAGAACAGTTCAGAAAAACTTTCCTTTTTCAAGTACAAATGGAAATGTTAAATTCATTATAAATTCTTTTGTAAATGTCTAAAAACACAAACATCGTGTTTTACTGACCAGATAGACTTATATGCTGGTAAAAATAGAAAAATATATGATTGCTGGATTTATATTGATTTAGACTGGTTACAAGAACGCAGTTCTGCAGTTTCCAGGTGGATCAAATGCTCCTTAAAGGATGGAAACGGCTCAGTATTGCTTGTATTTTTGTGTCGTTAGCATCAATTTAGGGTCAAAAATGTGTCGTAATGCCTGTATAGTTTGCACGTGCATTTATCGTTCTCTCATGTTAGTGTTTTCTTAAAAGCCGTTGAACGATGTGCTTTTAAAGCTGGGTCAAAGGTCAGGGGAAGTAGTGAACATTTTATCAGTCACCCAGACACTCACACGGAACTTTACAAGCAGGGAATCCCGTTCCATCCATGCAAAACTAAGCATGGGATTTCAATCAGATCAATCAGAAACCACCTTGTTTAAGAGACCGAATTTCAAAAGCAAACACCTGACCTGTGACCCAAAAACATAAAGATAAGTGAGTTATTACAAGTCCTGTACTAAATATGAGCCAGCCGTATTTAAACAGTAGGACTGCAATGTCTTTAAAGTGCTGTAGATGCAGCAACATAAGGACAAAAACAGTGATTTCAAGCAAATCTCTTGGTGAACAGTTTAGTTAACAAGGATGTTCAAAGTTAGTGATGACATCATACTCAGACTCTCTAGAGGGCATTTTCCAAAATAGCTGACTAAACTTGACAAAACGGCCCACATGTTGAACAATGACCCATTTTAGCTTGTGTCTGTTTATGTCTGCACATCACTGTGGTTACCTTTGTGTAATTTGGTGGGACTCACAGGTATGTGTGTGTGTAGCACCCAAGAGAATGTTCTCTGTCATTACCGCAGGATAATTACCCAGAAGCCCCCATCATCCACCATAAAGACACATTCAGCAGGTACTTGACTAAAACGGCAGGAACACACCCGGCGATTCTCTCGATTACACGTGCACACGTGCTCGTAGTCTGCTATTATTTACAGCCCCGAGCTGCAGTACACCGTTTACTCGAAGATAATGAGCTGTAGCCACTATCTTTAGCGTTACTTAAACATACAATAACCCCAAAAACACAGTTAGCGTCGCTCACAAGCTCTGTTCAGAATGAATGCTACTGCTTACTAAATACTGTGCAGTATGTGCTTTTAACTGCCTACTAATTTTTAAAATTAGCATGAAACTGGGTCAAATAGTGGTATACTGTTGTTGTCACTACTGTATGTTGCAGTGTTATTTTAGTATTATATTTTATTGTATGTTTTATTAATATTAACTTTTATTTTTATTTTTGTGCAATGTTTAGTAATTTTGTTTGTGTATTGTGCTTTTTTGATTTTAAATATTTTTTAATATTACTATTTTTATATTTACTAGGTTTAATATACTTTTAACTTTAGTTTTTTTTCATGTAATATTAACATTTTTGTTTTTATTTTCATTTTAGTGTAATTTTGTTTGCGTATTGTGCCTTTTTTGTTTTTATTAGTCTTTTTTTATTACTATTTAGGTTCAATATATTTTAGGTATACTTTAGGTTTTTGGTGTAATGGTAGTATTTTTTGTGTAATATTAATGTTTTTTTTTTTAATTTTAGTATATTTTTTAATAATTTGTTATTATATATATATATATATATATATATATATATATATATATATATATATATATTTTTTTTTTTTTTTTTTTTTTTTTTTTTATATTAATGTTTAGGATTCTTTTTTTTTTTTTTTAGTTTAATTTAAATTTCCAGTTAATAACTGTAGTGATTCAAATTAGTTTTTTTTTAATATTACTATTTAGGCTTAATTTGTATTTTTATTTTAGTTTTAGTTTAATTTTTAGTTTTTATTTGTTACCAGTAATTTTAATTCACTCAGCACACTGTAAATGGAAGTTGCATTGCTTTGTGAGATGCAGTAGCAAATGTCGTAGTACTGCATACTGCGAACTCAAGCAGCACCGTTTGAAAGCCCTGTTGCATGATGGGAGTATCTGGGTGTTCATTCAGGACGGGGCGGTTTGAGGGTTGTGGGGGGCTGTGTGTACATGTATGTGGGTGAGAAAGCCCCATCCCCCCCGCCTCCATCAACAGAGCCATAGTTCTAGAGCTCTGAGATTCTTAACATAAACACACAGCAGCTCACTCACACACTCATCTTCTCAATGAAGGCTTTCATCCTGTGCCGCGTGGCACTGCGCTGGGGGTGCAGGACAGAAAACCCAACTGATCCTCGGTTTCAACAACTATGCTGATACATATGATACTGCTTCAGCCATAGAGCTGGGAGAAATTACCGGATAACCATGATATTTTTGGATATTTGATATGTAAAGTATGTTTATACTCTGAAATGGCTTAAAAGGGTGATTTTTTTGTACCAAACAGCCTTTGTTGGCATACAAATTAAAATGTTTAATTTTTGTTTCTAAAATACTGAAATACAGAAAACAATCAGCAAGAAATAGCATTCATAACCTATTTTACTTTTATGTGATATTTATATGTTAGTATGTTTATTTCAAGTCTTTTGCTAAAATATATTTAGCTAAAATATTATGAAGACAAATGACTTTTACTAATATGTTTTAGGAATGTTTATTTATTTTATAGATAAATTATATTATAAAATAAATTTATATTATAAATTATATTATTATAAATAAATATATTTGATTTATAAAAATAAAATATCAATACATTTATTTATATTTATAAAATATATTTTCTAAGTATAAATAATTTTTTTACAAATATTTTATAAATAGTTTATATTAATAAATGTTAATTTTATAAATGTTTATTTTATAAATAATTTATATAATTCACAAAATAATACTTATTTTATAAATACACATTTTTGTAAAATACTTTGAACATTTAATAAATAAATAATATTAATAAGTAAAATATTATACATTTAAAATTATTTAGATTTTTATTTTTTTATAAATATTTATTTATAAATTATTCACAAAATAATTCATAAACATATTTGCTAAAATACGTAATACTTTACTTATTAATATTAAACTTATTTTATAAATGTTTATCAAATATTTTGTGAATATTGCTATTTATAAAAAATGTTAATAAATATATATTTTTTTAATTTTAGAAATATTTTTCAGAAACAAATCATTGATTCTGTGTTTTGTACTTATTTACTGAAATGGACCATTCAAAAGATGAGAGACTGTATTAAAATATTTCTTATATTCTTTTCTTAGTGCTGTCATACTCATGATACCCAGAGTGGTTGGAAAAAAACAGCCAATTGCGCAATCTGAGCACTGTAGGATTGTGGGATTGGTACATACCTTCAAAGCTACAGAAAAGGACCACAGGGACCTTTTCATAAACACACACTGCACGCACACACACACACACACACACACACACACACACACACACACACACACACACACACAGTGGGATTCAGGATCTACAGGTAATCTGTAAGTCTATAGCTCATTATCAGAAAAAGGAAATTCCCTCGAATGACTTCCTGTTTCCTCTTTGCTGTTTAGTTTTTAAACAGAGCCCTGCAGCACTATTAGCACACTTGTGCAGTGTGTGTTTGATTCATAAGAGCACTCTTGTGTTTCATAGGGAATCCCGGGACCTCCAGGGAAACCAGGGCAGCCAGGGGCGAGAGGACCTCGGGTGAGTGTGTGTGTGTGTGTGTGTTAGACTAAAAGAGCCGTTGACCTTTGACCTCAGATATAAACAGGAAGTGTGTAAAATGCAGTGCCACACACTGTTCGCTCCAGTGTATCTGTGCTTTATTGGTTCTGTTTAGTGAGTGTATCTGTGTTTTGTCTGGTCAGCAGGTCGATCTGACCTCAGCCGCCCCTCCGGATCTGTCTGACTCATTCACTTTCACACTTGCTCATTTGCCCTTTCTTATTCCTGTTTATCTCTTTTGTCATTTTTGTGGATTTAATGAAATATTAATTGAGCTACAATATCATGACTACAAATGCACATAGTTCTAAAGTATTAAGAATTGCAGTAATAATAATAATGTTCATAACAATAGCATATTATTAATTATTATTAATATATTAACAGTTATTCATCATCAATTAATATAGTAATAAATGAAATATTACTTATTTTGTAATTATAAATATTTATCACACATTCTGTGGATATTAATAAATAATTTGTTAACGTGTAAAATATTACTTGCAGTCCCTGGGCAGGAATGATGTAATATAAAATTTACCAAAAAAAATGTAAATATTAAAATACATTTATTAAATTAATTAATTAATTAATAAAATACAAAACATATGTGCAACATATCACGTTATATTCCATATAAAAGTTAGATCAGTGATAATGTAATTGATTTGTCATAAGCCATGTTTTAAGAAATATTTATTTATTTTATAGATCATTTATATTAACAAAATTATTATTTTATTAATATGCATATTTATGAAATATATTATACATTGATTTATTTTATAAATGTTATACATAGTATATATTAATTCTTGAAATATTATTTGATACTTATAAATGTTTATAAAAAAATCTTGTGAATATTTATTATATAAATAATTTATTATTAATTATTAATAATTTATTATAAAACAAATCCCTGGTGCAGGATGATGTTATATAAAAGGTACAGCAGTACAATAAATTAAAAAAAGCAGTATATCACATATTATATTCCATATAAAAATTCAGAGCAGTGATCACTTAATTTGATTTGTCTTAAGCCATATTTTAAGTGTAATAAATAAAAATAAATGTTTGGTATCCTCTAAGGTGAGCAGGTACTAAATTCCATTTTTCTGCTGTATTTTAAGTATTTTAGAGTATTTTACACGGATGATTTGTCATTTTTGGGTGGTCTATTCCTTTGGTTAAAGAGTCCTTGTGAGGAATCTTCTAGCACAGTCAAACACAGAGAGCCATAGAGCCATGAGTTTGTTTGAACTTTGACCTTTGTTGACAGGATGGCATGGGTGCGAGGTGATGTTATAGCAACTGTTGTCAACATGTAGTGTGTATGCGTCAGCACCGCCGTGAGGTCACGCTGTTGTGTGTGTGTGTGTGTGCTAAGTATTTTAGAGCATGTGTTATAAAGTCTGACTGCTAGGCCTTGTTCAGCCAGCACCCTTTTCATGTTAAATGTGTATGTTATTTGTATAAATGTGTGTGTGTGTGTGTGTGTGTGTTTGCTTGTTAGAACAAAGAAGTCTTTCAGTAAAGTCAGCCTAAACTGTTTGTGCTTTCTTTGCACTCTCCTCAATCTTTGCTTTTTCCTAGTACACGGCTAAGAAGCCTCCTATTGTCACCAAGTCTGCATTTATGTGCCCAAAAATACAGTAATATTGTGAAATATTATTATCATTTAAAATAACTATTTTCCATTTGGATATATTTTAAAATGTAATTTATTGCTGTAATGCAAAGCTGAATTCCAGTCTTCAGTGTCACATGATCCTGATTATTATCAATGTTGAAAACAGTTGTGCTGCTTCATTGTTTTGTGGAAATGGTGATATATTTCCCCCCCAGGATTCTTTGATAAAAAGAAAGTTCAGAACTTATTTGAAATAGAATAGAAATCTTTTGTGACATTATATCATTACTGTCACTTTTGATCAGTTTAGTCCATCTTTGGATTATCATCATTCGAGGGGAAAAAAACAATCTTTCTGACTCCAAACTTTATAATGGTAACACATAACATAATCAGTTAATGTAAAATAGTAATGTAAAAAAAATTTAAAGCCACATTTTGAGTGTTTATTGATTTAGACAGTTTGGTTAAAATAATTTAGCGAATCACATTTTATTGCATGTCTGGGTGCAAATTTTATTCTTGTGTGTTTAGTATTATATTAGCAACAAAATAATAGTCAATATTTCATCAATATTCAGTATATCACACAGCCCTAATATAAACACACACACACACACACAACTTTGTGCATTTTTACATTTCTCAAAAAAAAAACTCATTCTGTATGATTTATAAGCCTTTTGAAATATGGGGACATGGGGAAATGTCCTCATAAATCACCTTCTCCTTGTAATACCTATGTCATACACATGTCATTATACAAATTTGTGTCCTCATGAGTCACAAAAGCACACACACACGCACACACACACACACACACACACACACACACACACACACACACACACACTACTGTTTTTACACACTTGCATTGCTTTTGTTTTGTTTTCATGCATGGTATCACTCAATCTGTTGGGCTTATTTCTGGACTGTTTCCCTCCAATGACACCCATTGACCTTGACCCTCACTGTGACCTCTGACCTCAGATGGGAAGTCGTTTAAAATAAGAACAAGGTCAGGGTCGCATGAAAGGTCAAAGTCAAATGGAGTTAAGAATTGACTCAAGTCTCAGTTTCTGAAGATTTTTATCAATCTTCAATTTCATCTCAGATCCATTCACTGTAAACTGACAACACATAATGCCCAAAGCATACTTAAGTACGCAAGTACATAAATGCAAAACCATCAAACTAGACAAAATGAAGCAGTTTATAATGCAGATGCATTCTGAGCATGGCCACAAGGGGCGCACAAACTGTTTCTATTGTCAGAGGGTGAACTATTAAATGCATTCAGTTTTACTTAATTGTTCATTCCTAATGTGTGTATTGTTTATATGTCGTTTCCTGTAGGGACCCCCAGGACCACACGGCAAGCCAGGTCGACCCGGTCCACCAGGATGGAAGGTAAAAACCAACTCACCCACACTAGATAATCCGCAGTCTGATCCCATGCACTGCTCCGCTCATCTTCCTCTGTTTGGCCTTCTGTTATATTCATCACCGCTTCGCCTGCCGGTACTATTGGGCTGCACACAAAACCCTGCGGACAAGGTTTTGGAAACACAAGCACACACATGTACACACACACACAAACCCTTTGATTTATTTGAGCTCATGAGAAGTCCAGCAGGTAGTGGAAAGACTTTCCCATGATTCAGAAACGAGTGTTTGTGTAGTGAAGTGTAGCTGTAGTATTAAGCACCGGTTATAAACCAAAACCACCAAACATGCTTCCAAGTTAGGTGTGCGTGTGATGTCCTGGTGTGTGACTGGTCCGCCTCTTTTATCCCTGTAAATGTAACAAAGGTGGTAAACAGCCGAGCAGCCCAGCGGGGAGTGTGTTTGTGTGATTGAACGCTCTCTGCTTTCTGTGTTTAATTATTTCAGGCGGCCTTTGAAGACAAACCTAGTTAAGGTGCAACGGCCTGGAGTCAAACTTCCCATATGTTCTCGCTCACTCATTCTGTCTGTGACACACACACATGTACATGCACACGCAAACCTGTAATTACAGTAACATATAAAGCTCAAAACGGATGAAATAACAGCCTTGCTTTGATCTGATTAGCATCTTTAAACGACTGGGCTTTATAAGATGAAACATTTTCTTCAGAAGATTTAAACTCCAACTCTTGTTTTGTCGTTCTTTCTCTCAGGGGAAGAAAGGAGACCCTGGACTTTCTCCTGGAAAAGCACCAAAAGGAGAAAAAGTGAGAAAACACACATACTTCAATGTTAGCAACAGCCAAAACGTTGTTCTTGATGAGAATATTTTGCTGAACATGCAAACATAAGAAGAGTTACAGCGGCAGCATCTGCTCTCCGTGGGTTCCTGTGGCAGTACTGGATTGTTTATGCCTCATGTTTACTGTCTGTGTTTGTAGGGAGATTTTGGTCTGCCTGGTCCTGTCGGTTTAGTCGGGCCGGAAGGCCGTAAGGTAAGATATTCTGAAACACTTGAATCATTCTCTCCGTTGTTTCATTATTTCTCGTCACTAATGTTGCTGTGCACTTGCTGGGTGACATGAGCGCAGATGTTTGCCTCTTTGCTTACCAGACCCACGCAAACACTCTGAGCGCTCCCACTCGTTCTGCCTCACTGTGTCTCCCGTTGCTGTGGAAACCCATCATAAACATCAGAGGGAATCCCCAATGAGTCGTCTATCACTCCTTTATACTCCGCGCTCACACACGTCAAACAAGGCTATTGAGAGTCGTACAGTCGTTCACCATGAGTGACTCTCTTTGTTATGACCGTTAGCATGTGTGTGTGTGTGTGTGTGTGGCGTCTCAGCTGTGCATGATTATAGCAAGTTTAGACTCTCTGCCAGGCGTTTTAGTGTAAGCAATAGCACTTACAGCTTCATATGTGTGTTTGCGTTGGAAGGCTCTAGCAGAGGGATCTCTGGAAAAATCCTGTAGCGGATTCCTGGATTTAAACGATGGTCGTGAACATGCATATGTTATGTCTAGAGCAGCAACAGCTAATTAATACAATCAAAGTCTATTATAAAAGTAGTTGACAGTGAGTGTCATTATCAAGTCTTTGTCAGTTTAGACCCAATGCAAAAATTAAAATGCATCAAATATGGTTAGGATAACACATGAACAGCTGATCAACATTTAACATGGAAGAGCAGTTTTTTTTCATCAAACCCAATAATATTTTGTCTGTAAAATGAAAATTCTGTTTTATATTAATAGATTTTTATATTGCATACATTTTTTAATTAATGGTATATTAACACATTACAGTGTTGGATATTAAGTACATTTTTGTTTACTTTTGTATAATAAATAATTATGGTGACGTGTTTGGTTGTCACTTTGTCTAATTTAAAATCTTTTTATGCAGATAAATAAATGAAGCTGATTAGCTGGATTATACTGGATGTACTAAGTTGGATATTTAAGTTATTTTAACAAATTTTAAGTTGTTTAATTTTTTTACAGTGATGTGTATATATACTGTATATATATATATATATATATATATTATTTCAGTTCTAAGGTGTGGATTAGCATGCTTTTTTCAAAATACTGAAATATTATTTTATTTTTTGTTTATTATCCAATTAGTTGATTTATTGCAGAAACAATTGATAGATTAATTGATTATTAAAATAATAATAATCAATGTTTGTGGCATGTCTGTACATGTGGTTTAGTGTGTGTGCATGTGTGTTTTTGAATACCTGGCTGGCAGGCTGCGCGGCGGTCCATGTGTTTTCCAACGGACAGCAGCGTGTCATAAACGAGTGAATGAATGCAGGTATGACGGAACCCAATAATAAACCAAAGCAGCCTGTGATTCTACAGAGGGGCCAGACAGATTAAGCAGCTGATCCAGTACAACCTTTAACACAGATTCTACTGTAAACAGTAAAAGATGTTCTAGAGCTGGACAGCTAGATGGTGCATAAACAACACAACTTCTTAGAAAGTTATAAGGGATTACAAGATTTTTTTTTAGATAAAATTATTCGGACTTAAAATGGTCCTTTTTAGAATTCTAACAAAAGACGTTTTTGTTTGTTGTAAGTGTACTGTATGTGTAAGTGTTTCAATGCTTGTAAATGTAAAACAGAGATCAGTGGTACATGTGTGTGGCTGTTCGCTGGAATGTGGAGGTAGAGGCAGGAATTAGAGCTGGGTTTCCCACAAACAAACGTAATGGAAGAACCAGACATCTCTCAAACGCTGAGTGTGACAGGATAGATTTCACTGGTTTGGCAAAGAAGAAAGTGTGTGTGTGTCGTAGTTTTATGTTCTTGTTTGCATTTCTCTTTAGAATGATGGTACTTCACGCTACTGTCTTTCTGTCTGTCTGTCCGTCTATCTGTCTATCAATCCTGTCCGTCGGTCTATCTATCCTGCCTGTCCGTCTGTCCATCCTTCTAACTCTCTGTATTAATCCTGTCTGTTCTGTCTGTCTGTATCTATTCTGTCTAAGTCTACCTATCTATCTATCTATCTGTTCGTCCGTCCGTCATCTATCCATTTATCCGTCTGTCTGTCTGTCTGCCTAACCATCTATCCATCCATCCGTCTGTCTGTCTGTCTGTCCGTCTCTCTGTCTCTCTGTCTCTCTCTCTGTCTGTCTCTCTGTCTGTCTCTCTCTCTCTCTCTCTCTCTCTCTGTCTGTTCGTCTGTCTGCCCATCTATCCTGTCCATCCATCTGTCTGTCTTTCTGTCTGTCTAGCTGTCTGTCTAACCATCTATCCTTCCGTCCATCCTTCTATCTCTCTGTATTAATCCTGTCTGTTCTGTCTGTCTGTATCTATTCTGTCTATCTATCTATCTATCTATCTATCTATCTGTTCGTCCGTCTGTCATCTATCCATTTATCCATCTGTCTGTCTGTCTGTCTGCCTAACCATCTATCCATCCATCCGTCTGTCTGTCTGTCTGTCTGTCGTCTCTCTGTCTCTCTCTCTGTCTGTCTCTCTGTCTGTCTCTCTCGCTCTCTCTGTCTGTTCGTCTGTCTGCCCATCTATCCTGTCCATCCATCTGCCTGTCGTTCTGTCTGTCTAGCTGTCTGTCTAACCATCTATCAGTCCGTCCATCCTTCTATCTCTCTGTATTAATCCTGTCTGTTCTGTCTGTCTGTATCTATTCTGTCTATCTATCTATCTATCTATCTATCTATCTATCTATCTATCTATCTATCTATCTATCTATCTATCTATCTATCTATCTATCTATCTATCTGTCTATCTGTCTGTCTGTCTGTCTGTCTGTCTGTTTAAGTTGTCTATCTATTTAGCAGCTCATTTTCAGTTTATGTTCTCACTGTTGTAGGACACGTCATTCAGAAGTGCGGTTCACATGCAACATGGAAAATATTCTCATAGTTTATCCATTTTTTCTTGTCTGTCTACTGGCGCACTCGTGAGGTCTCACACTTTACTATATTCCTCCCTCAAACCCGTCTCTCTCTCTGTTCCACCTTTGATGCGTATTTTCCGCTCTGTGTCAATGTCTTGCTGTAGTCAGCACAATATTGTGCCTGCAATACTCGTGGGAGCTTGACTATAACAGGAAAACATTTATATCTGCAATATACACACAAACGTACACGTTTGCCTGCTGAAACCCACATATGTTGCAAACGCACATGTGCAGATGCACATTTTTTTCAACATAAAGTCGTGTGTGGAAAATATCGCAATGCTTTCCTTATTGAATACAGATGGATTGGGTCAATAATGATGGATCTATAAAATGCACGCTCACTGTGGGAGACACGTATTTGTGTGCGTGCCTTTCCATATCCTTTTTTTAGAAAGTGGTTTGTAGCCTTTCATTTGTCTTAGGTTGTTACAGTTTGTGTGTATGTGTGTGTGTAAATCACTAAGTGTTTACTAAATCGTCATGTGTCCTCTTTGTGAACAGGGACAAAAAGGCCATCCAGGACCACCAGGCCTTCCCGGAGAACCAGTGAGTAATGCAGATATACAAACACTGTTACACATACAAACAAGCACATAAACAAACACTCAAAGTGTGAGGATATTCTCATCCAAGTCAAAAAACTACGTCACAAGTCATAACTAATCCATGGAGAGATTTACCTCTTAAAATACACACAAGACAAGAAAAAGTCCTTATAAAGCCCTCTGTGTTATTTAAGGTGAACCGTCCTTACAAGTCAAAAGTTTAGTGAGAGGAAAGACAAACACGCACACCCAGAGGAAAGTTTTATTGCTCAGAGGGTGTTCTTTCATAACTCAGGAGACTAAGTGTGTCATTTCTGTGCCTAGCATCACTAAACAGAAATGCAAAATAAGGACTGATTTTAAACGGAACATTCTCCCTGTCCGCTATTGGGCAGACAAACAAATAGCCCCGCCCCATAGTCATGCCATTGGTTGAGCTAATATAGCCCTTACTGGCAGATGTTATAGCTACACATTTTGCGTTTATATGTTACGTATATATATCTACTATATTTACTTTATAGTAGATTTAACATTTTTACCAGTGTCTAATTCTATTTTGAAGGTCTTTTAGTTTTTTTGTTTTTTTTGATGATTGAAAAGAAAAGAAATCGACAATGACACACTTTAATTTTAATAGTGTTCTCAGTTATTTAATTTTTGAGTATCAAATATTAATAAGAATTAATAGAAATAGTCAAAAAGAGTTGTCAAAATACAGCGAGATAATATTTTGTTTTATGCTTCATTTGGAATCAAATTTGATACCCAAATGCAAATATTAAGGTTTTCAAAAAGTATCAAATGCATTCATCCATCAACATACACTGATGTCCAGAAATCATGATTATCGCTCCTTCTATTATTACACTATTGAATATTTCTTGAATGGATAAGGAAGTCTTAATATTACGTAGGCTTAAGCCACACTTACGTATAAATACCATTGCATTAGATCAAAATGTCAACTCAAAACTGCATCTAACTTTATTTTTCTTCATCATTTTTGCTCAGTGTCTTTGAATCAGCTTGATGTCGTTCATCACATTAACTATAAACATGTTCCACTAAATACTGTCACAATTCTGTCTTCAATTTCAGTGCTAAATCTATTGATTTATAATTTCAAACCCAACAAACAAAAACATTTAGCTTGATTGTGCTTTTTCTGTAAAAGGAAACCATCGTTTCCAAATAAAATGCAGTGACATTGATGCATTTTACATGTTCAGACACTGGGGGCCCTATCATACACCCGGCGCAAGGCACGGCGCAAGTGTTTTTGCTAGTTTCAGCCTGACGCAGTTCTCATTTTCCTGTCCTGTGGCGCGTTGTTTAAATAGCAAATGCATTTGCGCCCATTTGTGCGCCCATGGTTCTAAAAAGAGGTGTGTTCAGGCGCATTGTTGGCGCGTTGCTATTTTGAGGAACTGAAAATAGACTGCGCCATAGACCAACTCAAACCTAGTCTAAAGTCAATGGCGCAATATTTTTTTTGTTATTTAAAGAGCGCATTAGTAGAAAATGCTTCAGTCTATAGTAAACAAAACCGCGCGTCTCTGCCATTCATTCATTCACACAGAGACGCAGAATATGCAGGATTCATATTTGAATTGACTTTTGTGGCTTAATATTTACAGATACTTGTCCATATGGCAATTTGATTTAAGTGTAATGACCTACTTTCGATTAATTCATCTAAACTTTGACAAATTCCGTGACATTCCGTGTTAAACTGTAAATTCCGTTTTTATGACTGGATTCCGAGATTCCGTCCGCGTTTTCTGCATCGCGGAAATCATAGGCCTGTACGGGTCAAGAACCGGGTTGACTGGGTACTCGGTACCACCGGTACTTGAAAAAACCTGGTACCATGACGTTTTCATTTTTTTAGTACCGACTTGGAACCGAAGTACCGGGTCTTTTGACAGGGCTACATACATTTATGTAGGCTACATAAATCTAAAAATGTCATAATGGATAGTCATTGCGTGTATCAGAATTAGCCTACCTATTTGCTCAAGCATGAGCAGATCCGTTTGCTCTCTGGAGACGCCTTCAGTCTGTGCACCTTAAAATTCCACCGTTTAAATAGTGAATCCGCCATGGCGTGAGCGCAACTCACTCTTAAAGGGAATGGGAGATGAGACTCTGATTGGTTTATTGCACGTTATGCCCAAAAACACACCCATTACTCATTAAGAGAATAGGGACAACTCTTTTAGACCATGCGCCGGGAGCGCCGACCGTTTTTCCCATTGGTATACTAGCAAAAGTGGATTCGGAAATGCCCTAAGTGCACCTGCGCCGTGCGCTTTAGACCATGCGCTTAGATCGTTAAAATATGGCCCTGGGTCTTTAAAGTAAATGTATGTGTTTTAATGTATATTAGGAGAACCAGCATTTCTCTTTGTCTTATTTTACAGGGGGAACAAGGTCTTGTTGGAGAAGCTGGAGCCAAAGGCTATCCTGGCAGGCAGGTGCAGTAGATCTTCCTCTGCTGTGGAGTGTGTGTGTGTGTGTGTGTGTGTGTGTGTGTGTGTGTGTGCATGCGTCTGTTCGTTCGTTAGAGTGTGTTATGCTTTGTTTTTCATTGACTGCTCATGGAAAATATGTAATTAATTTAGCAGTATGTTGCCCTGGCATAGATATTGGGTTTTGTTCAGTATAGCTGCGGGCCACCGCTATTGAAAATCACAGCGTTCAATTATAGGAAAGGATGTATTTGCTCACTCTGACCGCATAGTATTGAGATGTTTTGACACGCTTGTGTTGTTTTCATTGATGGAGCTTGGATTTAATCAGAATAAATCTCCATCCTTTAGAAATATCTGTCCAGAACCCACAAGTCTTTGTTTTTAACACATCTTGAGCTCATTGCAGTTGCTTGTATTGAAATATATAAAACGGTTCTTTGGAATACATAAATCAATTTTTTCTTCTCACATAATAAAATAAACCAATAAGTCAAATTATTATTTCACATCATGTATTTATTTATCCAGTCATCATTGCAAATAAACCCCTTTTTTGTTTTATAACCTACCCAAATCAAGCAAATCTCATTTGTCAAACATTTATCCATTGCTATTTTCTGCATATCAGCCTAAATTTGAAAATGTTTATTAAAGAAAATGTATAATGTAATATATAATATATTTATAAAATATGAAAAATATATTTAACATATAAAATATATTAAAACATTTAAAAATCTGTCTGTCTATAAAAAAATAAAATATACAAGTGTTTTGTGGCTCTGTTTAATATATGAAGCCTATGATAAAACCATTATAAGTTCATCATGGTTTTTTTCTTGTGGGCACATAAGTTTGGATACTTCTCAAAAGAAACAAGCTATTAATTTCGGTTCCATTTTGCCTGTTAAATGATGTGTGTTGATTAAATCCTAAGCCTGTTTCTGAAGCCTCTCTGTCTTTTTCTTCTCTTCCAGGGTTTACCTGGTCCAATAGGGCCTGTCGGGCCGAAAGGGGCTCGGGTGTGTACACGTCTTCTTCCCGTTTGATGTATGATTGCAACTTACAATGCTGTCATTGTGACATTTGAGCTGTCCGAGCGGGCCTATAGATACCGTTGCTAGGTTATTTGCATTGTTTGATCTTTTACAAAGCTAAAAATGTAGCTTACAACTTAGTTGAGTTTTAAAGTCAAGTGATTTGACCTCGACTCCAGAAGAGCTTCTCTTTTCTTTCGTCCCCCTGGTTTTTCCTTTTTCTGTTTTTTGAGTCAACAGAGACTCAAGCATGACAAATTTGCTGCTGACAGCTGCCCGAGCCATAAGTGTGCATTTATGTGTGTTTTTAGCCTCCTACGGTCACATTAACATGTTCACATGTACAGCCACCTTCATTTATATTGCCCTGTCGTCTATTTGATGTATTCAGAAACAATTTATATTTTATTCTCACTGTGCCACTTTATATAGCATGCTCACACACACATACACACACACACACACACACACACGCTTTGGCTGTTGTGTTTGTAGTCGAGCTGTATTAAAGGCTCTTTATCAGGCTAGGCTCCGCCCCCATTGGCTGGAATTTCCTGTTTAAAATCAGAATGAGGCCCTGCTGTCTTTAGTCACCGCACATACACACACATACACATGTGTCTTCCAATCAGTGCTGTGTAGTAACTGATTACATGTAATCTGGATTACGTAATCAGATTCCAAAAATAAAGTACCTGTAATTAGATTATATTACATTTTAAAATGCTCACAATCAGATTACAGTTATTTCTCTATGGATTACATGATTACATATTATTTACACAATGGCAATAAATTATTCATAATGATTCACCCCAATTCTGTTTTTTCCTCCCTTTCTAAAGGAACTTAAATTTATGTACAGTATGGGAAACCCTGCTGTAATGTAATATTTAATGCATTTCATGATGTAGATAAAGAATGGAATATATATTATTATTTTTTTTTTTATCAATATGATGCACACTTATACCATTCAAGTCTATGTAATGAATGAGTTAATCTAAAAGTAACCAAAAAGTAAACTGCATTACCTAATATGTGTAATCCAGATTATGTTACTAACTACAATTTTCGTCATGTTATTTATAACCAGTAATGGACTACAATTTGTAAGTAATCTACCCAGCACTGCTTCCAATGCACATTTGTATGCCAACTAGTGTTGTCAAGATACTGGAATTTCTAATAATAATAATAATAAAATAATTTGATACGATACATTGAATAATATCGACATTCAATATCATTTTTGAAACCACAGGGAAAAACTACTACACCATTAAGGGCCTTTTAGATTTTCATTGAAAGCTGTATAACAAAGTTAGAACATGACAATGAGGTGCATTTTTACACTAATGAAAACTTCTTGAGGTGGTAAAACACTGGAGAAATTTGCATATGTTTACTTTCAGTGCTGGGTAGATTACTTACAAATTGGAGATTCGTTACTAATTCCAAATTATATGACAACATTTGTAGCTGCAACCCATTACATTGCACATTTTAGGTAATGTAATCAGACTACTTTTAGATTTCTTTTGACCTAACTCATTTATCACATTGATTAAAATAGGACAATATTTGTGTTTTAACCTAACCCTAACCCACCCAGATATACCATATTGATATAAAAATGCAAAGAGAATAAAATTATTTCCATTCGTTGAAATTAACAACACTTCTGGGTTTCTTAAACTGGATTTCATGAAGCAGTTTAATATTTTTGAAAGACAGAAGCCTTCCAAAGACAAAAACTTGTGTGAAAAATATGTAATCATTAAAAAAGTAAATGTAGTCTAATTAAGAGTATTTTAAAATGTAATATAATCCAATTACAAAATCCTTAATTTTTGGAATCTGTTTACATAATCCAGTTACTACCCACCACTGTTTGCTTCAAATTTCTTCAGAGAGAAGTATTATTTTTCCCATTTTTAATCAAAATAGGGTGGTGTGAGCATTATGGAGCACTATACAAGCATGTATTGTTTCATTTATAGTACACTGAAAGCCAGAGGGCGCCCCTGTGCAGAAACTCCAAATATGACTCACAAAAGTCATATAACGTTCCAGGAAATTCCTAATATGGACAAAGGGATTTCTGTAGCCGAATAAAAAGAAGATAGAAACGCTTTAACTGATCAAACATGAATATAATAAATACACAATTATAACAATATGTAGTTTATCTGTGTTCTTCAAGCCATCTTGAGTGTTTTCATAAAAAAATCTATATTTTTAATACATTAATGCCAAAACGTGAAAGCACCTTGTGTGGAGTTTTTGCTGGATTTGTGTGAGTGTTATTGTTGTACCCTGTGTTTGTTTGTGCATGTTTTCATCGTTTGTTCCCTGAAGTGAGCGTATGTGCCCTTGGACTACATTGTGGAGGCCAGCACCATGCAGTCCATGGGCATATACACTTACTTCATGGCCTGCATCAACACGAAGATGTCCATCCATTCATCCATCCATGACCTCTCCATTCATCTGTCCATCCATGTGATCAGTTCATACTGATCATATAGTGGACGTCTGCTGCTGGATTGCTAGTGATTATATAAGTCTTATGAGTTGGGTTCGTTCAAAGTTTCTATTTTAGTATTAACGTTGTCTCTGACATTTCTCCTTAACCTGTTGATCTATGGAAAGTATCAATCTATGAAATTAATGGGGATAGCATAATAAGCAACCACCTAGCACACCCTAGCAACCATTTAGAACACCTTAGCAACCATATACTATGTATCAGGTACCCAGAACACCTTATCAACCACCTAGAACACCCTAGCAACCCCTTACAACACATTAGCAACCACCTAGCAAACCCTAGCAACCACTTACAACACCTTAGCCACCTTAGCAACCTTAGCACCACCACTGGTACAACAATACACAATAAAGCGCTATATAAATGCCTCATTCATTCATATACCATGTAGCAGCTGCCCAGAACACCCTAGCAAACACTTACAACACCTTAGCAATTATATACTATATAATAGCTACCCAGAACACCTTAGCAACCACCTAGCACACCCTAGCAACCACTTACAACACCTTAGCAACTGCATCGAACACCCTAGCAACCACTTACAACACCTTAGCAACCACCTAGCACACCATAGCAACCACTTACAACACCTTAACAACCATATACCATGTAGCAGCTGCCCAGAACACCTTTGCAACCACATAGAACACCCTAGCAACCACTTACAACACCTTAGCAACCACCTAGAACACCCTAGCAACCACTTACAACACCTTAACAACCATATACCATGTAGCAGCTGCCCAGAACACCTTAGCAACCACCAAGAACACCCTAGCAACCACTTGCAACACCTTAGCAACCACCTAGAACACTCTAGCTACCACTTACAAAACTGTAGCAACCACCTAGCACACCCTAGCAACCACTTACAACACCTTAGCAACCAAATAGCAGCTACTCAGAACACCTTAGTAACCACCTAGAATGCCCAAGCAAACACTTAGAGACTACAATACACCTTAGCAACCACCCTGAAAGCTATAGAAACTACTAAAACACCTTAGCAACAACCTAAGACACCCTAACAACAATATCAAAACTACTCAGAACTGCTTAGCAACCACCTAGAATGCCCAAGTAACCACATTAAAAACAACCCCAAAAACACTTTAGCAACAGTGTAGCAACTACCTAGAACATCTTAGCAAACACCTTGAATGCCCTAGTAACCACATAGCAACTACCAAAACACCTTAGTAACCATCTAGAACACCCTAGAAACAATATTGCAACTACCCAGCACAGCTTAGCAACCACTCGAAACACCCTGGTAACCATATTAACCATCCTGAACATCACGTTTGAGGAAAAAATGAGATATTAAAAAAGCGTGATTTGTGATCATTATTTTCTGTTTTCCTCTGCTCCAGAAGTTTTGATCTTCTCTCTGTTTCTCTCTGTTTTCTTCATAGGGTTTCATTGGAATCCCTGGACTCTTTGGTTTACCTGGAGCTGATGGTGAAAGAGTGAGTCTGTTCATGTTATGACTCATTTTTCAGCAGTCATGTGATCATAACACACTCCATCAGTGGGTGAATGTTCCAGCAAATGGCCGTTGTGTTACGCCACTAAAGTACTTCATATGACTCCGTTAAAACTCCCACAGATACAAATACCTCATTAATGCAGTCACATCAACAACATGATTAACCATATGACATCATTTCCTTTTTATAGTCTACTAAACACCAAACACTAATTACGAAACATATGCTGTTCATTCAGACTCCATTTAAACACCTTGTGTAAAGATCAGAAGTGTAAGATTACATTTTGAAAACATTATAGAATATTCCGCATTCAAAGTATAACTATCTAAACAGCAATTATTTCATTGTAATATTAGCATACCGATCTTATTTGCCTTGCATAAATGTAACCTTTAATAGCAAAGTGACTATTGCCTTGTCCGATATCACATATTTTAAAGCCTCGTTCAGACTGTCAGCCCAAATCCGATTTTTGTGCAAATCCGATTGAAATCCGATCATATTTAGATAGTCTGAACGGCAACGAACTACGTGAAATCCGATTTGTGCAAATCCGTTTTGAGCTACATTCGTATGTGGTTTGGAATCCTATTCAAATCGCATTTCTGGAAATCCGTTTCAGTCTGGACGATCAGATCGGATTTAGCGTTGCTTTTTCACGTCCTTACGCCACGTAAAACGTAAACACGTCAGACGTTTTTGCAGAAAACATGCTGAACATCTTTGCAGAAACAAGCTTGTGTCGTTGCGAAGTGCAAGTCAAGCGGGAAAAAACAATATACCGCTAGTACACGCACCTCTTTGTGTTTTGAAAGTAGTGGAGACAAAAAAAAAAAGGAAAATAGTGGAGACGGCAGCACGGAATAAAGCTGCATATTAAAGCTTCCTGCATGTCCGCTGCTACTACAGCGCAACCGCGACGGTAAGACATCTGTATTACAAACTGTATTGCTGTTACTGTTGTTTTTAGCGTAGGCATAACAACGCAACGGCATTACCATAGAAACCAATGCACATTCAGTAAAAATGAAAAAGCGTTTATGGACACACAAATCGGATATGGACAGTTGCGATATGCTGTGTGGACAGTCAGTTATTCAAATCAGATTCCATCCGGATATGCACAAAATCGGATTTGGGCTGACAGTCTGAACGAAGCTTAAGAGTATACACTGAATTAGCCATCGCAACCATCCTACTCATTGTAACATACTGCGTTTTTGCATATTACTGTATATAGTCAGTGCTGGGTAGTAACTGATTACATGTAATCTGGATTACGTTATTAGATTACAAAAATAAAGTACTTTGTAATTACATTATATAAAAATTTTAAATGCTCATAATTAGATTACAGTTACTATTTTATGGATTACATGATTACATATTATTCACACAATGGCAGTAAATTGTTCATAATTTATTGATTCACCCTAAATCTTTCTAAATGAACCTACCACTTAGTTTGGGAAACCCTGCTGTAATGTAATGTTTAATGCATTTCATGATCATGATTTCTTTTCTTTTTTTTTATCAGTACGGTACACAATAATCCCATTCAAGTCTATTTGACAAACAAATTAGGTCAGAAGTAATCTAAAAGTAATAAAAAAGTAGCCAGACTACATTGCCTAATTTGTGTAATCCAGATTGTTACCAACTACAATTTTTGTCATGTAATTAGTAATGAACTACAATTTGTACATAATCTACCCAGCACTGTTTATAGTATATGGGTAAATGCTGATCCTTGCTTATTCTTACAAGCACAAGGTGTTTCCTGAAGAAAAACAAATGCTGTTCTAGTAGTGTTCTAAGTATAGTTCAAACTGCTTTTACAGTTATTAGTATGGAAATAGATTAGTGGTAGATTTTTAAATCAAGTGCTGCCCACTACTGGTAGATGTATGACAGTAGCTCCCATCATTGAAATGTGTGTGTGTGTGTGTGTGTGCTGTAAAAGTGGAAACTACTTCCAGCTGGTTCTGGCGTTCAGCTGAGGGTGATGGATGAGTCATATGATAACAGAGTGTGTACACACACACACACACACACACACACACACACACAGAGACAATGTAGAGTGCTTCTTTCTAATGGTGTAAGACTTTTAACTGTTATTAGCATTTATTTACTGTCTGTCTCTTTCTCTGTCTCTCTTATCTTTTTCAGGGTAGTCCTGGTCCACCGGGGAAGAGGGGCAAGATGGGTAGGCCGGTAAAGTTTTGTCTCAACATACTTTATAGATACAGATGTGATTTATTTTTGTAAGCATGTGTGAGAAATGTAAAACAAAATTATATAATGTACTCATTCTATGGTATCGTATGGCCCTGCAGTGCAACAAATGAATTTTAAAAGTACAAACAGTCCATGTAGTTTCTCAATATGAGGTCATTAAAGCTGCCTGCATAAAAATTAGTAAATCATTATTTATTAAATAGTAATTATTTTTATGTGTGTCTGAGAGAGAGGACGAGAGTTTGTATTGTTCTTTAAATCATGAACACACACACACACACTAAGATGCAGAATCAGCCATACAGAGGTTGTTTAAATCAGCACAACCTTTGACATCTGACTTCATAAACTTCCTGTTGAATCAGCAGGGCTCTGAGTGACGTCATCATTAGTAGCGCTACCGCTGTTGCTCATGCTAAGGGTTAGTGATTTGAACAGTAGCCCTAATCCACGGTTTAGTGGAAACATGCGGGATAGCAACATGCTAAAGACACTCAAAAAAACTTAAGTCACCACATACTGATGACCTAGCAACCACTTAGAACGCCTTAGCAACAGCATACCAGTGGCCTGGCAACCATCTAGAACACCCCAGCATCCACTCAGAACATCTTAGCAACTGCATAATGATATCCTAGCAACCATTCAGAACACACTAGCAACCACTCAGAACACCTTAGCATCTGCATACCAGTGGCCTGGCAATCATGTAACAATAACCTAGCAACCATCTAGAACACCCCAGCAACCACTCAGAACACTTTAACCATCTAGAACACCCTAGCAACCACTCAGAACACCTTAACAACCATCCAGAGCAACCCAGCAAACACCCAGAACACCTTAACAAGCATCCAAAACACCCTAGCAACCACTCAGAACACCTTAACAACCATCCAACTATCCAGAACACCCTAGCAACCACTCTGAACACCTTAACAACCATCCAGAACACCCTAGCAACCACTCTGAACACCTTAACAACCATCCAGAACATCCTAGCAACCACTCAGAACACCTTAACAACCATCCAACCATCCAGAACACCCTAGCAACCACTCAGTGCACCTTAACAACCATCCAGAACACCCTAGCAGCCATTCAGAACACCTTAACAACCACTCATAACACCTTAGTAACCATCTAGAACACCATAGCAGCCACTCAGAACGCCTTAACAACCATCGAGAACACCTTAACCATCCAGAACAACCCAGCAAACACTCAGAACACCTTAACCACCATCCAAAACACTCTAACAACCACTCAGAACACCTTAACAACCACCCAGAACACCCTAGCAACCACTCAGAACACCTGAACAACCATCCAGAACACCCTAGCAACCATTCGGAACACCTTAACAGCCATCCAACTATCCAGAACACCCTATCAACCACTCAGTACAACTTAACAAACATCTAGAACACCCTAGCAACTACTCAGAACACCTTAACAACCACTCAGAACACCTTAGCAACCATCCAGAACATCCCAGCAACCACTCAGAACACCTTAACAACCTCTTCGAACAGCTTAACCATCCAGAACACCTTAGCAACCACTCAGAAAACATAAGCAACCACATACCAATGGCCTAGCAACAATCCAGAACACCCTAGCAAGCATGCCCTGGCAACCACTCACAATGCAGCTTTGTGGAGGCCACACTTGCTTCTTTATTAATTGTTTAAATAATCAGTGAGTGTGATAGTGATGTGTTGTAATGTCTCTCTCTCTCTCTCTCTCTCTCTCAGGGTTTTCCTGGTGATTTTGGAGAGCGAGGCCCACCAGGACTGGACGGGGAGCCAGTGAGTTAAACATTTGGGTTTTTTATTCATATTCTTTTGTCTTTTTCTCATAAAGCAGATAAAACCCTCACAACAGAGCTGATGAGAAATGCACATGAACACAGAGTTTGCAGGCTTCCAAACAAACAGTGGAAGTGTGTGTGTGTGTGTGTGTGTGTGTGTGTGTGTGTGTGTGTGTGTGTGTGTGTGTGTGTGTGTGTGTGTGTGTGTACATAAGTGGTGAGTGGAAATTTGTGTTCAGCCGAGATACCGGAAGTAAAGCCTGAGGTTTACACACACACACACACACATGCTGAGGGCATTCACCCTGAACACACACACACACACACACACACTTCCACTGTTTGTGGAAGTGTGCTGGTATGGAAGCCAAATTTAATTTGTCAAATACAAACAAGGCTGTGAATATAATGCTGAATATGCTGAATATAAATAACTTAAACCAGCCTAAGGTCATTTGCTGGTTGTAAGTAGTCAGCGTGATCATACTGGTCTGGTTTGCTGGTTTTAAAGTTTTTTTTTTTGCACTTGTAAACTAGTCAGCCTGGGAGATTACCTTAAACCAGCAAACCATCTTAGGCTGATATATTCATTTATTTCAGTAGGAAAGATGTAAGATTGTATTTTTTTGTCTGCTGGAATGTTATTTTATTTTTCATTTAAATAATTTAATTTAATTATTTATTTATTTATTTATCATTAGGGGAAGTGTTAGATCCTGCATTTTTTGCCCACTTGAATTTTTTTTTTTTTTTTTTTTTAATTCATTTTATTCATTTATTTCAGTAAAGGTGTTAGATCATGTTATTTGTCCGCTGGCTGACTGGCTGGATTGATTGATTGATTGATTGATTGATTGATTGATTGATTGATTGATTTGATTGATTGATTTCAATAAGGAAGGTGTTAAAAATTGTCTTTTTGTCGAATGAATTTTGTTTTATTTAAGTATAAATTTGATTTATTTTTTTTAGTAGGGAAAGTGTTAGATTATGTCTTTGTCAAGTGGATTTATGTATTTATTTGTTTGTTTATTTATAGGGAAGGCGTTAGATCATGTCTTTTTGTCCAGTTGAGCTTATTTATTTCAGTAGGGAAGGTATTAAATTCACATTCACATTGAATCTGTCCTTAGGTCAGTATCCTGATATATTTGATGATAATTGTTTTGGTTAATTAGTTGAAAAAAATTATCATTCCAAAAATGTCTCTGATTGGTTGGAGTAGGCGACATCATATCAGGAAGTGTTTGAGTCAAATCCCGCCTCTTTTTCACCTGTAAATGTGGGGACTGTAAAAACAGGAAGTTGAAAGCCCTCTCATTTCCTGTTCTCCCTTTCCTGAAAAGAGGAGTGAAGTGCTCCTTTCATCCTTTCATCACACCAGGGGAACGAGAGGAAATGGCTCCGGCACGCTGCTGCAGAGCCAACAACAAACCATCTCTGTTTCTACAAAAACACTTGCACGCTCGCTCTACGACACACACTCGTTTGAACGGCCATATTAATATCTCTGAATATGAAGAGAGTGCATTAACACAGCACATATTATAAACGACACACATTTAGAGGTGCATGCATGTACTGACATTTGAAGCACTAGCAGTCTGTACTTGTTTCAGAAGTGTAACGCTCTGTGTGTTTCTGTGTTTATCTCAGGGTGTTATAGGAGCTCCTGGTCCTCCTGGTGTCCTTGGATTGATTGTAAGTTAAATGGTTTATTTAACTGTATTTTAGGGACAGATTTGTCCCCAGAAGTGAGCTAAATCTGAAAAAACAAGATATCTGGAGATGTCCCCATTTGAAAAAATAAATGCTTCATCCATGACGAGTAAAGTTTTCTGTGTGAATGGAAGTGTTTACGCTCAGCTCGGGTGACCAGATGACCTTAGTGACAAAAATTGGGGCAGATCAGAGACGTAGAGCTTGCTGAGGTTATATGCAGGTGAAATACAATATATTTCTTACAGTAGAGGTTATGCAGAATATAGGAAATCAAAGAAACATTGTTTATTAAAAATGGGGTTGAATGCATATGAACATATGTTAACCTTAAACCTAGACTAAATACTGATGTTAACATCCAAAAAAAACTTTTACTGATGTGAGGTGCAATATGTTTTAAGAAATTAATAACTTTTCTTCAGCAAGGATGCATTAAACCAGGGGTCACCAAACTTGTTCCTGGAGGGCCGGTGTCCTGCAGAGTTTAGCTCCAACCCTAATCAAACACACCTGAACCAGCTAATCAAGGTCTTGCTTGGTATACTTGAAACTTCAAGGCAGGTGTGTTGAAGCAAGTTGGAGCTAAACTCTGCAGGACACTGGCCCTCCAGGACCGAGTGTGGTGACCCCTGCATTAAACTGATTAAGTGACATTTATAATGTTTCAAATAAATGATGTTCTTTTGAACTTTTGTTCATTAAAGAATTCTGAAAAAAGTATAATTAATTAGAATGATTTCTGAAGTATCGTGTGACACTGAATACTGAAGTAATGATGCTAAAAAAATTCAGCTTTGCATTACTGTTTTTGCTGTATTTTTGATCAAATCAATGCAGCCTTTGTGAGCAGAGGAGACTTTCAGAAACATTTAAAAATTGTACTGAACACAAACAATAGTTTTGCAAGCAAATTGAAGTTATAAATAATCATCGATACAAATCACATCCCACCTGTAACATTGTCATTGATGTTGGATATGGCTAGTAAGATTTTATCAGGATGTGTTCAGCATTTATAAGCACATAGTGTTTTGTTGTTGTAGTACAGCTGAAATCAGTTTGATCTGAAGAGCATGATGTGCAAATAAAATCCACATTTGCTTTCACAAATGCTGACAGTGATAGTATTTTTTCTTTTGGTTTGTACTTGGGTGAGTAACGTGAGATCGTGTGCCCCCTGCAGGCACTCTTGCACCTCAATAAAACCCAGAATATTAATCAGATGAAGTTTCATGAGTTAGGTCCTTCTCTAATTGGACATTTAAAAGCACACACAGCACTCATTTCCGTCTCTTCTTCAGGGTGATATGGGCCCTGTCGGGATAATCGGTTTGCCAGGACCAAACGGACTGAAAGTAAGTCATGCACATATGAACCCCACACATATCTCCATCACTCACAGCCACTTTAGAGTTTGTGTGTGTGTGTTTGTTCCAGGGCGTCCTGGGGAACATGGGCGAGTCCGGACTGAAAGGTGATAAGGTGATCTGAATACTCTGTTATTGGCCTGTTTTACAGCAGCATGTGATGGAAATTCTCTCTCCCCATTGGCCACCCTGTGTTACGCATGTTTTAAAATCTCCAGCCTTAAGTAGCATGTGGTCAAAAAGATTTTCTTTTGGTCAGTTAGAAGAAAATGTGAAATGTCTGTAGAGTTATATTTAAGGTACCAACACTAACAGGTTTTCTCTGTGTTAGTTTGTGAGAGAGAGTTGCTTCCTGGTTCAGTACATGTTAAACTCTATCAACAGCTCTTATGGCATAATGTGGATTATAATGGTCAATAATTTTGTTTAATAAATTAATACATTTTAATAAATAAACAATCTTTATTTATTTATGCAATACATGTTAAACTCTATTGACAGCTTTCATGGCATAATGTTGATCACAATGGTCAATAATTTAGTTTTTAAAGTGCCCCTATTATGGGTTATGAAACGTTCATATTTTGGTTTTGGGAGTCCCCAACAACAGATTGACATGCATGCAAGGTCAAAAACACTTTAATTTTCTTATAGTTTGCATTTATTTTTACCTTATTTGCTCAACGACTCCCAAACGATTTGCTCAACGATGCATTTTTCCAAACGCCTCCTTTGCGTGACGCTAATCTGCGGTGATTGGTCGATTTCATTTAAAGCAGTGTTTGTGAGATTTTAACCCTCCAAAGTGGCAAAGAATGAATTTGCATTTTCATTCAGACCAAGTTTTCCCAGGTCTGCTTGCGCAACAAGTGGGCGGGCAATATGCTAATGTTTCATGTTGACATAAACATGAAACGGCTTGAGATTAGTTTTAAAAACGACTCGTTTCAATGATTCAGAGTCGAGTCTTTCTTTTGAGAGACAATAACTTTATACACGGTGCACTTTCAGATTTAAAACTTTGCAGGATGTTTTCATTCACTGTGTTACACACTGCATGAAAGATCATTTTCAAAAATCCATAATAGGGGCACTTTTAAATTAATAAATAAATAAATACATTTTTAATAAATAAACATTTATTTATTAAAGCAATACGTGTTAAACTCTATTGACAGCTTTTATGGCATTATATTGATCAATAATTGTGTTTTTTAATAAATAAACAACCTTTATTTATTTATTTACAAGAATGCTTTAAGTAAATCTGTAAATATTTGTATTAAATAAATTTAATGCACATGCATTGGAAGTCTAATGATATTATGGTATATTATTGATTATAATGGTCAGCGATTTTAGCAAATAAACTATTTATTTAAAGAAAATGTATTTTGAAATAAACAGATAAATAAATGCACAAACATTGGAAGTCTATAGGGCCAGTAGTCTGGATGCATTAAAAGTGGAAGTAAAAGCTTGCATTTTTTCATTTTCATTATTCAGTAAAATTAGTAGGTGGATGCAACAGTCCCTTATTGTTGTGTATATAATGCAAAAAATGTATTTTACATATAACAGTTCAGTAAGTGAGTCTTACACCTTAGTCCCTTGTTAGCTCCTGTAATATCTTGTGGATGTACTTTTGGTGTATCACCTTCCACAATTTTAAAACTTAAGATAGGAGTTGCAATGATTTTCTCTGTGAATCAATATTATGCTACAAATGCTGTCTTTGCATTAAATCTGGATCATTGCTTTAGTAGTTTATGACTGTTTGTTCAAATCAGGCTTCTTCTCAAACTGCTATTATAGAGTGAAAACAAAACTGACATAACCATCACTTTCTCTGGTCTCTTTTCTGACTTTTTCTTTCTCTTTCACTTTTCTCTCTCAGGGTGACGTGGGGCTTCCCGGAGAACAAGGGGAAATTGGGTTCCCAGGAGACAAGGTATACCTTGCATTTCCCCCTGTATTTGACATTTGCACACTGTGAAGTCCAGATGTCTAATGTTTGAATTAAATCTGACCTTCTAATTGCCCAAATGTTAGAGCTTTCATAGACAGTTACACATGCACTCATGCTCTTGTGCTAATATAAATGTGTTTTATATTTGTTTGTTTCAGGGTTTGCAGGGTTTGCCAGGATTACCAGGATCTCTTGGAAAACAAGGACCACAGGTTTGTTTCCTATCTTTTTTGTATTTCTTTAAAAGAATAGCTCACTCAGACTGAACAATCTGTCATCATTTACTGTACGTGGTTACACATGTTCCATGCAAGTGTATGATTCACTTTCTTCTGTGTAACACAAAAGCAGAAATTCTGCAGAATTGTATTGGTATTATTCTGTGTAATTAGTCCCCATGAGGAATGACGTCTTCTAGCTTAAAAAAAGCACTTAACAGTTTTCCAAATGACTTGTGCACTATTTTCAAGTCTTCTGAGCCCATACAGAATCATAAAAGTACTAAGAATCACATTTATGGTTCTTTTTAAGTCAGTTTTGAAGCTTGAAAGCCTAATTGTCCATTCATTGTAATTGCATGTAAAAGAGCATCCAGTAAATTTCTTCAAAACTCATTTTGTTCTATGGAAGGGAGTTGTATGGGAATCTGCATATAAAAACTACTTGACTTTTTCTGGTTGTTTGTTGTCTTATGGTGATCTAGTTTTAGAGTTTGTTTTATTTTTGTTTTACGTTTGCAATTCTGAAAATATGTAATGGAAATGATTTTGATATTGTTTTAAAAGCTTTAAATCTGCATTGATAAAAGCTGTGTTCGTTAACTGTAAACTGCATTGCAAATATACTTTTTTGGATGAATTACTGTACTCATGACTTTTCAAAAATATATCGAATTTTATACAAAATAGCAATTTTTTGTAAATTATTTGTTTTCAGGAATGACATGAGTATAAAAAAGGGATACTTTTAAAGGATTTTTTTTTTTACCAATAATTATTTAAAAAAGCTAAATAAAATGCATACAACATTGTAACTGAACTTCAGTTTCTGCATAAGTATTTATTTTTCTGTTTTTGTTCATTTATGCAAATTGGTTTGTTTTTAATTACATAATCTATACCTGAGAACAAGTGCAAGTTTTGAATATCAGAAGTTGTTCAATTATCAACACTCAAATCTGAGCATATGTGGGTCCAGAGTGCAGTATCTAATTGTTTAACCTAAAATCCCATGATCTGAAGGTTCAGTTTATTTCACAGTGTGTGTGTCCTGCTCATGTGTGTATTTGTGTGTTTTGAAGGGCAAGACAGGGGAGAGAGGGCCCAGTGGATTAGCAGGCCCACCAGGACCCGAGGTATGAATCAGCATGTAGCACTGATGCTTTTGCACGTCTGAATGCATTGCACCAGCTTGTTCTATTGATGACGTTTGGCTGATGATTTGCTGATCAAATCCTTCACAGGGTTTCCCTGGTGACATCGGAAAACCTGGACTTAATGGACCCGAGGGCCCAAAGGTGTGTTATTTATAAAGAAAACCTTATAAAATCAAGTTCTTTTAATATTTGCACACTTATTTTTGCAGCTTCATGCTGTTGACAAATGTTTTCTTCGTAGGGTAAGCCTGGAGCCAGAGGTTTACCTGGACCTCGTGGAGCGGCTGGACGAGAGGTTTGTTTGTTATTAGTTATAAATGTGTTTTAAGTAGACTTGTGAGACAACATTGACTTAATCTTGATTTTAATTTGTAGGGTGATGAGGGTCCTGTAGGACCACCGGGGCCAGTAGGACTCGAGGTGAGTTGTGAATCTGCAAATGAAAACTTCCCTGTTTTTGCTGGTTGCTTGTCGCCTTACTGAGATTTTTGTTTATAGTGTTTTTTTTGTTTGCAGTTTTGAAAACGTATATTGGAAATGTTTGATTTGGATGTTGTTTTAGAGGCTTTAAAGTTGCATTGATGATGGTATTGCATTTGTTAATTTTAGACTGTTTGAAATATACATTTTTGGGTGAATCACTCAAGACCTGTCAAAAAATCTATCAATTTTGTATTTTTTATTTTTTTTTGGAAATTATTTATTTTCTTTTGATTTATGGTTGAAAAAATTATTTAATTTTTTTGTTGTATTTTTTTATTCATATGTTTAAAAAAAAAATTTTGTAAAGCATTTTGAATTACCGCTGTGTATAAAATGTGCCCCAGAAATGATTTTTTTATTTTTTATTTCAATAGCACATTGAGATCATGTGATGTTCTCATTACACATAGGCTTCATTCTCTTTACACAAAATGCAATTTATTTTTCTCTTTCCGGTGCAGTCTAGTCTGTCGTCATCATTTGTCTTATAACAAATCTTTATTGTTTGCAGTTTTAAAAATGTATATTGGAAAAGTGTGGTTTAGATTTTTTAGAGGCCTTAAAGTTGCATTGATGATGGTATTGCATTTATTAATTTAAAGCCGTGTTGCAAATATACATTTTTGGGTGAATTGACCTCAGAACTTATCAAAAATATATTATGCAATATATATATTATTAATTGATTTGTGGTTGAAAAATGACCAAGAGTCCATTGGCATTTTTTATATTCTATGCGAGCTCAGCAAAATGTGCATTTACCCAATGGACCACAAGGTGGCGCAATAGGAGATTTCAATTTCGAATAGCTTTAATTATGTTTAACATATCAATGAATCATCAAGGCTGTGAATTTCTTTTGTAAAAGACAGAAGAAATGAATAAATCCAGCATCGTAAAACAGGACTCAGAATCCACTGCGAACAGCCTCTGTATTACATAACATTCCCGCTCTGTCTCTGTTTTTCCTCTTTTCCCTTCTGTCGTTCCACTTTTTCTTGTTTAACCGAACTCAGTGCTTCTCTGGCACAAACTCAGAACATTTGTGGATGTTCTCCATCATTCTGTCCTCAGACAGGTATCTGTTTTCCTCATCTCTCTCTGCGGTCAGTAATTAGATATGTCTTGGTGAGACTTTCAGTATGTTCTCTTTGTGCTCTGACCGCAGCTCTTCTGCATTAGTATGCATACTCATGTCTTGCTCCAACATAATCAAACAATCAAACATGTGACATAATTAATGGGTGAATCTCATGAAGAAATTTCATATTTCAAAAAAAAAAAAAGAATAACAGAGAATTATGTTTTGCAAATTATGCTTGTTTATAACCATTGAGTTTATTTTTTATTTTTTATATTTTAATTTATTTGGGAATCACTTAGACATGCAAATTAGGACTACTTTGAGTGGCTTAACTCATGCATATCAATTATGCATGATTTCAAGTCAATACTGAATTATAAAACAACATTGTCTGGAAGTAAATTGAACAATAGTAAAATTCAGTTAATGTATTATATACTATATTTTATGTTTAGCAATGAATAATATAATAAGATAAGTATTAAAATGTTATAACTGTGGTTACAGTTAATAATGAGATCATATAAATGTATTATAAGGTGTATTCCAAGGCATACAGGTGCATCTCAATAAATTAGAATGTCGTGGAAAAGTTAATTTATTTCAGTAATTCAACTCAAATTGTGAAACTCGTGTATTAAATAAATTCAGTGCACACAGACTGAAGTAGTTTAAGTCTTTGGTTCTTTTAATTGTGGTGATTTAGGCTCACATTTAACACAAACCCACCAATTCACTATCTCAACAAATTAGAATACTTCATAAGACCAATAAAAAAAATCATTTTTAGTGAACTGTTGGCCTTCTGGAAAGTATGTTCATTTACTGTATATGTACTCAATACTTGGTAGGGGCTCCTTTTGCTTTAATTACTGCCTCAATTCGGCGTGGCATGGAGGTGATCAGTTTGTGGCACTGCTGAGGTGGTATGGAAGCCCAGGTTTCTTTGACAGTGGCCTTCAGCTCATCTGCATTGTTGGGTCAGGTGTCTCTCATCTTCCTCTTGACAATACCCCATAGATTCTCTACGAGGTTCAGGTCAGGCGAGTTTGCTGGCCAATCAAGCACAGTAACACCATGGTCATTGAACCAGCTTTTGGTACCTTTGGCAGAGTGGGCAGGTGCCAAGACCTGCTGGAAAATGAAATCAGCATCTCCATAAAGCTTGTCAGCAGAAGGAAGCATGAAGTGCTCTAAAATTTCCTGGTAGATGGCTGCGTTGACTGTGGACTTCAGAAAACACAGTGGACCAACACCAGCAGATGACATGGCAGCCCAAATCATCACTGACTGTGGAAACTTCACACTGGACTTCAAGCAACATGGATTCTGTGCCTCTCCACTCTTCCTCCAGACTCTGGGACCTTGATTTCCAAATGAAAAGCAAAATTTACTTTCATCTGAAAAGAGGACTTTGGACCACTGAGCAACAGTCCAGTTCTTTTTCTCCACAGCCCAGGTAAGATTCTTCTGACGTTGTCTCTGGTTCAGAAGTGGCTTGGTAGCCCTTTTCCTGAAGACGTCTGAGCGTGGTGACTCTTGATGCACTGACTCCAGCTTCAGTTCACTCCTTGTGAAGCTCTCCCAAGTGTTTGAATCAGCTTTGCTTGACTGTATTCTCAAGCTTGCCGTCATCCCTGTTGCTTGTGCACCTTTTCCTACCCACATTCTTCCTTCCAGTCAACTTTGCATTTAATATGCTTTGATACAGCACTCTGTAAACAGCCACACCTTTCAGTAATGACCTTCTGTGACTTACCCTCTTTGTGGAGGGCGTCAATGTTCATCTTCTGGATCATTGCCAAGTCAGCAGTCTTCTCCATTATTGTGGTTTCAAAGAACAAAAGATACCCAGAATTTATACTGTATCATTTATTGAAACTCAAATGTAAATATTCTATTTTGAGATACTGATTTTTGACTTTCATGAGCTGTAAGCTCTAATCATCAAAATTAAAACAAAAAAAACTTTTGAAATGTTTTACTTTACATGTAATGAATCTAAAATATATGAGTTTCACTTTTTGAAATAAGTTACGAGAAAAAATGAACTTTTTCACGACATTCTAATTTATTGAGATGCACCTGTAATTAACGCATTATATAAAGGCTTTAAGTAAATTATTTTCTTAAATTTTTCCTGTTTCTTACTTTTTATTGTATTTATGACTTTTTTCATTTTTGTAAAGCACTTTTTAAATTACCACTTTGTGTGAAATAAGCTATATAAATAATAATTTAGTATTAATGTATTAAAACTGCATTATAAATGTATTATAATGAGAAATGTATTATAATTAATGCATTGTAAGGTGCATTACAAGGCATAATTATTGCATTAAAAATAATTTTATAATGCAATATATATAAAGGCTTCAAGAAAAGTGTTGAAATAATTTTCTTCAGTTTTTACTTCTTACTTTTTAATTGTATTTTTTATAACTATTTTTATCTTTTTGTAAAGCACTTTTTAATTACCACTGTATGAAGTGTGCTATATTAATGAAAAAATATATAATAATTTAAATAGCACAACAGCAGAATTTAGATTAAATGATGTTCTTAGGTTTCGTTTTTTTATGCAAAATACAATTTCTTATTTTTTTCCCTCTGAAAGTGTGTTTATATGTACAGTCTAGTCTCTCATCAATATTTGTCTCCTAAGAAATGGTCTCTTTTCTGTCTGTGTTGTTTTTCCAGGGTCTGATGGGCAGTAAGGGTTTTCCTGGTGCTGCTGGACCTGAAGGGTTCAAAGTGAGAACATGAGCAGAATATAAACACACACAAATCTCGTCCACACACGCGGTCACTCAAACACTCTCTGATGTCTTTCAGGGCGAGCAGGGTGTCATGGGAAAGGCTGGACCCATGGGTGAGAGGGTGAGTACACAGACTGAGTTATGGCCTTTTGAACACACTTTGACCCTCACACTGATGATGTTGTGTTTGTAGGGTCTCGTTGGCTTCATCGGTCCTGCAGGGGAGACTGGACTCGCTGGAGAGAAGGTAAGACACACCTGAGAGCAGCAAATCAGCATATTAGAATGATTTCTGAAGGATCATGTGACACTGAAGACTGGAGTAAGGATGCTGAAAATTCAGCTTTGCATCACAGGAATAAATTACATTTTAAAATATATTCAAATAGAGACCAGACATTTTAAATTGTAATAATATTTCACAGTATTACTGTTTTTACTGTATTTTTTGAATAAATAAATGCAGCCTTGGTGAGCAGAAGAGACTTCTTTCAAAAATATTAAAAAACCATTTGAGCCATTGTGTAAATGTTCTGTTTTGTGATTTATTAAGGGTGATCGTGGAGAGATGGGATTGCCCGGCCCTTCAGGAGAGAAAGGATCTACGGTACGGCACACATACACACAAATACCTCACATAAAGTCTCAGTATGCGCTTCCTCCTTCAAATTATGAATGTTGTTTAAAACAGGAAGTTCAACTGTTCATCATAGTTACCTGGCACACTTCTTTCCAGTCATCAGCTCGTGTGTGTGTGTTTCTGGAGTATTTGCAAATTTCATTTGTGGCTGCAATATGGGTAACAAACATACCATGATATTACCATAAAAATATACAGTGGAAAAGTACAGTAATACCATGTTATTTTCTTGACATATGAATGTGATAACAGCCACAAAAGGCCAAATATTAACTAATTTGATGATGCTGAGTGCAAAATATCAATAAAAACATGTAGTTCTTTCACAAGTTTTTTTCGAATTATATAGGCTTTGTATTAGCTTTAATGTACTTACTAAAATTAGACATAAAATAATATCTTCAGAATCATTCATACATGTAAAAATCAGATGAGAATTGAACAAATAGTTGTAATCTACTCAGATTCAGACAGGAATCGTGTGTTGTTTGTCGCTCTTTTTCTGCTGATTAAGGGAGAATACAAGACTTCTTCACTTTATAAATGGTTGTCACAAGCAAAAATGCTACGAAATCCATGATATTTTGTGATAAAATGTGATGTGCTTGAGCAAAACAGGCACCATTTTTGGAATCAGCAGCCCAAAATTAGTATGAAACAAGTTTTGGATTTCATTCAGCGGATGTGATGCAGGGTGGTGTAATCATGACGTACTATAGAAGATATCTCTTTGTAATGTAGTATTTTATTCATACACATACACTATATTGTCAAAAGTATTGGGACACCCCCTTCTAATGAACAGGTCTGACTACTTTAGTAGAGTACAAATCTTAATGTTAAAGCATATAATGATATTCTAGGAAATTGTGTGCTTTTAATTTTATAGCAACAGTTTGGACAGGACCCTTTTCTATTCTAACATGACAATGCCTCTGTGTATAAGACAAGGTTCAAAAAGAAAATGATTGATTCAGTCAGTGTGGAAGAACTTGACTGGTCTGCATAAAACCAAGTCCTAATCCCAGTTTAACACCTCTGGTGTGACTGTAAATGCAGACCTTGAGCCAAAAACTCATCACCAAACACCAATGACTTGTACATACTGTATGTTTTGTATGGTGTGTGTTTGTGTTTGTGTTTTACATGTTTCCCATCACTTACAGGGGCACCCAGGAACCCCAGGAGAGAGCGGCCCACCAGGACCACCAGGCAGTCCAGTAAGTTAACAGCAGATACTTCAGATAGTTTGGATGTCAAAAGCAAGTTGATGGTAGTACACAGACATCATCTGCTGTCGTTAGATCACCGTGCTGTCTGTCAGCTGTCAGACACCTCTGTGTAATGTTCTGTGCTTGTAGTTTAGACGGACAAAACAAACACATACTCTTAGTAGCAGTGAGAGAGACAGGAGCCAGTCTGCCTGACATTAATCCCGAAAAAAAACATAAGTGTGCATAATTAATGGTCTTTTTTTTTTATAGGGCCCACCGGGATCACGTGGACCCATCGGCTTGAGAGGACCTAAAGGAAGACGGGTAAGTCATCTGTAAGCGTGTGGAACACAGTTATTTTGCTTTTCTCTACAGTAAAACAGGCCAGGGGCTAAACCAGTGGCCTTCTGATTACCAACCACTAAACTGAACCATTTCTGTAATAGTTACTTTAACGGGTAGGTTAGTTGGTTTGTTAATTAGTAGCATAGTAGCCTAGTTATCTGATAGATAGATTTTTAATTATCAATTTAGTTTTAGTGATTTAGATTCTTAGTTAGTTAGTTAAACTCATAGGTTAGTTATCTGATAGATAGATTTTCAGTTAAACTGGTTGGCAAGTTGAATTGTCCAATGGATAGATTCTTAGTAATTTAACTTGTAGAAACTAGTTAGACTACTTGAACTGGTAGACTAGTTAGTCATCCAATAAATGGATTATGTTAGTTAAACTTAACTAGGCTAGTTAAGTTATCTGTTTGTAGATTCTTTATTTGTTGGTTAAACTGATAGGCTAGTTAGTCATCCGACAGATATATTCTTAGTTAATCTTGCTGACAATTTAAATCATCTGATAGATACATTCTTATTTAGTAGTTTAGTTAAACTAGTAGACTAGTTAGTCAACCAATTAATATATTTTAGCTGTTTAAAAATTAACTAGGGTTTATTAACCCTAGTTATTTAACTAGTTGTTATCTGATAGATTAATTCTTTGTTAGTTAGTTGAACTGATTAGGTTAGTCGTCCGATAGATAGATGACTAATTAGTTAAACTGACAAGTTAAATTGTCCGATAGATAGATTCTTAGTAATTTAGTTACTGGTAGACTAGTTAGTCATCCAATAAATAGATTATTTGTTAGTTAAACTTAACTAGGCTAGTTAAGTTATCTGTTAGTAGATTCTTTGAAAGTTAGTTGGTTAAACTAGATAGTCATCTAATATATATTTTCTGATTTAAATTAGCTGACAAGTTAAATCATCTGACAGATAAATTCTTAGTAAGTAGTTAAGTTAACCTGGCAGACTGTAGTTGTCCATAGATAGATTCTTAGTTAAACTTCACTAGTCTAGATAAGTTATCTCATACATAGAATCTTAAACAGTTAAACTGATAGGCTAGTTAGTCGTCCGATAGATAAATTCTTAGTTCAACTGGTTGGCAAGTTAATTCGTCTGATAGATTCTTAGTAAATTAATTAGGCTATCTGATAGATAGTCATCTGATTGATAGAGTCGTTGTTAGTTACTTAATGTGATAGGCTAGTTAGTCATCTGATAGGTAAGTATTTAGAATTAGTTATGTATCCTACCCCTAAACCTAACCCTACCCATAATTTATTCCTAAAATCAGTGTGAAATGATAGCTGATTAACAAGGGTGTAGAAGCACCTAACCCTGATCATAAGCCTAAAACAGATATTTCCTGAATAGTTATCCCTCAATTCTGATTGGTTGATTGGAATGACGTTCCAGGATAAACAGATACGTTGATCCAGGAACATGTTGTACTTGGTGAAATCACGCTCACCGTGTTAGCTCACACACACTTGAAAACACACACATGGTAAATGTTTTCCATTAACCAGCAGAATCAACATGAATTACTGGAGAGAAAACTGAGCAGAGGGATGCAATGGAAACAAACTTAGGAGAGTTGAGTGTCTCTGTGCCGCTGTCTGGTCTTAGTTAGAGCCCCTCACTGACTCCGTAAATCAAGTTGTTGTCCTGATGATTTATTGATTCAATGGTGATGATTTAACCCTGTTTTTTGTTTCCTGCCTTTATCACTGTGAAGTTGAACGGGCCAAAACAGAGTAGCGTGTATGTGATATACTGACAATGACTGAAGACTCTTTATATATCATTGTCTTTATTTAAAACAGATGAAAACATATCTTTAAATATAATTATTATAACATAAAAATGTTATGCCCTCTTGCCACTTTTTAGTGATATTTGCTAAAGCAAGTATTACTATTACTTTAGATATTTGAACAAAATCCCAACTCTTTTATTACAAAAAAAAAGTCCCATAGACTTACTGAAGGAGGAACTCAAGACTCGCTGAACACTAGGCCATGATTCTGACCTATTTTCTGTAAATTTAATGTTCAAGTTCTGATTAATGTCCTCATTTCTTGGCAATAAGGGCTTTTCTGTGACAAGTCCAATATGCTATCAGCGCAACAGAAAGACATTCACAAACGTTCAGTTGTCGCTGTATGTTTCTCTGTATTTGAAGCATACAAATGAAGAGCGGATTTGCTCTGGTTAGATAACAACACGAGGGACCTGCAGAATGACGTTGTTTGCTGCACTAATAGGTGCTGAGAAGTAATGAGCCACTTTATTTTCTGTGGTTTATGGATGTATAACAAGATGGCCGGAATATTAATAACAGTAGTAACCCATATGAGGTATTCCAGCATATTTTACTGAGTTCCTTCAGCTCCCCCAGTGTGTGTGTGAGAGAGCGAAACAGACAAAGAGAGCGTGTGCCAGCTGGCAGAGACTGTGTGATGATATTGTTTCAACAGTATGATGTTTTTTGGCTGGACGCACACGCCATAAGTTAGTGTAATTATCAGCGCGCACATGCATTCTTCGAGAGGGAGCGAATGTGTGTCTGGTCTCTTGATGAAGTCCTTGTGTTCAGATGTCTTCAGATTTTATTGGCGAGCCAAACCGCTGTTTGTGATGGTGAAGATGATTCGGTTGTTTAGGATTGTGTAGCATAAATGTGAGATTTTTGTGTGCATCCAGACAAAGACAGATGCAACATAGTTCTGTGCCATGCTTAGACCCCCCAAGAGCCTCTTAAACATTGACCTACATGCACAACCCCAAATATCCCAACATATCCCACACATCTAAATCCTACAGGACAGCGCCCCCTAGTGTTTGAGGATATACTTCTGGATTTAAAGTGTGTGCTTTCTGCTATACTGCTCATATTTTTGCCTAGCTCATGAATATTATTTAGATTATGCTCAAATATTTTAATATGATAGTTTATTGTTTTAATACATAGTTATGTAAGTAATATAACGATTCAGTGTTTTCTATAGTAGTTTTTATTTCCAACTCTTTACATGTTGCATGTATTTATACAGTAACACTCAATGTTATTTTAGTGTTATTTATATACTATAGTATTTATATATTTTTTAATTAGTTGTAATAATTTTATGTGCTTTATTTTTTAAATAATTATTTATATTTATTTCAGGTTTAGTTTGTCATTTTAGCACTTCAGCTTAAACTTATTTCAGTTAGTTGCCAAGGTAACATTTCTAATTTTTGTTTTTCATCTAATATTAATATTTTACGATATTTCAGCTTCATTTGTAATAGTTTTGGTTTCAGTTTAAGTAACAATAACAACAATGGAACTATTTCAACTTGAAATAAAATATGCTGACTAATTTAAACAATTGCCATAAAAAGTTATATTACACAGAAATTATATTCTTGTTGAGCAATAATTTAATACAATTTCAAGAAAATGCACTCAACCAGACCAATTAAGTGTGACCAAAAGTAATATAAGCTGTCACGTGTTCTTCTTCATAATTCTTATTATTCAATCAAACTGCCAAAGTTCACAAAATGCAAAGTTGTATTACAAAACTGTAACTGTATTGTTATAGTTTTGCATACTGCTTCATTAAATATTTTTGAAAAGTAATACTAAATTAGCAGGATACTAGTGCACGGTATAATTATTTTTTTTAATTTATTTTTTTCAAAGTACTATTTCTGTCTTTATGTTTAATTTAATGTTACTTGCCAATTCTTTGTAATTAATTATGAAATTTGGAAGAAATTGTTTCTACACCAGTTTTTTCAGTGTATTCCATTCTGGACATAACTGAGGAGATCAGTATATGAAACATCTCAGCTCAGGGTTTTTGTGTGTTCTTTTATGTATTGATTTGCGCCTCTGTTTTAGGGTCCTAGAGGTCCGGATGGTATGCCAGGAGAACTCGGCGCTGAAGGCAAAAAGGTGAAGGCCGCTGTCCTCCAGAGCTCACCTGGTGACCAAAGATAAATGCTGTGCACGTTTGAATATAACTGTAACTTATGTCTCCTCACAGGGTCTTGATGGTCCTCCTGGAAAAATCGGTTTCCCAGGACAAGCGGTAAAACCCCTGTTTTCACATTCTCTTTCTGATTGTGTTTCTACTGTAACTGCTGTCATGTCTCTCATATCTTTTCTATAACAGTCTCTATGTCTGTCCAATCTCTTTGCAGGGCAAGATCGGGGAGCCTGGGGAGGCGGGGCCAAAGGGATTTCTGGTTAGTTTCTCTATTGAAATTTATATACTGTATTTTTGTCTATTATACTGTAAAATGTCATATATTTATGTAATAATAATACATGTTGTACAAATATATAATAATAACAATAATACAAAATATATATTTAAAAAAACTGAACAATAAAAAATAAAAATAATTTTCAATTTATACAAATATTTAAATGTAATAATATTCTCTTTTTTAAATGTTAATTTATTATTATTGGATTTATTATTATATTGATCATTGATTATATTAATCATTTACTTAATTCATTCTTCAATATATTTTGACTCTATAATTTGTTTCTGTAGGGCATTCAAGGGCCATCCGGGGCTACAGGAGACAAAGGAATCGCAGGGGAGCCAGTGAGTGATGCTCTATTTCTGTTCTACACACAGAAACACATTTTCCAGTGTCTTTTTATGTAAACTGAGAGCTGTAAATCTACTTTGCATCCTCTGGGTATTGAGCAACTCCAGAAGATGAGTTTTGAGCGCTGTGTATTTTTGTCTCATTCAGCCCTGAAATATATAGAATAATCGACTTCTAATGAGAATTAAGTTCATGAGTCTTTCTTGGCATTCAGTTGTCTTTTGTAGTTTGTTAAATGTTTGTGATTATGTAGCTGTAAAATGTAAATAAGGTTTGCAGTAGTTCTGCCAGGCGGTGAGACTGTACACACACATCTGCTTCACAGTTTGACAGTTTGGCTTCAGCTAATGGGAGATTGTGTGTGTGTGTCTGTTTGTGTTGTGTTGTGTTTGGATGTATGTATTACTGATAAATGATTTGTTTGTTTTGGGACAAGGGACCTCCAGGGCATCCAGGAACACTCGGGCCTCCTGGAAATCCAGGGCCAAAGGTAATACACTCCACACGTACACAAACACACATCCGTTTCTGCAGCTTCTGTCTGTTTTGGTTCCTTTGATTATAAACGATACTGAGATTAAAATGAATGCCCTGTTTAATCCTGTTTGTGCACTCAGTCATTCTTTAATTGATTAATGAACATAATTTTAGGTCATTAATCCATCTGTTTTGGCACCAAAAAAGACATGGAAATAGAAAAATGTATTCTCTCTCTTTCTCTCAGAGCCCTGCGGGAAAAGTTGGCGATCCCGGACTTCCAGGAGAACCTGGAGAAAAGGTGGGATAAATTGTAGGCTCTTTGCACTTTGGAGTCTTGTTACCTTAAATGCATAAGAGTCATGAATCCAATCTCCAAAAGAACAGCGTTTATATGAAATAGAAATCTTTTGTAACATTATAAATGTCATTACTCACACTTTTTAATGCATTTAATTTTACGTTTAATGCATCCTTTCTGAATAAAAGTATTAATTTCCTAAACTTTTGAATGGTAGCGTATCAGGGTTTTCACAAACATATGAAGCAGTCAAAACTGTTTTTAACATTGATAATAATAATAACTGTTTCTTGAGCAGCAAATCAGCATATTAGAATAATTTCTGAAGGATCATGGAACACTGAAGACTGGAGTAATGATGCTGAAAATTCAGCTTTACATCACATGAATAAATTACATTTTACAATATATTCACATAGAAAACACTCATTTGAAATTGTAATAATATTTCACAGTATTACTGTTTTTGATCAAAAGCCTTGACGAGCAGAAGAGACTTCTTTCAACAACAACAAAAAAAAATATTCCAAATTTTCGACTAGTAGTGCATATATTATTTATACATGCTTATTTGGGCAACCTTGTAGTTGTTTTTTATTTTGTTAATTGTCTATTTTATGTTTATTGAACTAAATAGAAAATAACAAATAAAGGTTTTTAAATGCCTTCAAACGTCCTGAATTTTAGCAGCAGGTTTGAAAAAGTTCCATACAACACTATAAAATAAATAGAAAATAACAGCCCGTATAACATTTAGTTTGACTTCTGGAGATCGCTAATCAACAATTTCCTCCTTTTCCTGCCCATTTGTTGGGGAAAAAGGCTACTTTTTAAGAGCTCTAGGCCCTATTTTGTACTCTATTCATGAAAAGAGCCTGAAATTAGTGTTAACCATTTCCCATAATTTTCTTGCTTGAGGTGCTATTATGCTGCGCTAAATAACTGTTGCTAAATCTGCTTTTCATTGGCAGTTCAAGGCCCCAGTGAGCTTCTGTAATGAGTAGCACAGCGCTTGTGTCGCAATCACAGTCTGAAGAGGAACCATATGACTATATTTGTATTGTTAAAGTTAGATAATGTCAGCCTGAGCTTGGCAGACGCAGATGTGCTGTCACACGTCATTGGTCATAATTGCTGTTTGGCTGACTGGACTTGTGTAATTAAATCAAAAGAATGTGAACTTGCTAGAAAGAGTAAAACCGCCTGTGTGTTTGGACTCTTATTTTGTCTTTTCATTGTTTTTGCAGGGGTCACTCGGGCTTGCGGGGAACACTGGGGCAGCAGGACTAATCGGAACAAGGGTGTGTGTTTAATACGTCTGTGAAACGTGGATTTGATGTATATGAATGCACAAAAACAACATTTAGTTTTTTTGTTACAGGGAGAACCGGGTTTAGAAGGAGAGGCTGGTCCGGCTGGCCCTGATGGTGCCAAGGTAATAAAATGTTCACAAGTATTCAGAAATACATTATTTAAACCACAAAAATGTAGAACAAAAATGTGTTGTTTGAACAGGGTGAAAAGGGCGACATGGGCGGAGAGGGCGAGCAGGGTGGCAGAGGTGACCCGGGAATCAAGGGGAAAGAAGGGCCACCGGGCGACCCTGGGCTTACTGGCGTCAGAGTGAGTGATGCAGATATGAACAAACAATATCACACTCATACTTTACTTTATACATCAAAACACTTACTGCATGCAGGGCTTTCAGCTAGTAAATAAAACAACAGTACTAATTAGGGGGAGATTGGGGTTGTCCCATAATAAAGGCATTGCCCAGAAAAACTAAAAGATTAGGCAATGTTAAAATGTACATATGCATAAAGATTTAATATTTATGAATAATCTGGTAGGTAACCTTTGTAACAGTGCGCTTCATGCGCTTTGGATTGTGATCAGTAAAAACTTTTTTTTGTTGTTTTTTTGCATATTACAAATGTCATCTATCACAGAAATCAATGGCGTTTTGTAGAAAAATTCAAAACATGAGACAAATCAATTATGCCTAAAAATGAAATTTGACCTTTCTGAAAAGTTATTATATGGGGGAAAAAACTGTTATTTTAGTATTATTTATAATAGCATTAATTAATATAGCATCTTGAATTTGCTTTTATGATATTATTTACATTTTAATTTATAATTATAATTTTTCAATTTTAGCCTGTTTATTTAATATTTATATTTTATTTTTGAATTTTGATGTTATCTTAAGTTTAAGTAATTGTTATATAATTTTGTATGAAATTTTATATAATTTTGTATTTAGTAATACATTTTTTTTAGTTTTTCCAAGACAAGATTTTTAATTTTCCAGTTTTCTAAGTTTAATTATATATTATATTATATTTATAATATTTTACTTGAGCTTTATTTCAGGTAACATAAACTTTTTAATAGTTTTAGTTATTTTAATAATAATAGATTTTTTTTTTTTTGCGAAATGATGGTGGGGGTTGTTTTCGTTGCTTTCCCTCATTTTTGCATGCGTGTTTTAGGGTCCTGAAGGAAAACCTGGTAAACATGGTGAGAGAGGGAAGCCAGGGTTTAAGGTAAGACATTCCAGTTCAAGCTAACATTTTGTTTGGTTGAAGTTATTTAATTATCTTTAATCTATTAAGCACAGTATTGACTGTACTTTCACGTTGCCTGCAGGGTGCCAAAGGTAACATCGGCCACCTGGGAGAGACTGGAGCCATGGGAAAGATCGGACCAATCGGAACCACCGGACCAAAGGGCTCTCGAGGAACCATCGGATATGTGGTAAACAGATACATCAGTTCTTATTCTGTTTAATTGAACTAACTCTGCTTTTAACCTGCACAAGAAACATGTCTGCCTCACCTTCTCTCTCATCTTTCGCATCTTTATGTCACTGTTGTTTCCATGCAGTTTGCTACAAATTACAATGAAGTTGACAGTGACTTTGACTTTCTTGCTCTGTCTCAGGGCGCTCCTGGGCGTATGGGGATGCAGGGTGATCCGGGCATATCAGGATATGAGGTGAGCGCAAAAACAAGTGCAAACACATCACGTGATCATATTAGCACATTAACAATTATTCATTCTCACATCAGTGCGCTGATTTATCAACTCAAGTCTGCTAGTGCTTAAAAGCTCTTTCTTTCTCTACAGGGTCACAAGGGACCTCAAGGTCCAATAGGACCCCCGGGACCAAAGGGTGAAAAGGTAAAGTGTATTTATGACTCATTTTGTTCATAAATTTTCATGTGACCTGCACAATAATGTCTATGCTAGAAGTGGATCTGAATACACAAATATTAGCTTTAAAATACAGTGATATTACCTCAAAGTGCCTTTAAATACCATGTAAAATTAATATTATAATGAAGCATCATCATAATATCATATTACATATTAACATATATCATTAGGCACACTAATATGAACTGCTTTGAATCAGTTTTATATAATCATCTGATATATTGCATTATGTAATGTTTTAGGGTGAACAGGGGGATGATGGGAAGGTGGAGGGCCCTACTGGTCCTCCAGGACTCCGAGTGAGTCTCTCTTATTATCATGTTTATATCTGTCTGTGATTTCCTCTAATTTCATTAGCGATATTCGCAGCTTCATGCATGTGTTTGTGTATTTTCAGGGTCCAATTGGAAAGCGAGGAGACAGGGGCGGACCAGGAGATCCAGGATACGTGGTGAGATAAGAAAGCCTACTATTGTCTAACTGCATATGAAGCACATTAGCTCATTTGTTTGCGAGCTGTTGGCGCACACCAACATGTGACCGTTTCCTATAACAGATTAACAACTGCCAACTGAGACATTTAAAGGCTGTTTTATATGGTAATTGGCTAAACATAAAAAATATGTTATAGATCACATGAAGATGAAAATCATTTCAAGACGGTTTTGATTTAGGTTCATTTTAGACTAAAATATCCACCAGCAAAAATATGGTTTGAGTGGAGATGTGTTTTAATAGATAAATTATAGAACTTTGGATAGAGACTATATACAATCTTATTAGCAATGGAATTATCAGGAAAGCATCACTATTAATATAAATATTGCTCATACTTTAGGAGTTTATACAGATGGAATGGTGAGATTTGCATGATCAAACTTATTTAATAAATTTAATAAATATGAATATTTTTATAAAATAAAATAAATATGAATAAATACATTATTATAAATTCATACATTTTCTTAAGTAACATTTCATATATAGTATGCTTTTTATTATGCATAATTGTTTGATGTAATTATTTTTGCAGTTCTTGAATAATTTAGTTTGTATGCTATTATAGTTTTGATTTTTTTGAACCAATTTTATTTTTAGATTTTCCATTTTCAACTTAATTTTAGTTAAAGTTTTAGTCATTTTGTTGGGTTTTCTGTCATATACACACACACACACACACACGCACACATATATATATATATATATATATATATATATATATATATATAGTCATTTAGCAAATGCTTTTATCCAAAGCGACTTACAAATGAGGACAACAGAAGCAATCAATTGTAGTATTAAAACAACTAAAATCAGATCCAAAACTAAAAGCTAAAACTGTATTAAAAACTACATATACACATTTTAAAAATAAAGAAATTACATAAACATGACAAATGCATACAACAAAATTTCTAAACTTAACGTGTAAATGAAAAACAAAAAATAAAGCTAAAAACAATTCAAAATATTAAAGAACAAAAGGTATAAGAGTATAATAATAATCTTAACATAACACTAAGCCAAACACCAAAAAAACAACTACATATGTGTATGTACAACCACAACCACACACACATACATATATATATATATATATATATATATATATACATACACATTTATAAATTCAATATATATATATGATTTCATTTCCATTTAGTTTGTTGAAGTATTAAAATAACTCAAATTAAATAAAAATAAAACTTAATGAAAGACCTATACAGACATAATAAATTCAGACATAATTTAACTAAAATTAAAATAGCTAACAAATGCAAATCAAACGACAGTAGTTTATCAGTAATCCTAAAAAACAACACTGCCAAACACACATGCTAAAAAACAACAACTTACTTACACATAGTAAGAAATGGTTATAAAAATTGAATCAGAAGTGAAACAAGTAGTAGGAAAGAGGAGAAATAAAAAGTGATACTTATATCATATATATATATATATATATATATATACATACACGCACTCAAATGACTTAATAATAATATATAGTATATATATTAATAATATTGTAATATTTTTAGTTAACTATAATAACCCTGTTTTGTGTGTGCAGGGTCAGCAAGGTGTTGATGGTTTTCGAGGCAAACCTGGTGCTCCTGGACTACCTGTGCGTATAATATGATAGCAGATCATAATTACAGACATGCCTGCGCTCAAATATGTACTGGAACACATTTTTGGTTATTATTTAATGCATTTTTAGGGTGATCCTGGTCCACGTGGAATACAAGGCCCTAAAGGATCCAAAGGAGAACAGGTAATGCTATGATTGCAGCTCGTATGTGTGTTAGCATGTGTGCGTATCTTTTGCTGGATTTCAGATTTCATTACTTATGTTTTGGAATGGCAGACATAAACATCATGGTAGAAATCAGAGTCTTGTCACATACTTCAGCAATAGGGGTTCATGCTGTATACGATTACTTCTGTGCCTTTGCTTGTTTTTCTCACATGCTTTGTTATTCTCTATCACTTTCTCTCTGCCTCAAAGGGTCAGAAGGGTAAACAGGGTCAGCAGGGAGAGCGTGGCAGCAGAGGCTCACTGGTAAGAAGACACAGCTCTTTTGTTTTATTGGGGTGAATCTCACAAAGAAATACAGGTCTAATTTCAACTCAAATTTAAAGAAATTATCACTGCCAAAGTCATGGGTTTAGTTCCCAAGCAAACAGACACAGTTAAAATGACTTCAAAGAACAGTAAGTTACCCCCCCCCCCCCAAATGTCATTAGTGTAATACAAAAATAAATATCTTGTCATCATTAATAATTTTGTTTTATTAAAATCAGCACTAAAAGGGTTTTCTTCCTTAATAACTTACTAAATGCCCCATTTTCTCTGTATTTTCTCTTATCAGGGTGTTGTTGGGTTGCCCGGCCCGAGAGGCACAGTGGGTCGAGAAGGACAGGAGGGCGTTCCTGGCACGGATGGGATCCCAGGGAAAGATGGAAGCAGAGGAATACCTGTAAGAATTCATGATCGGATCTCTGATTTCTGATCTGATCTGTTGTTTCAGGTCTATTACTTACATCTTTCTCTTTCTTTTAGGGTGATCAGGGAGATGATGGCGAGTTTGGTTGGCCTGGTAAAACCGGAGCACCTGGCAAAGTTGGCGTTATCGGTTTACCAGGCCCACAGGGATCATTTGGTCCAAAGGTCAGAGAACAAAAGTTTACCACGATTATCACTTATTTATTTGTTTGTTTTGTTTATTCACATCCTAGGAAAAATACAACAAGAATTTAATGAAAGAATAAAAGTTTAACACAGTTATCACATGATTTATTGATTTATTGATTGATTGATTGATTGATTGATTATTAACATCCTAGACAAACTGCAAATAAATAAATAAATGACCACAATTGTAATATATTTACTTATTTGTTTATCATAAAGAAAAATATTTATTTATTTATTAAGATACTAAAAATATTGTATATTGTATTACATATATTATAATTTCTCTCGACTGGATCATTTTGATGTATGTATTTGTTATGTTTATGTATGAATAGGGTGAGAGGGGTCTTCCTGGTCATCCTGGCCCTTCAGGAAAGAGAGGTTTTAAGGGAGGAATGGGTCTTCCTGGATCTCAGGGAAACCGGGGTCCTAAGGGCCAACCTGTGAGTACTACACCCAGACAAATATACACCGAAACGTGCCATAAATACTGTTATTCTTCACTGTGAACTCCCCAACCGACTGTATCCTGCTTACAAAAAACCCAGAGTTCATCTTGGAACAAAATATTAATAATAATCTTTGATTTAGGGTGACATCGGGGAACCTGGCTTTCCAGGGATGCTGGGAATGTTTGGACCGAAGGTGAGTTTTATCACCCATTGCCAGGTATCCCGTTTAAACCATTATTCATGGCTAAAAACAGAAATGTGATCGTCCGTGTGTGTCTGCCCAAGAGAAACAAACAGAGATGAGATTTATCCGTTCTGAAAGAGGTCCTTCCTTTGGGAAGCTTGTTTTTATCCACACGCTCAAAGAGCATCATAATTCACGCTCACACTGAGGTGTATTTTTGTCAAGGAGCAGGATTTTCTCTGAAAGCCACAGCCGTGAGCTCATAAAACAGGACAAGCGCTTGTGGTTGCGGCATACTAATTCATTCAGACTCATTCATGCCTCTGGTTTAACTTGATGAACTAGAGTTATGGAAAAATGGTGACCACCAGTGGTAGCCACACAAAAACTGTGGTCCTGACAGTGATAAATACACACATGTTTAATAGTGTCTGTGGCCACTGAATGTTCCACTCCATAAACCCTCTAGTGCTGCTCATAACACACACACACACACACCAGCATTAATGTTGGGTTAGGCAGAGCTGTGTGTTTGTTTATGTGGGCTTGATGTTTGGCTTGTTTATGCAGGGGCCTCCCGGAGACTTTGGGCTGAAGGGCATTCAGGGGCCTAAAGGGCCACAGGGTAGCATGGTGAGCACATACAAATCTATCTATCTATCCATCTATCCATCTATCTATCTATCTAATCTATCTATCCATAAATAAATCTAAAAATATCTGCATAAATGTCTACAAATAACTAGTCTATCAATTTAACTGACTCAAGAGATCACATGGCAGGTTTGATAGTGTTTTTATTGTAATATTTCCATGTGATTTTCAGGGTAGAGGGGGTTTGGCTGGACCTGTCGGTGTGATCGGCCCTATCGGTAGTCCAGTGAGTATACGTCACTTGACACACTATAGTGAACAGTGAGTGTGTTGATATCTGCTGTCTGACCCTCAGCTGACCTCTGCTCTCACACTGCCGTCTCTGTGTAGGGTCCGAGAGGAGACACTGGCATCAAAGGAGAGTTGGTGAGGCATGGATTTATTCTTTCTCTTCAGATCTTGATATCACAGTATATCTTACAGGTTTCTCATAAACACATTCTTTTTTTCACACAGGGTGTTCAGGGACCTCGAGTGAGTCTTTACAATGACACACACAGCATTTCCCATCATCCACCGCTTGTGTTTATTTTAAGGCCGCTTGTCTGTTTCTAACTTGTTTATTTGTGTGTTTTCCAGGGTGCTCCTGGACCACGTGGACTTCCGGTAAAACACACACTTCTTTCTTTTAATAGACTCTCTCAGAAACACACACATTTACTTTAGCTTTTAGATGTCCACCGATTTGTGTCTAAGCATGACAGCAGTCTAACCCAGAAATGGTTCCATTTTTAAAATGATAATAAACCATTTTAAAACGTATATTTTTTTAAATTGTCCCGAATGTCCCCAACAAAACGTTTTGTCAGATTCTACTCAGTTGTAGGGAAAATTTTGTCCCCAAACTGAAGTAACCCCATATACACATACAGTGCCTTGCGAAAGTATTCATACCCCATCATTTTTTTTCACGTTTTATGTTGCTGCCTTATGTTAAACCGCTTTAAATTACTTTTTTTTCCCACATCAATCTACACTCCATACACCATATCGACAAAGCAAAAAAAAGATTTGTCACAACTTTGTTAATGTATTAAAAATAAAAAACTGAAATAAGTACATTGCATAACTATTCATACCCTTAACTAAATATTTAGCTGAAGCACCTTTACAGTCTCAAGTCTTTTTTTGTTTGATGTGAAAAGCTTTTCTCATCAGAATTTGGCAATTATCTGCCATTCTTCTCCTCATCTCTTCACGTCTCAAGCTCTGTCAGGTTGGATGGGGCAGATGCACATTTTCAGGTTTCTCCAGAAATATTTGGTTGCATTCAAGCCCAGACTGTGGCTGAGCCACTCAAGGACATTCACACAGTTGTCTATAAGCCACTCTTGCTGTGTGCTGAGGGTCATTGTCCTGTTGGAAAGTGAACCTTCTGCCCAGTCTGAGGTTCTGAATGCTCTGGACTGGGTTTTCATTAAGGCTATCTCTATATTTTGGTGCATTGAGCTTTTCTTCTACTCTGACGAGTCCCTCAGTCCCTGCTGCTGAAAAACAGCTCCACAGCATGAGGCTGCTACCAGCACACTTTACTTTTGGGATGCTACTCTGCAGGTGATGAGCAGTGCCTGGTTTCTTTCAAACATGATGCTTAGAATTGAGGTTCATCAGACCAGAGAATCTTGTTTCTCAGAGTCTGAGGGTTCTTTAGGTGCTTTTCTGCAAATTCCAAGTGTGTTTTCATGTGTCTTCACTGAGGAGAGGATTGAGTTTGGTCACACCGCCATAAAGCACAGATTGGTGGAGTGTTGCAGTGATGTTTGTCCTTCTGTAAGTTTCTCCAATCTGCATATATGATCATGGAGCTCAACTAGAGTGACCATTAGGTTCTTGGTCACCACACTAACCAAAGCCCTTCTCCATCAATTGGTCAGTTTGGCCAGGAGGCCAGCTCTAGGAAGAATCCTGGTTGTTTCAAACGTCTTCTATTAAGGGTAACAGAGATTACATGCTTCTGTGCACCTTCAGTGAAGCAGAATTTTTGTCTGAACTCTTCCTCAGATGTGTGGCTTGACACAAACCTGTTTCTGAGCTCTACTGGCAGTTCTTTTGACCTCAGGGCTTGGTTTTTGCTCTGATATGCATTATCAGCTATTGGAACTTTTATTAAGACGTGTACCTTTCCAAATCATACCTGTTCAATTGTATTTGCCACAGGATAACTTCACTCAAAGTGTAGTAACATCTACATGCAATATGAATGCTCCTGAGCTAAATTTCAATTGTCCCAGATAAGGGTATGAATATTTATGCAATGGAATCATTTAAGTTTTTTATTTTTAATAAATTTGCAAAGAAAACAAACCTGTTTTTTGCTTTACCATTATAGTGTATGGAGTGTAGATTGATGTGGAAAAAAAGTAATTTAAAGCAGTTTAACATAAGGCAGCAACATAACAAAACGTGAAAAAAATAAGGGGTATGAATACTTTCGCAAGGCACTGTACACACCTATCTCTACTATGTTTAAATAATCTCAGTATTATTCATTATGGCTGTGATTAATTGTTTTATTATTCGGTTCTCTACAGGGTCCACCAGGAATCCCACTGGCTTTCGTAAGAATTTTCAATAACCTTATTTATTTATTTTAAATTATATATTTATTGGTTTATTTTTTTATTGATTAACTTTTTTCATTCATTTATTCACACATTCAGTGTTATATTCTGTGTATCTGTGTTATTAAGTGTGCTCATGTGCATGTATGTTGTAGAAACAAGATTTTGGTCTTGGATTGGCACAGCCAGTTTTTATGGAGACACATACACAGAAAATAGAGGTGAGATCATTCAGACACATACACACAAAGGACACAGCCTGGTTATTTAAAATAATTCACTATGATTTTTTTGTTTGTTTTATTGGCCATTTACCCACCTAACAAAAATATGTTCTAAGAACGTTTTGCTTATTACGTTATGAAAATGTTATTGAATGTTCTCTTAAGATCCGTTTTTTAAATGTTTTAAAAACGTCTCTTTTCGGGGGCAGTTATGTAAACACTAAGGGAACATTCCATTTAAAAAAAAAAATGAAACATGATGTGATTGTTACTTTTGAATGTTCTCTGAACATTCTGAAACAAGTAGTTACATTTAATAAAATATATTAGATGAATATCCAACTGAAACATTTCAGAAGTGAAACATTCTAATGAAAAATGTAAAAATAACATTTTTGTGCTAATGTTTTGAGAACACTAGTAAAGACTAGAAACATCTGAACGAACATTCTGTTAACATTACTAGAAGAATGTGAATTGTTCGTAACTTTGAAGGAACCTTGGCAGAATGTTAAAGCAAAGTTGTGTTGTTAGCTGTGTTTTAAAGGCTGTCTCGATGCTCTCTCAGGGTCGGGGTCTGATGGACATGCCCATGTTAGATCAGGCTCCAGAGATCCGTCGGACTCTCCATTACCTGAGCTCTCTGGTCCACAGCCTGAAGAACCCGCTGGGCACACGAGATCACCCCGCTCGACTCTGCAAGGACCTGCACGACTGCCGGGACACGCTCTACGATGGTGCGTGTGTGTTGGGCCTGAAAAGAGTTTCATTGTAGAGCTAAATAGCACCTATAGCATCTGTAGATGTAGATCATTTTCATATTTCTGTCTTTTTAAATTGCATGTTATGTCTTGCTAATATATTTGTGTTCTGTTATTTTCAGGCACTTATTGGATCGACCCAAACCTGGGCTGCTCCTCAGACTCTATAGAAGTGACGTGCAATTTCACCGGTGGCGGACGCACCTGCCTCAGACCCATCACCACAGTCAAGGTCTGCAACATTCAGATGTTGCATCATTATTTTTTTATTTGATAAATGCATGTCCTTGTATCTTGAGAGGATGTGTTTACAATAGAAGTTCATAATCATACTGCGTTTCATTGGCTGGTTGCAGCTGGAGTTCAGTGTCAGACGCGTCCAGATGAACTTCCTGCATCTGCTGAGCGCCGGAGCGGAGCAACGAATCACTATCCACTGCTTGAACGTGACAATCTGGAGCCACGCCCCCTCCGAGCCTCCGTCCCAGAATGCAGTTCGGTTCCAGGCGTGGACCGGAGAGACGCTGGAGCCATCTGTGTTAGCAGACACCTGCTGGGTGAGCGTTCCCTTCAAAAAGCTAGCAACCACCTGGCAACCATCCAAAACACCTTAGCAACCTTCACTTAAAAATAGCCACAGCAATCTTTGCATTATGTGCAAAGAAAATTAAAAACATAACTGTTTCTGTCAAGGCGCATGTTAAACAGAGTCTGATTAGCATTTGAGAGTTTTATTATTGATTTATGATTGATTGATAGTCATGTTTTTTGGTTTTAGCACAAAAAAAGTATAACTAAAGAATAAATACAGACTATAAATACAGAAAGAATAAGAAATCATAATAATCAGGGTTGTTATGAATAATCTGATCGTTTGATCTGCATCCAGCAACATCAAAATATTTTTTGCCTGATTATCCAAATATAAATAAATTATATATTTAAATATATGATCAATTTAATTTAAATAGATGTAAATTAATAAAATAAGTTTTAATTTATTCATTAGTTCAGTAATCAGTAGTTGTTATATTGATTAGTTTTAATTTATTTTTTAATATTTCTGTTTAGCTTTGATTTATTATTATTTCAGTTTTAGATATAGTAATTTGAATACTTCAACCTAGCATTCATTTCTGTTTGTTGCAAAGGCAACATTTTTTTTATCTAATATTTATGTTATTTTATTTCAGGTTTATTTACATTAACGCAAACCATTTTTTTATCGTTTTAATTGTAGTTAACAATAACACATGAATTTAGTCACAAATTAATTTCCTATAGACACTTTTGTATGCATGTCGTCACTGATTGTGTGTTTTGTATTTTATAGCAACTGAACGGTCGCTGGCAACACGCTGACTTCCTGTTCCGGGTGTCAGACCCTGCCTTACTTCCTGTCGTACGCATAGTCAACTTACCAAAGACAACGGCCTCATCGCGCTTTCACCTAGAAGTCGGACCTGTGTGCTTCCTGTAGTGTGTGTGAGATTGTGAGTGTGTGTGCTTGTCAAACACACAGGCCCCGCCCACGCCCCGCCCCCTTCGACATTCAGCCACTGATTGGACTGCAGAAACAGAAAGAGGTGGTGTGGGCGGGGCTTTGGGGGATTTAGCACTAGAGTCTCCTACAGTCTAAAGGAAATCCCGCCCCTACCAGCCATGGATGTCCAATCAGATTTGACTCCTCTAGAAAACAAGCCAATCATCTCGCAGGGAAGAACACTCAGGACATCCGGGCCGGAGAAACTGCCAAGCCCTCTGTCTCTGTCTTTCTCTCTTCTTCTCTGTCTGTCTCGGCCTATTTCTATGGTGCTTGCTCTCTTTCAAATGAATAATAATAATAATAAGTTATTATAATACTTGTGCTTTTATAATAAGAATCAGCAGTTTATTGAAGAGATGAATTAAGATCATTGGGAGGTATTATATGTACATATACACTTATTGTTTATCTGATCTTTTATATGGTAATTTTGTCACATGTAAAAAAAATGCTAAAGTGCAATAGGAAAACGAAGAAAAATAATTGATTATTGATTATATATTAAGTGTGTGTCTCATTAAGGAAGGTTTTTCAGGGGTGTTGTCATTCAAACGTGTCATTTTAACACTCCATCAGACAGGGAAGTGTGTGTGTGTGTGTGTTTGTGTAAATGAGGTTTGGAAGTGACTGTGTGTGTGTGTGTTTATGTGATGGATCAGTAAACAAATGAAGGTGCATGTTTCTATCAAACGTACAGACACACCTGTGTGTATCAACATACATGACCCTTGTTTTTAAAACAGCCTGTCACTTTAAGGGGGCGTGTCTCAATCAAATGGGTGTGTCTTGTTCAAAGGATTTATAAGAGTGAATCCCTCATGAAAACACATCTGGGTCATATTTCACCTAAAAAGAGAAGGAAAGCACAAATTTGCATGGTGACATTTTTGTGACACATATTCACCCCCATATGCATTTTCACATGTTTATAGTTACTTATATAATGTGGATTATTTGCTATGAAGATTATTACTGTAATACAGAAATTTTGAATTGCTGAAATATTACAGTATTTCAGGCAAAAAATATGTTTAATTGTCATGAAAATGTCACAATGCAAAAAGTGGACCTAAAAGGCTTTCTTTTGACTATGCAAAATGTACTTTTTATTTCGTTTTTTCCTTTTATTTTTGTAATATTTTTATTTTTATTGATGCTGTTCAACAAGAGAGAAAAAATAACGTTTTGACAAAGACATTACTTATTGAAGCTTGTTTCCGATAAAAAAGTGACTTTATCTCACAAAACAAGTCAGAGAAAAAAGATCAGAATTGGAAGGATATTAACTTGAAATTCTGAGTAAAAAGTCCAAAATTTGAGAGAGCCAGAATTGAGTTTATATCTCGCAAATTTTTTTTTGTCACAGAATAAAAGTTTAAAAAAGGTTTAGTAATTGCAACTTTTTAACTTTTCTTGCAAGCCTGGGGGGGGGGGGGTCTGAATTACAAGAAAAAGTCACAATTAGCTTTTTCAAAAAAATTTATCCATAATTTTTTTCACTCTCAAGCACAAACTATCACAGTAGTTATGTATTTCTTTTGATTTTGGGTCGTGTTCTTGACAGGTTTTTGTGAGATTCACCCATTAAAGGTTTATCTCGTAACAATGGTGCTCATTTGAAGCTGTTGTTTAGTGCCCGTGTGTTTCTGAATTCTGATGTTAGTGTGAATTGTGTGTACTTTAAAGGTGCTCTCAGAAATACAAGCCAAACTCCATGTTTAATCCAGACGCGTCGTTCAGTCTGAGCAGACCTGCATGTTGAATAAGCTTGTGTGCTTTCCTCTGTGGTACAGAAGTGTTGTACTTTCACCTCACTAGCACAATCGAATGCCTTTTGTAAGAGAAAACATTTCTGTAGCTGGAATTATCATCAGAGAGTGCATCATCATAATGATCCTAATCTGGATTCAAACGATATACGGCAGTGATGTTCTGTTCGAAGCTTTTAGTTTCTTTATTCTTCATGACCGTGTGTATAATTCTGCAGGCTTTGATGTATACAGTGAGTCCCTTTTGCTAATTTAATGTTATTTAAATTTTACAAACGCGCTTTTAACCAAATTCTCTGTTGTGACAGAGTTTCTCTCCAGGTAACTTAATTATCCGTATGCCAACTGCTCTTACGGTTGATAGATTTATTTTATGTGTAAATTTGGGGTTCCAGAGAACAATATATTGCTTTTTTCAATCTGTTTTTATTTTTCTATCCTGTTTATTTTTGTCTATAATATTAATAATAATAATAATCTAAAGTCGTACTGTACCAGGACTGTGTTCTATATTATTTCTAAAGTTCTAAGATGAATTTTAAAACATGTGAACGTTCAGTGTCAGAAGGTTGGAATTCTGTTTACCTCAATGCTCTGTCATTTCTGTTTGTGAAAGTTCACGTCTCAAATACAAGGCTCAGTAATCATCTCTGTCAGTTCTTCTCTGAACACGTCCTCTGTTTTGCTCAGTGTTGTTCTTCGCATCAGTTTTCCGTACTTGGTCAAATATGTGGATTCTGAATTGGAATTAATGCTTACATACCCAATAAAGATGTTCTTACACCAAAGTCTGCATTTGGTGCTGTTGATTAATACAAACCAACTTTAGACAGGTTTGATGCCATTTTGAATCTGTATGAAAACTAAGAACACGGTGTATAAAGGTCCTAGATCACGTAATTTCCACAACTCACAACTTGCAATGAATTACTTTTCAAATGATTTTTGATGGAGTTTTTGTCTACTGAAAGTTTATTAACTTGAAAGACGTTTCGTCATGTGAACAATCGTTATAGTTGAACACCAGTCGTGCTGTGCTTCAGTCCCTCACAGCCTCATTTTCATTCACGTCAGCAATTAAATATAGTGGTATTGACTATACAGATATAATTACTGATCTATACGATAATAATATAAAATATGATCTATTATAAATCAGTGGACACTATGGACTTTATTTTTAATGTAAGAACGGACGCAGCCATAACTTGAATTCACAAGACTTCCGTCCATTATCATCTGCTTCTTGTTATTTTTAGTGGTTCAAAACACTTTATCTTGCTTAATATTGCTAATTGGTATATCTTGTATTGTTTTAATGTATTGTAATTGTAAACGCACTGTGTAGTGCAAATCATTTGACCTCTTACAGCACTTATTCATGTAGTACACCTTTAGCAGCTCATAAATCAGAAGACTTGAACATTCACATAAAATAGCGTACATCAGCGATGAAAAATAAGGTGGACATCTCAACTAGTAATACATTTTTAAAATCAAGATCTTTATTTTCCATTATGATAACCATGAAATTCCTAGGATCACGCGCCAAGGAAATATATAATGTCATACCACAAGTAGGCTATTTATTTGTCCATTTATTAAAAACATGCAACTTTACCAAACAGGTCATTTAAATAGGCTACATTTATTTAGTGTTTTACAGTAGACTTGATTTACAGTGATTGCTTGTAGAGTTTAATACAAATGAATATAGAGACAGTCCGGCACTGACAAGACAATAAACAATTAAAAAAACACTAACACTTCAAGTTCTTCAACCCAGTGTGTTGCAACTGCAGAAATTTGAATTAATATTAGTTACATTATAAAACTCTTCTGACCTACATACAAAGATTAATAGTATTTAACCTGATGACGGTTTTACCTGCTTTACTGGCACATTTGAAGTGCTTACAAATACAGTACACTAAAAAAAGTCTGTAAAAATATAAGCTTATAAGCACATTACATTTTCAAGTTTGGTGTTTTTATTATTTGAAGTACATTATTTGGCAAGAATGTAGAATGTTCTAGGTTGAAACACACACACAGGCCTCACACTATCACCTGATAAACTTCATCAAGATTGACAATCAGTGTTGATCGAGCTGGATTTAGATGTTCCTGCTCTGAATGATGTTAAAGAGTTGAATAGACTCACTCAAGCTGTAGTTCTGCATATGCGCTTCATAAAAGAATGTGTGCAAGAACTATGAAAGTGATAAATACAAAGGGGGCGTGTCCTGAACTGGAGTGGGCGGAGTCATGGAGGTCGTGTCCACAGAGAGCGTGTTCCAGCAGCAGGTGAGTCTCAGGTGTGATGCCTACAACACACGTTTCAATCCATTACTGCACAATCAACAGTTTTAAGTTAAACTAAACACTTTTTTGGATAATTGAATTAGAGATACATATTTTATTACCTTGGCAAGTACTAAAAACCTAATCAAAATGACAAAAAATAAATCACTAACACAAATTAAAATTGGAACTAAAAATATATTTTAAAATATTAAGCCTTATTACTGATGACAGGGTTATGAGATCTGTATTAAGTTTGGGTTAAATGGCCTCATCACATAACATTTGAGTTATTATGTGACAACAGAAGCATCCTAACATCTGCTCTTTTATTATTTTATGTTTAGGTAAGCCTATCACCGAAGTGAACTTTGTGTCATGTTTCATTAGATCTCACACTGCAGAAGAAACTCTGACTTTAAATGTTGATGATGCAGGACATCCTCAGTCTTCTCTATTACACCGGTATCTAAAACAGATCTTTTATTACGGAATTATGTCAAAAAATATTACATAACTTAATGAATTACAATTGCTTTAAAAAATAATCTACTACATCTGAAACAGATGTACCTTAATCTAAAAAAATATGTAGTAAATGTTAATATTTTTAAAAGAAGTCTCTTTGAACTTATTCAATCAAAAATACAGTAAAAACATTGTGAAATATTACAATTTTTTAAAAGTTTTCTATGTGAATATATGTTAAAATGTTAATTATTCCTGTGATCAGTTGAATTTTCAGCATCAGTCTTTGTCACATGATCCTTCAGAAATTGTGAAAACAAGATTTTTTCAGGATTAATAGATAAATATATATAAATTTAAAAAAAACTGTTTTTATTTGAAATAAAAATCTCTTGTAACTCAAATGTCTTTTCTGTCACTTTCACATCAATTTCTTGCGTTCTTGCTTAATAAAAGTATCCTATTAATAAAAAAAAAACCTTAGTGACCTCAAACTTTTAAACAGTACCTTATGCCTCTGTAACCATATATCTGCTTTTATATATTTTAGAAAGGGCGTCTCTTCAGCATAAACGTGTGTAATCCTCAGTCCTGTGATCTGTCAATCAATGATTCCTGCCCTTATATGGTCACAGGAAATACACGTGCCATTATTGATGAGCAGTGTCTGTTTCCATCATTACACAATGAGTCGATATAGAGCACGGGGATATAAAGAGGGACACAATAAAAATAAGGACCTTTTTGTATTATTTAAATGGGGTTATTTTAAAAACGAAATATTTATAACACAAATGTGGCCCTGGAGCACAAAACCAGTCATAAAGGTCTTTGACCTGTTAGCTATAGCTACCAGTGCTACTTATGACTGGTTTTGTGCTCCAGGGTCACAGAATGAGGTTAAACTCACTGTGCTGTGACCATTCCTCCCAGAGATGCTGAAGTTCCTCATCGTGTTCATGAGTGTGATCTGGAGTAAAACACATCACATCACTTGTTAATACGCGAAATTAGACATTACTCCACCCTTAACCTTTAACTTGAAGATGACAGACAGAATGCAGTAAGTGAGTAAAGTGTGAAGCAGTCTCGCACCGTCGCTGTGCTGGAACAGGAGCTGCCGCAGCTCTCGCAGGGCTCTCGTCAGGTTCTCCAGCTGGTCGTGGAGGTGGATGTTCTCCTCGATCAGAGCGTGGATGGTGTCCTGCAGCTCAAACGCTCGACAGCACACACTCAGCAGCACACAAACACACACACAGAGCAGAGCCGGCGAGCGACGCATCCTGACATCAGAACATCTTCACATGAACACACTCGCAGTGGAGCTTCTGCAGGCTGAGGACACACTCATCTGACAGTCTGATACAGTGAGCGAGAGACGCTTCATCCTGATCAATTCAATCATTAGTGAACTCATGAATCAGAGCGCGGTCATAGATTATACTGATCACCTCCACAGCTGCACTGGAATAATAGTGCTCCAAACAACTCATCTGTCGTGTTATTCACCAAAACTATTACAACATGTTTTAATTCAAATTAAGCCGAAATAAAGCTGCCTAAAACTGAAAAGTAAATTAAAGCCATATGTAAACATTAAAATAATAATTACTAAAACACAATAAAACTTGAGCTAAAAATTAAATGAAACATTACATTAACATGGAAAATAGTAATGGAAAACAATATTTTGATGGTACATTAAGTATTAGTAGAATAACTGACAATTCATAAAAACACTAAATAAAAAAACTAAAATGAAAATATTAAATATAAGACCTAATTCAATATTACTAAATACTTTAATAATGGCAAAATAAATACTTTGCTATATTCCAAGCAAATGAGATTTGAGAGCTGCAGCAGAGGAGATTTTCTGTGAATTACAATTAAATAAAAATATATTGTGCATGTTTTAAGGACAGGTTTGGAATGACATGAGTGAATAAATGACAGCGTGTTCAGTTCTGGGTGAATCAAGCTTTCTGCTTATTAGATCAGTGCTTCCCAAACCTGTCCTGCCCCCTGCCCTGCACCTTTTGTATGTCTCCCTTATCTAACACACCTGATTCCACTCATCAGCTCATTAGTAGAGACTGCAAGAACTAAATTGGGTGTGTCTGATTAGGGAGACATACAAAATGTGCAGGGCAGGGGGTCCTCCAGGACAGGTTTGGGAAGCACTGTATTAGATTATAGACCTTAGACCCCAGTGGATAAAACAAGGGCACCATCAGGAATTCTGGGATACATGTACATCTATTTTACATTTATGCAAGATTCATACACCATGTAATGAAAGAAGCAAAGGGAAAAGTCACTCTGCAACACATAACAAAAAATAATATATGCACAAAGCATCAAGTTCAATCCGCAAAGTGGTTTAATGCTTTAGCTTGACTTAATATGACATTAAATGTTGAATGGCAAAAAATCCTGATAATCCATTAAACATTCATCTGCTTACTTGCTTCACAAGTAACCAGAGGTTCAATGCATTTTGAGTAGACATACAAATGAGACCTGGAGATAAAAAACTTTGACCAAAAGAGCTTTATTAAGTCAAAAGTTTTATATGCAAATATTTATGAACTCTTGGGAGCCCTGGTGCGCTTCTTCCGCACCACCACAGGCTTCTGACTCCTCAGGATGGCGCTAACGCGTCTCAGAGCAGCCTGGAAGACAGAGACAAAGCAGCAGTCATCTACTGAACAAGTGCATTAACTCCATACTTCATTTTAATGAAACAGCATGCTTTCACTTTGGAGCCTTAAACCTCTTGTACATTACATAGAAACAATGAACTGAAAGTTTGAAAGTATTTCCTACAAGCAAAAGGTGTTCTACTACAAATAACTAAACTGTAAAATGTATGTTTCAAAAGAGTGTTCTGGGCTGTGTGAACTCACCATGCGCAGGTCCCTCCTGTATTTATTCTTGCGGATGATGTTCCTCACGCTGGCGAGGGTGGCGCGGGAGTTCTTGTTGACTGTGATTTTCTCATAGGAAGTGGCAGGTTTACACTGACCTGAAACACATGCATGCTTTTAACTTCTAAAGAACACCAGCAGACGTTTAAAAGCAGATTCAGAGCAGAGACGTCTAGATTAATGGCTGATTTCAGAAATAAATCACATTGCTGTGTCATCCTCTGGCTTGAGACTTACATCATTTGATTCCAAAACAAAATGCAATCTTACAGCATCCTACTACTACGCAACCTGAAATTCATTGAGCTTCGATGGTGTCAAGTCTGAATCCCTGAAGCTGTAAGTGCGCACTCACCTGCACGTTTCTTCAG